>OW121740.1:21818314-21898314 GCA_933228675.1 Stomorhina lunata
TTAAATTCTTAATGGTTTGTCACTTAAGCATATTTTGCATGAACTCCATTAAAATTTTTCGATGTTTTTCTATTTAAGATATTTTAAGTTTAAAAGTCTAAAGTATTTTTAAAAGGCAAAGGCTTAACTTGTGATAACACTAGGCCACAAAATAATAAATCAATTGTATTTTAAAATATTTATCTATCAGCTTAAAAAAACAAATTTGTAAGAATTATGTATCAGAACATTGGGTTTTGAGATCGATAAAAAAAATTTTTGTAAAGAAAAATTTCAATATAAAATTTTACTATAGAAAATTTCGATAAAAAAAATTTCTAAAGAAAAATTTCGATACAAAATTTGACTATAGAAAATTTCGATATAAAACTTGACTATAGAAAATTTCGGTATAAAATTTTTTATCGCAATTTTCAAATATACAAATTTTTTATAAAAAATTTTCGATATAAAATTTTTTTATAGAAAATATTCGATATAAAATTTTTTATCGCAAATTTTCGATATAAATTTTTTTTATAAAAAAATTTCAATAGAAAATTTTTGTCTATAGAAAAATTATTTATAGAAAATTTTTCTATGAAAAATTGTTGATATAAAATTTTTCAATAGAAAATTTTTTATACAAAAGTTTTCTATAGAAAATTTTACTAAAGGAAATTTTTGTTATACAGTTCTTCTCTAGAAAATTTTTCATATAAAGTCTGAAAAAAAAATTTTCTGTAAAAAAATTCTATATCGAAAATTTTCTATAAAAAAAAAACTGTATCGAAAATTTTCTATAAAAAAATTTTATATAACCAATTTTTTATAGAAAATTTTCTATTGACTAATTTTGCATTAAATTTTTTTTAAAGAAAAATTTTATATCGAAGTTTTTTTATAGAATATTTTGATATCAAAAAATTTTTATAGAAAAATTTTATATCAATTTTTTTCTATAAAAAAATTATATATCAAGAATGTTTTATAGACAAATTTTATATCAAAAATTTTCTATAGAAAAATTTTATATCAAGAATTGTCTATAGAAAATATTATTATCAAAAATTTTCCATAAAAAAATGTTATTTCAAAAATTTTTCATAGAAAAATTTTATATTGAAAATTTTCTATAGAAATATTTTATATCGAAAATTTTCTATAGAAAAATTTTATCCCAAAAATTTTCTATAGAAAAATTTTATCTCAAAAATTTTTTATAAAAAAATTCTATATCGAAAACTTTTAGAGAAAAATTTTATATCAAAAATTTTCTAAAGAAAAATTTAATATCAAAAATTTTCTATAGAAAAATTTTATATCAGAAATTTTTTATAGAAAAATTTTATATCAAAAATTTTCTACAGAAAAATTTTATATCAAAAATTTTCTACAGAAAAATTTTATATCAAAAAATTTCTATAGAAAATTTTATATCGAAAATTTTCTATGCAAACATTTCTATAGAATGTTTTATCAAAAATTTTGTATAGAAAAATTTCCTACAGAAAGTTTTATATCACAAATTTTGTATATAAAAATTATATATCAAAAATTTTATGTAGAAAAATTTTATATCGAAATTTTTTAAAGAAAAATTTTTTATCAAAAATTTCCTCAAGAAAAATTTTATATTAGCAATTTTCTATAGAAAAATTTTATATAAAAATTTTTTTATAGAAAAATTTTATATCAAAAATTTTCTAAAAAAAAATTTAGTATCAAAAATTTTCTATAGCAAAATTTTATACCAACAATTTTTTATATCAAAAATTTTCTATGGAAACATTTTATATCGAAAAATGTTATCTCAAAAATTTTGTATAACAAAATTTTACATCAAACATTTTTTAGAGAAAAATTTTATATCAAAAATTTTCTATAGAAAATTTTGTATCGAAAATTTTCTATGCAAATATTTTATGTCGAAAATTTTCTATAGAAAAGTTTTTTTATCTAAAATTTTCTATAGAAAAATTTATATCACAAATTTTGTATAGAAAAATTTTATATCGAATATTTTCTATAACAAAAATTTTCTTTAGAAAAATTTTATGTAGAAAAATTTTATCTCAAAAAATTTTTACAAAAAAATTTTATATATCGAAATTTTTTAGAAAAAAATTTTATATCAAAAATTTTCTCAACAAAAATTTTTTATCAAAAATTTTCTATAGAAAAATTTTATATCAAAAATTTTCTATAAAAAAATTTTATATCAAAAATTTTCTATAGAAAAATTTTATATCAACATTTTTTTATAGAAAAATTTTATATCAAAAATTTTCAACAGAAAAATTTTATATTAAAAATGTTCCATAGAAAAATTTTTCTATATAAAAATTTAATCGAAAATTTTTTAGAGAAAAATTTTATCGAAAATTTTTTAGAGAAAAATTTTATCGAAAATTTTTTAGAGAAAAATTTTATCGAAAATTTTTTAGAGAAAAATTTTATATTAAAAATTTCTTAAGAAAATTTTTTTAGAAAAATTTTTGTATAAAAAAATTTTCTATAGGATAATTTTATTACACAAATTTTTCATTGAAAAATTGTATATCGAATATTTTCTGTAACAAAAATTTTGTTTAGAAAAATTATATAATTATATCGAAAATTTTTTATAGAAAATTTAACAATGAAATATTTCTATAGAAAAATTTTTTAATAAAAATTTTCTATAGAAATATTTTAAAGTGAAAATTTTTTATAAAAAAATTTTACTGGCAAAATTTTCTATCAAAAATTTTCAATAGAAAAAGTTTTATAGAAAAACTTTTTAACGGAAATTTTATACAGAATCATTTTATATTAAAAAATTTTGTCACGTCAAAATTTTTTATCAAAGATTTTCTATAGAAAAATTTTTTGTTAAAATTTTATATCAAAAATTTTCTGTAGAAAAATTTTATATCAAAAAATTTCTGTAGAAAAATTTGATATCAAAAAATTTCTGTAGAAAAATGTTATATCAAAAATTTTCTATAGAAAAATTTTATATCAAAAATTTTATGTAAAAAAATTTTATGTGGAAAACTTTTTATTGAAAATTTTCTATAAAATTTATTAAAATTTTTCTCCAAAAAAAAAATTATATTAACAATTTTGTATCGAAAATTTTGTAAAAAAAAAATTTATATTGAAATTTATGTATAGAAAATTTTTTTATCGAAAATTTTGTATAAAATATTTCTATAAAATATATATATATATATATATATATATATATATATATATATATATATATATATATATATATATATATATATATATATATATATATATATATATATATATATATATATATATATATATATATATATATATATATATATATATATATAAAATTTTCAAATGATATTTTTTGTAGAAAATTTTTGATATAAAATTTTCGTTATAAAATTTTTCTAAAGAAAATTTTCGATATAAAATTTTTCTATAAAAAATTTTCGATATGAAATTTTTCTATAGAAAATTTTCGATATGAAATTGAAATTGTTGCCATATGGTAACATAAAAGCTTTATAAATCTTAAATTTTAATTAAATTTTATTTACATAATCTTAAGTTTTTAATGCTTTTGGTAATTTTTGGTTATAATATTATCAAAATCTAGTATTAGTAAAATCTTTTCAAAAATAGAGATTTATTGTGTTGCACCGTGTTATATTTTTATAATAAGGAAAAACTAAAATAAGCACTTACCTTGCGTGGGTACATAAATATTTAAATACAAACAATCCTCCGATTGATTTTGTAAGTATGGCAGTAAACGTTTCAAATATTCCAAGCGTCCCTTGGGCATACGTTCCAAGGCAGCTGTTTGATTGGCTATGTCGGGCAAACGTTGTGGGCAGACGGGACTAAATCTATAAAAAGAAATTGTTATTTATGGTTAATAATGATAAATAAAAATTTTAAAAAGAAAGACAAGAAAAGATTAAAATTAAGTGAGTTTTTTCAAAACTAACCAATAAGATTCTTAAACAAAAACTCCTATTCATTTTCGCAAAAAAGTGAAAGGGTGAGTAAAAAACTAAAAATATTCTTCCTTTTTGTGTCCAAGATTTTCTAAAAGCAAAAGTTATTGATGTGTAAATATTTATTAATTTTTGTTTGCTTAACTCTTGCACATAAAAAAAACTATCCAAAAAGTTTCCTTTTCATCTTTAGAATTTATTTTCTTAAACAATTTCCCTTAACTACGGACATAGATGAATACATTTTAGTTTACATTTTTTGTTTTTTTGTTTCTTTATTGATGCCTGCTACGAGATATTCAAATTTCTGTAAATTGTGTTAAGTTAGAGATAAATTTTGTTGGTGTTTTTCAAGGAAGTGAAGAAAAAAAGTTATGAAAAAACTTTTTCTTTACAAAATAGCAAAAAAGAAAATCTTTTATAATTTGTTAATAGCTAGAAATATAAAACTAGGTTAAATGTTTCGAAACATTGTATCTTTTCTATTGTTTGTTATATATTTATTTAATATTTCTTAATAATAAAAGAATTTGTAGGCGTATGATTGATATTAAATTTATTTAAATAAGAAAATTTGTATATTATAAAGCATAGTTTTAGGTTCGTTGTCATGTTAGAAAATTAAAGGCGTATTTTGGACATAGAAATAAAATGGACATGGAAATAACTTAATCTAATTTCATTACTTAATTTATGTGCAAAGTTATCGACAACTTAAAGCCATATATATAAAAAGTTATCGAAACTTTAACAGAAAAGATATCAAATGTTTAAAAGAAGTTTTCGTTTGTCTTGGACCAGCATTAAGGGAATGATTCCTACTCATGATAAGCGTGATTTTTTTATAGAAATTGGAAGTTATCGATAACTTTCTATAGAAGTATAAAGTAATCAGTAATTTTTCTATAATAGTATAAAGTTATTGATAACTTTTCTTTAAAAATTGAAAATTATCGATAACTTTTCTATAAAAGTAGAAAGTTATTGATAACTTTTCTATCAAAATAGAATGTAATTCATCACTTTTCTATGAAAACAGAAAGTAATCGATAACTTTTCTATAAAAATAGAAAGTTTTCGAAAATTTTTTTTATAAATAGAAAAATATCGATAATTATTCCATAAAAATAAAAAGTTATAGATATTTTTCTATAAAAATAGAGAGCTATCGATAACTTTACATTAAAAATAGAAAGTTATTAATAACTTTTCTATAGAAGTAGAAAGTCATTCATAACTGTTACCGATAACTTTTCTATAAAAGAAAAAAGTTATTGATAACTTGTATATAAAAATAGAAAGTTATTGACAACTTTTCTATGAAAATTGTAAGTTATCTATAACTTTTCTTTAAAAATAGAAAGTTAACGACAACCTTTTTATTAAAATCAAAAGTTATCGATAACTTTTCTATAGAAATATAAAAATATCAATAACTTTTGTATAGAAAAAGGAAGTCATTGATACCTTTTCTATAGAAATAATAATTTTTTACATAAGTAGAAAGTTATCGATATATAATTTTTCTAAAGAAAATTTTTGGTCTATAATTTTTCTATAGAAAATTATTAATAAAAATTTTTCCTATAAAATATTATTAATATAAAATTTTCGATATAAAATTTTTCTATAGAAAATTTTCGATATAAAATTTTTTTATAAAAAAATTTTAACATAAAATTTTTTAATCAAAAATTTTCCATAGAAAATTTTAATATAAAATTTTTCTGTAAAAAATTTTCGATAGAATTTTTTCTATAGAAAATTTTTGAAATAAAATTTTTCTATTTAAAATTTTCGATAAAAAATTTTCCTAAAAAAAATTTCCGATATAAAATTTTTTTATTGAAAATTTTTGATATAAAATTTTTTATAGAAAATTTTCGATATACAATTTTTCTATAAAATTTTTTTGAAAATTTTCTATATAAAATTTTTTATGGAAAGTTTTCGGTAAAAATTTTTTTCATAGAAAATTTCTTTTAGAAAATTTTTATATAGAAAATTTTTGTTATACAATTTTTTTATAGAAAATTTTGATATAAAATTTTTTCATAAAAAATTTTCGATGTCAAATTTTTCTATAGAATATTTTCGGTAAAAATTTTTTCTTTAATTAATTTTTGATAAAAATTTTTTCTATTGAAAATTTTCGATATAAAATTTTTCTGAAGAAAATTTGTGATATAAAATTTTTCTATCGAAAATTTTCATAAAATTTTTTGTATAAAATTGTTCTAGAGAAAATTTTTTATATAAACTTTTTATAGAAAATTTTTGATATAAAATAAAATTTTTCAACAGAAAATTATTGATATAAAAATTTTCTACACCCAATTTTTGATATAAAGGTTTTATACAAAAAATTTTCGATACAAAATTTTTCTATAAAAAATTTTCGATATAAAATTTTTCTTTAGAAATTTTTTATGAACATTTTTTTAAGAAAATTTTTGAGAAGAATTTCTATATTAATATAAGTTGTCGATATTTTCGATTCAAAAGTTTTCTATAGAAAATTTCAATATAAAATTTTTCTTTCAATAATTTTTACATCGTTATTTGATAATTCTATATAAAATTTTTCAATATACAATTTTCGATACAAAATTTTTCTATAGAAAATTTTCAATATAAATTGCTTCTACAAAAGTTTTTTTAAAAAATTTTCGATATAAATTTGTTTATAAAAAATTTCCGATTTAAAAGTTTTCTAAAGAAAGTTTTCGATATAAAATTTTTCCATAAAAATATAAAATTTTTCTATATAAACTTTTTAGTACAGAATTATTCTATATAAAGTTTTCCTACATAAAATTTGTTTATAGAAAAATTTTTGATACGAAATAAGGACTATTGTTTATTGGTTACTTTTCTATAGAAATAGAAAGTTATATGTGACTTTTTTAGTGAAATAAAATATATATAAAATATATGAACACAATCAGTTAAATTGCTCTTGTTTTCCCGTATTGATGTCTACAAAAAAGTAATCGATAATTTTCTTTATCGTTTTTTTTCTATAGATAAATACAATTTTATAAAACAAATTTCGATCGCATTAACCTTAGGTCACAAAGTTTCTTATCAACTTTCGAATTTGCCAATTGTTCTACTAATTTGTATTTTTATTGGCTTTTCCCCTAATCCTAAACATCTTATTATTTTAAAATAAACGCTGTAATCAAAACGCAATATTCATAAAAATAAAATTTTGTATATGACATTTTCCAAGAGCATTATTTGATATTTAGTTAAAAGTTTTGAATGTCGCCTAAAAGTATGCAATAAAATTTGCTTCATCAATTTTTTTTGATATTATAACTAAATTGAGCCTTTTAAATTTAATTATTCTATGCCTTTAAGGCAAATTTTTGGAAATTTAATAATAGTCTAAATTTTGTCTTTGTTTTTTCATAAAATTTTCACATAATTATTATTTATATATTTAATGGACCAATTTTAAATTTAGGGCTATAAAAGTTTGTTGGAAAAATTTAAATTTTAGTTTTTTGTTTTGCCTATGTATTATCTAGAATGTAAAATCTACTGTTTAGTATTGGAATTTCTTATATATATAAACCAGATTACTTGCCTTAAATACAAAAAAAGGGTTAATAAAGCCCTTATTATGGCTTAAGTGTATAATTTTCTAAATTTATTTGCATTTAAACTTTAGAAATCCCTTTTCTCCAAATTATTATTTGTTTCTACTTAAACTTTGGTCCTTTTGGATATCAAATTCATGTAAATATATATGAACTTATATATATATATATTTCATATTCATAAAATATTAACATAAATTCCTTTTAGACTAGACCTATAATATTTATTACATATAAATAAGATTTTAAAATTAAAACAAAATTAGTTTTCTATACATTTTAAATACATTTGAGACCCTTTTAATCTTTACACATTTCAAAATTTGTTTTGTCTGTTCATCCCTTGAATTCCTTTAAATACGTTTTAATATTTACTTAATACTGTTTGTTTAAAACAGCTCTTTCATTTCAGTCTTAATACATTTTTGGTTCTTTCACTTTTAAATTGTCAAAGGATTAAATTTGTAGTTAACCCAGTTTGTAGTAATGTATTAGTTACTAACTTCTCATAACATAACACATAACACACCCATACAAACGCTTGTTTCCCAAACACTCGAATACACACACGTGCCGTCACTTGCAAAAACACATCCTTTCTTGCATAAATACTTTAGGTTGAGTTCAGCTAAAGATAAAGGACATAATTTCCCACAAATCCTTTATAATTTTACAGAAACTTATGCTTTTGAGAGTGTGAGGTGAGAACTCATTATAGGAGAAAACCATAAAGGATTTTAAATAATAATAGCTGATGCCTTAAAGGCTTGTAAAAATATATATATATAGACATACATACATACATATAAATATATATATGTGTGTTAAAGAATAGGTGTGAGTTTGTTAAGTATTGACAAATAAATCAGATTTTCATTATGTTTTTATGTATACTCGCACATCCATAAGTGTTTTTGTATATGTGTTCTTGCTTAATAATTCACCCATAAATTCTTGTAAAATTTTCCTTTTTATTAAATTCAATTTAATGTTATTTATATGTAGTATTTAACCATAATAATTTAATATTTATATATTCACCATTGACATAGTTCAGGTATAAAAGAGTCATTCATACATTTAAAGGAGAAAATTATATCATTTGACTTTTTAATGAGGGAAATTAAATCATTATTGATAAAAGTTTTGGTTTTAAGCAGATTCATTTAACAATTTGATGTTATTTGATTTGTGGTATAATCATTGGAATTATTGTAAATGTTAAGCATAAATTTATAGGTTTTTCTTTAATTACAATACAATAGAATAGATTTAAAAAAATACTATATATTAAATTTTATTTTATTGGAAATCATTATCAGTTGCATAAATAAAAACAAATGACATTAAATTTATCAGCTTAAATTAAAGCAGGTAAGTACTATTGTCTGTCCACACTGACCATTAGGTTGACAGAGAATGTTTTTCTTTTATTTTAAAGGTTTTTATTCAAATATTATGACACTAGGTTTAGAAATTCAGTTCTGAAAACTTGAGCCAAATCAGACAACATTTCAAAGTCTAAAAGTCCATATGTATGAGGAATATGAGGGAAATTTTAAAACTAATTTTTGGAAATAAAGTAATAAAACATAAAAGAAAACTAAAGCAGCTTTAATTCCAATTATCAAATATAAAAATGCATGATATAGTTTTGGAGTTACTGCAATTTCTCCCCGAAAATACATAACACTGAAAACGCGCCTATGGATATGCACCGAAATAGTAATCCGGGATCGTCCTTGGACCAAAATAATAACCTGTGACAAATTTCATCAAATTATCTTTAAAGTTACGACCTGTAGCGTGATAACAAGCTTACATGGACAACCGGCCAGCCAGCCGGACGGACATCGTTAAAACAACTCAGGGAGTGATTCTAAGTCGATTGGTATACTAAAAGGTAGGTCTCAGACCAATATTTCTATGCGTTACAAACATTAGCACAAACCCAATATACCCTTTCCACCTATGGTGGTGAAGGGTATAAAAATGAGTTTTATCTTAGAAAAATGTTCCACTAATGCCCTAAAAGAAAGGAAAGCCCACACAGACTTGGTTATATCTTCTTGATTTCGAACACGTGCAAGACATAAAAGGGTAAATTAATGCTTAACCCCAACCGATATATCTGAATATGATCAGATAGAGGCGTTTTACAACAGTCTCACCTAATGATTATAATAGAAAGGTCTGCGGTCAGAAATCATACATGGGTACATTGGAATATGCTACAATCAGAACCCGCTCTACCAATGACATCAGGGACTTCTACCATGGTATTCAAGGTAGCAGAAAAACACCTAGCTTACAAGAGCACATCCAAGAAGCCATGTATTACCGACAACACGTGGAGTCTTATAAATCAGTATGCAGGGTTTAATAATAAAGTATATTGTGCCAAGACAAGAACGACTAAAGCTCTGGACCAACGTGAATCCAGCCGATTAAGACATTTCAACGAAGAACCGGTCACAGCAAAAGAGACACAAGTCGAAATATATGAATAATATTACGGAAAACTTATCTCAGCGCCATCGAAAGTGCCGGCAGTAAGAATATGTGATCAATAATCTGTCTGTCTGTCTGTCTGTCTGTGTGTCTGTCTGTCTGTCTGTCTGTCTGTCTGTCTGTCTGTCTGTCGTCTGTCGTCTGTCTGTCTGTCTGTTATCTTCGGATTTACGAGCGTTTTAGGGAATTTTGTCGCATTTAGTGCGTTTTGAGAAAAGAGTTTGTATGGGAGCTATGGTCAAATATGCACCAATTTCAATTTGGTACAGTAATTAAGGTTCGCATGAGCAGTATTTATTTTAAATTTCATGAAAAATATTGATTTTTGTGGCCAATATATCAATTCCGGGAAGTGGGGCCTATGGGAGGTACCATAACTAATGAACCGATTTTGACGAATTTCAATAGCCATGGTTCCATTATCAAAAGAATGATCTGTGCCAAATTTCATAAAATTATCTTTAGAATTGCGACCTGTAGTTTGATTACAACGTTTATATGGGGGTCCAGCCAACCAGCCAGAAGGACGGACGGACATCGCTAAATCGACTCAGAAAGTGATTGTAAGCCTATTGGTATACTAAAAGATGGGTCTAAGACAAATATTTCTATGCGTTACATACATCAGAACAAACTTATAATACCCTTTCCACCTATGGTGGTGAAGGGTATAAATATGTGGACCTGTCGTATTACTATACCCGGCTGTGAGACCGGTCTTTAAATACCAGGGAAACCACTTAAATACTTTTAAATGTTAAACTACAAAGCTATTGCAAACAA
The DNA here is from genome assembly GCA_933228675.1 of Stomorhina lunata. Taxonomy (NCBI): domain Eukaryota; kingdom Metazoa; phylum Arthropoda; class Insecta; order Diptera; family Rhiniidae; genus Stomorhina; species Stomorhina lunata. The sequence continues at coordinate 21,829,179 of OW121740.1, forward strand.
ATTTAGTCCAAAGATTTTACCAACAATACCAACTAGCGTAACAAGCTTTTTTAGAATTTGGTCTACATTTTGAATTAGCTGCACCTTCATAGATATGTAAGATATGTTTCTAAATTTAACACAATTTGATATTACGTATTTAACATTCGATACAGACGAATACTTACTTGTTAAAATAGTAATCGATACCATAAGAAACCATCTATCACAAAATAACAGAGAAATTAGGTGGAGATTATAAAGCAATCCTGGTGACATATCATATGTCGATGACATCTGTCTTCTTAAGCTCAAGCAAACAGACTTACCTGGTATGCTGCATGATGGTGAATAGTATGCAGCACTAGCATGCACTAGCGGAGCTGATAATAAACATACCAAAAACTAAAGTAATGCAAATAATCACAGATAATAGCCAAACAATTTTCCTAGGTGAAAGTCCAGTAGATAATGTGGACTCATTGTGTTACTTAGGCAACCTTAGTACTGCTAAAGGGGGAACAGCATAAGACATTTCAAGCTGAAGCAATGAAGGTTGTGACTACTGTTGTATCAGGTAACATATGCTCGGTCTCTACCGCCTGCAATACTTGTGTTCTTTTTTCTTTGTTCTTTCCCTAGAATTTTACTTCATCTAAAAAACGTGTCAATTTAATCCCTTTTCTCTTAATTAAAATGTCGAAATTATAAAAAATTAAACCCAAAACCAAATTATCTTCAAACTTTTCTTAAATTATCATACCTCCCAAAAAAAAAAAAAAAAAAAATATAATCATTTACTTGAAAAAATATTCATGAGCTAATTAACTTATGAATACAATTTTATATAAAAACCAAAAAAGATCTAACAGACGTCACCTAATAAAAAAGTAACAAAAGTAGAAAGAAAAAAAAATGAGTCATTTTGACACAGGTGTATTATTCTAGAAAAATAACAAAATTCTGTTGTCTTTCTTTTGTTTAAACAACATTTGTCAAAAATTTTTGTTACTAAACAAATTTATTGTTACCTTTTTTCATCCAAGTCAACGGAAATCTAAAGGCGAATGACTGGGTTTTGCTTTGCTTTCAAACTGTCTGTCTGTATGTCTGTCTGATACTCGGTTGGTTTTGGGTTATTTTAGAAAAAACAAAACAAAAACTTTTGTATTAAACTTTTGATTTTTTTAAGTTTTTGTTTCATATCCGCTGGCTTTCTTTCTTTTTTTTTTTTGGTTTCCCTCATGTAAATCATCTTAAACTTTTACGTGTCATTGTTTATGTAAAATTTTATTTTTTAGATACTTTTTGCTGTTTTTTGTCAGGTGGAGAATTTCTAACCTTTTTTTCCCATCTTTTTTTTCCAACATTTTAAATGCTATCAGCTTCTGTTTTTTTTTTGTCTTAGAAAAGAAAATATTACAAACTTAACCTTTCAAGAAACCTTTTGTGAATTTTTTTTTCTTTTAATATTTCCTTTCCATTTTAGATATTTCTTTCTTTCATTTTTTGTGCAAAAGAAAACATTTCATGTCAAGTTTATTTAACACTGAATTCATTCAACTGTTAAAGGCTTCCTCTTTTACAGTTTTTAATTTTACTTTTTGATGACTTAAGAAGGCAATTTCGTTTTGCATTTTACCTCATTAGAAGCAACGAAATGAAAGGGAAAAATAACGAAATAATAGGAAAAACGAAAAATTTGTTTCGATAAAATTATATGTTTCTTTTTTTGTGTGTGTTTTAGTTGACATTTACATAAATTTAATTAATTTTCTAGGCTCATTGGAATAACTAATGAAAAAGGAAATTAAAAAAGGTTTTATGCTTTTCTTAAGTTTTAATCATTGTAAAATTGTATAATTTTCTCTAGAGGTAAGACCAAATAAGATTAAAAGTCAATACAAAAGACAATTTATTTAAAACATTGAAAAGAAAGTGATTGATATGTATAAAGATTCTTTTAGGGACAATTTTAATTATAATATAGGTTGTCTTATGATTAATAGAGAAAATTTATAAAAAAAAAAAAAAAAAATACCTAAAATTAGATACTAAAAATGTTATTTATTATTTTAAATAATTAAAAGGTTTCGAGGAAATCAATTATTTATACAAAAATTATTAATTAAATTTAAATTCTGCGCAAAATTATAGAGAATTGCAATATTAGAATTGCAATATTAGTTACGAATCGGGAGTTGGGAGACTTTTAACATAATTCTATTGCATACATTTAGGAGGTTCTGCGAAAAAAGTTACAGCTAACAACTTAGTTGTGCAATATTCGAAATGATAGCTCTAACTCTTTGCTTACACAATCTTATTGAATACGTTTTTGTAAGTAGATACCAAAAAACTGAATCTTCTAAAAGTAGACATCTAGATTAATCAACAAATTTGTATACCCACCATCAAAAAGAATGGAGGTTATATTGAGATTTTCATTCCGTTTGTAATTTCCTTAATATTGGTTCAAAAACCAAAATTCATGTATATTCTGAATCCTTACGAAATTCTGTCTGTCTGTCTGTCTGTCTGTCTGTCTGTCTGTATATCTGTTTGTATATCTGTCTGTATGTCTGTCTGTCTGTCTGTCTGTCTGTCTGTCTGTCTGTCTGTCTGTCTGTCTGTCTGTCTGTCTGTCTGTCTGTCTGTCTGTCTGTCTGTATGTCTGTCTGTATATCTGTCTGTCTGTCCGTCCGTCTGTTTGTTATCGGCACAATTAATCCTTAACGAAAGGATGTTGTTCACTGAAATTAGGTACAAATATTCTTCATTTTATGGAAAAAATTGGTATTGAAATTGGGCTAAATCGATTTACATTTGACCATGGCTTCCGTATTATTAATCGTTAATACATGACAAATTATAACAGATACGATGATAAAATTAAGCACAAAGAAGTTTTGCATGATCGTTATTCAGCGTGTAAAATTTTATTGAAATCGGCTTACATTTAACAATAGCTCCCATACAAAACACTTATGAAAATAGCCTAAATTGCACCTAAAATTCATTTAAACTCGAATTAATAATAAACTGTACCAGCTATGACCACTAAATTTAGTATATGGAAGTCTTATGTAATTGCTAGTCAGTGTGAGAAATTTTGTCACAATCGGTCAACATTTGACCCATATCAAAACCTAGGGAAACACAAAAATACCAAAAAGTTAGTCGATTTGTGCCCGTCTGTCCATCAAATGAAAGCACGATAGTGCCTAAAAAAGAGTTTGAGGGAAAAAATGTTACAAAAGTATTTTCGATATCTTGAAAAAGTTGTCTACAGAAGATGGGTGAAATCGGTTCATATTAAGTTGGAGCTTTCATATAACCCCGCCCCGGGAATCAAATTAACTCTGATAAATTGAATACAATTGTAAAAGCAATAACGACTAAATTTAGATCCGAGAAGTTTTATGCAACTATTTGCCAGTATATTAAATTTTGTAGGAATCGGTCCATATTTGACCATAGCTTATATATAAAAACCACTCTCGGAAACCACTAAAATGCCACATAAGCCAGTGAGAAGCTACTATATTATAAACTATGATAGTTATGGCCACTAAATTTAGCATAGATAAGCTTTATATAAATACCAGCAAGTGTATAAAATTGTGTGACAATCAGTCAACATTTGGCTATAATTCTTATATATATAATATCTCTTTTTTAAATCTACAATCGAAAAGATTTTGAGGTATATTCAGTATATTAAGATTTCATATATGAAATTAGATAGCTATCAATCAATGTTCGGCCCAGACTTTATATACGGTGGAGGCATTAGGAACTCATAACAAAATATATGGACCTGCCATATTATAATGAACATGTTTATCCTAACTTCATATTAAGCATATTTGCAAAATTTTACCAACAGTAACAATAAGCTTAAGAAGTTTATTCAAATTTGGCCCATGTTTCGAATTAACTGCACCCTCGTACATATATGAGATATGTTTCTAAATTTAACACAAGTTTATGGTGGGTATATAAGATTCGGCACAGCTGAATATAACACTCTTACTTGTTAAAATTACATTCGTTTTGAATGTAGTTTGACCAATGAAATGTGATAGTTGTCTTCAATCATAGTAATGGTTGCTTCGTTGTTATTTTCAAAGAAACCATCATAGTTTTATTCTAACACCATCACCATGTCTTTCTGTACCGACTTTAATTTTTGCTTGTAACACAATTTCTTATCTCAATTCAATTTAAAATAAATTCTTTACCACTCTATCTTAAAACTACTTGAAAAGTAGATTTTACTACCAATGAGAAATTGAAAATTTTACTACCTTCCCATAAAAAAGGTACGATTTAAGACTTTTCTTTAAATACCAGAAACTTTCACTACTGGCATAACCCTGCTATCAAATTAGAGCCAACGGCTCTAAATAAATAAATTTTTTTAAATGCTAATAATAAAATAAGAGTACTCTGGCTCGCAAGCAGATCTAATGGAATGGCGGCAGCCAAAAAAAAAACTTCTTGGGAGCTAACGTTAGAAATGCACATAAACGCATAACTTCAAACGAAATATGAAGGAAAATGTCGGAAAATAATAAGAGAAAACCTAAATGATTTTTAAATTGAATTTTATTATATTAAGCTTCTTAACGAAGAGGAAAGTAAGAAAATTTTGAATAAGAAATAAAAAGTATTTTAAAATCAAGATAAAATATCACAAGACCACAGCAACAATTTTAATGGAAAAAATTATTAAGAGAATCATAAAATGATTGTATAGCTTTTAAGAACCAAAAAGTGTTTTTAAAATTAAATTATTTATTTAAAAGAAGCGGGGGAAATAACGCAATGTAAAAAGTTCTTATTTTTATAGGAAATTTATCAAAAATTTATTACTTTTATAGCAAATTTTTCAAAAATTTACTATTTTTATACAACAATTTTCAAAAATTTCCTATTTTTATAGAAACATTTTTAAAAATTTCCTATTTTTATAGGAAATTTTTCAAAAATTTCCTATTTTTATAGGAATTTTTTCAAAAATGTAATATTTTTAAAAGAATTTTTTAAAAAATGTTTTAGGAAATTTTTCAAAAAAAATGTCTGATTTTATAGGAAATTTTTCAAAAAATTTCTATTTTTATAGGAAATATTTCAAAAATTTATAATTTTTTTTTAGGAAATTTTTAAAAACTTTACTACTTTTATAGGAAATTTTTCAAAAGCTTACTATTTTTACCGGAAATTTTTCAAAAATTTTCTATTTTTATTGGAAATTTTTCAAAAATTTATTGGAAATTTTTCAAAAATTTACTATTTTGATAGGAAATTTTTCAAAAATTTACTATTTTTATAGGAAATTTTTCAAAAATTTACTATTTTTATAGGAAAATTTTCAAAAATTTACTATTTTTATGGAAAATTTTTCAAAACTTTATTATTTTCATAGGAAACTTTTCAAAATTTACTATTTTTATAGGAAATATTTAAAAATTTACTATTTTTATAGGAAATTTTTTCAAAAATTTACTATTTTTATAGGAAATTTTTCAAAAATTTACTATTTTTATAGGAAATTTTTCAAAAATTTACTATTTTTATAAGAAATTTTTCAAAAATTTACTATTTTTATAGGAAATTTTTCAAAAATTTACTATTTTTATAGGAAATTTTTCAAAAATTTACTATATTTTTTTTAGGAAATTTTTCAAAAATTTCCTCTATTTATATGAAGTTTTTCAAAAGTTTATTATTTTTGTAGGATAATTGTCAAAATTTTACTATTTTTATAGGAAATTTTTCAAAAATGTTCTATTTTTATTGGAAATTTTTCAAAAGTTTTCTATTTTTATTGGAAAATTTTCAAAAATTTCCTCTATTTATATGAAGTTTTTCAAAAGTTTATTATTTTTGTAGGAAAATTGTCAAAATTTTACAATTTTTATAGGAAATTAAAAAAAAAATTCTTTTTATAGGAATTTTTTTAAATATTTCTTATTTTTATAGTAAGTTTTTATAGTAATTTTTCAAAAATTTCTTATTTTTTTAAGGAAATTTTTGGAAATATCTGATTTTTTCTGTTTCGAAATTTTCTAAAAATTTTATATTTTAAAACTTTTTTCAAAAAATTTCCATAAAAATAAGAAATTTTGTTATGTTTGTAGGAAATTTTTTAAAAATTCCTTATTTTTATAGATTTTTTTTTTCTGAAATTTTTTATTTTATAGAAAATTTAAAAAAAATTTCTTATTTCTATAAAAAATTAAAAAAAAAAATCAGAATATTTTCTAGAATCATTTATATATCTTCTGTCGAATGCACTTGAATTCCCGGAACGCCTTTCTCTTCTCTCCACTTTTCCCTTCCTTCCAGTTATGTTCATACAATTTATTCTTTCTTCGTTTCATTGTTAAATTCTCTCTAACAAAAGCATTCATTAAGATTTTATTAGAACTGTAGTTAATTCTTCATCAGCCTTTTCTATACGTTAGTAAAAATATCTGTATGAGTAATTCCTTTTATGACTCAAACATCGACTCCGCTTTGCTTATAATGATTGTATGGTCCTTGGAGCACAAAGGCAGCATGATACCAGCAACGATATCCTGGACGAAGCATATAATGAAAGCCTTCATTAAACGCATTTTCTGGCTGGCCATTAAAGACTTAACAAAATGAGAGTTTTATTTTTATATATATTTTATTTTTATGTATGTACATGTGTGTGTATGAGAAAAAAATTAGGGGCTAAATACAGAAATAGAATCAGGAGTTTATGGGAAAAAATTTTACACTTCATTTATGATTTCAGTTTCAGTACCTTAAAATTCTAATCCTTGAACAATGTTTTATTTTTGGCAAAATGGTAGCAAAAATATAAAAATATAAATTTTATTAATAATAAAAATGTTAGGGCTATTTTAGCAGGATTTTGAAAGTACAAACAGACATAAATATTTGCTTGTATAGAAATTTTTTTTTGGCTTTTATAAAAATAATAAAATTCTAGGGTTTCATTTATTGCTGCTGCAGCTTTTTAAAGTGTTCAACCCTCAAAAAGTTTTATTCAATTTCCGGTTCCCTCTACTCTTAGCTTCCTTATATAGTATGTCTGTGTATGTTTGCTGTGTCGCTGTTAATGAGTATATCCTTCTATCGGTATATTTATATTTAGCAGAACTTTTAATTTTATTATTTCCTTTTAATGTTTTAATTTTCTATTTTTACCACTTGTCCCATATTTTAATAACTTTTTATCTCTTGTCATTAAATTTGTGTATAATAAGTTCTTTAGAATCTCCGAAAACTCTTAAAATTAATATTTTCTCAAAAATGTTGGTTAAAACCAGCGTTAATGAGTTATAAGTTGTTTTTATGGTTTTGTGAATTTTTTAGAAGTTTTGTCATAAACGTCGTAGATAACCTTTTTAATTGCATAGTGAATTGTTTGGGATGTTCGACTTAACTTTCTGGTAGTAATTAAGAAATTTATTGTAAAATGCTTAAAGTCTTTTAAGGGCTTTTATAATGAGTCAGATTTCTTAAAGTTGTAAGAAATGTGGACAGGCAAATAAGAAATATTTCAAAAATTTACTATTTTTGTAGGATTTTATTCAAAATTTTTTTTATTTTCACAGAAATTTTTTCAAAAATTTCCTATTTTTACAGAATTATTTTCAAAAAATTTCTATTTTTACAGGAAATTTTTAAAAAATTTTCTATTTTCACGGGAAATTTTTCAAAATTTACTATTTTTATAGGAAACTTTTCAAAAATTTAATATTTTTATAGAAAATTTTTCAAAAATTTACTATTTTTATAGGAAAATTTTCAAATATTTACCATTTTTATAAAAAATTTTCAATAATGTACTTTTTTATAGGAATTTTTTCGAAAATTTATAATTTTTATAGGAAATTTTTGAAATATTTACTATTTTTATAGGAAATTTTTCAAAAATTTCCTATTTTTATATTTTTATAGGAAATTTTTCGAAAATTTAATATTTTTATAGGAAATTTTTCGAAAATTTCCTATTTTTATAGGAAATTTTCGAAAATTTCTATTTGTATAGGAAATTTTTCGAAAATTTCCTATTTCTATAGGAAATTATTCGAAAATTTCCTATTTTTATAGGAAATTTTTCGAAAATTTCCTATTTTTATAGGAAATTTTTCGAAAATTTCCTATCTTTATAGGAAATTTTTCGAAAATTTCCTATTTTTATAGGAAATTTTTCGAAAATTTCCTATTTTTATAGGAAATTTTTCAAAAATTTCCTATTTTTATAGGAAATTTTTCGAAAATTTCCTATTTTTATAGGAAATTTTTCGAAAATTTCCTATTTTTATAGGAAATTTTTCGAAAATTTCCTATTTTTATAGGAAATTTTTCGAAAATTTCCTATTTTTATAGGAAATTTTTCGAAAATTTCCTATTTTTATAGGAAATTTTTCGAAAATTTCCTATTTTTATAGGAAATTTTTCGAAAATTTCCTATTTTTATAGGAAATTTTTCGAAAATTTCCTATTTTTATAGGAAATTTTTCGAAAATTTCCTATTTTTATAGGAAATTTTTCGAAAATTTCCTATTTTTATAGGAAATTTTTCAAAAATTTCCTATTTTTATAGGAAATTTTTCGAAAATTTCCTATTTTTGTAGGAAATTTTTCAAAAATTTCCTATTTTTATAGGAAATTTTTCAAAAATTTACTATTTTTATAGGAAATTTTTCCTATTTTTATAGGAAATTTTTCAAAAATTTCCTATTTTTATAGGAAATTTTTCAAAAATTTCCTATTTTTATAGGAAATTTTTCAAAAATTTCCTATTTTTATAGGAAATTTTTCAAAAATTTCCTATTTTTATAGGAAATTTTTGAAAAATTTCCTATTTTTATAGGAAATTTTTCAAAAATTTCCTATTTTTATAGGAAATTTTTTAAAAACTTGCTATTTACAGAAATGTCTCCATATCGTCAATTTTTCTATATAAATGTCTTCCTATCGTAAACTTTTCTATAGAAATGTCTCCTATCGTCAACTTTTCTATAGAAATATCTTCCTATCGTCAACTTTTCTATAGAAATGTCTTAATATCGTCAACTTTTCTATATAAATGTCTTCCTTTCGTTAACTTTTCTGTATAAATGTCTTCCTATCGTCAACTTTTCCATAGAAATGTCTTCCTATAGTCAACTTTTCCATAGAAATGTCTTCCTATTGATAACTTTTCAATAGAAGTGTCTTCCTATCGTCAACTTTTCAATAGAAATGTCTTCATATCGCCAAATTTTCTTTAAAAATGTCTTCTTATTGTCAACTTTTCAATAGAAATGTCTTCCTAAAAAACTCCCTTTAAAATGTTATTTTTGAAAGTAAAGTTCAAAATGTATTTGAATGAATTTATTTTTTTTTTATTCTTATGTTCCAATTTTTTGCTTGGAACTTTTACATTCGTTCCTTATTTATTAGATTTTTGTGATAAAATATTTTTCGAAAAGATTTAAAAGTCTTAATAAATATTTACACATCTTTGAAATATGCCCTCTATCTTTAATTCTAGAGAACATATACACACATACATATATTAGTACGTAAATATATGTGAAAGCTTCTCACTACATTAACTAACAAAAGAAAAGAAATATTTTTTGGTAAAACACAAAAAACTTAACAAATAGGGATATAATTTGTACTAACCTGTCTGCCTTTTTGACGCCTGACCACATGGCTGCCGAAACCGGTGGCATAAATCTTAAATTACCGACAGGTGGTGAGGCATAAGGTATGCCACGATATGCTTCAACCGGATCTAAATGGCGTCCATCTAATTGTACGATAACACCCGATAAAGCGCCATTGCGTGTATGTATAATACGTGATGAAAGTTGTGAAGGTAATTGGTCATTTTGATTGTTGTTGTTATTTTGACTATTTTGTCGACTACTGCGAGAATTTGAGAAGGAGGATGATGAAGACGATGATGATGATGAAGACGAAGAGGAGGACGTTGATGAGGGCAATGAAGAGGAACTCAAACTGTTGATGCTTCTTGAATTGATATTGCCGGAATCACTTAAAGCAGCTGAGCCACTCAAGGCTGTTAAGGCCATGGAGTTAACAGTATTGGAAGTTGTTAACAAGGACGACGAGGATGATGATGATGTCTGTGAGTTGGATGAAGACGTTGATGTTGTAGCGGCTGCTAATAAAGCTGATGTTCTTAGATTTAAATTATTATTTAAATTATTACTATTACTATTTAGAGAACCTTTTAGTTTACTGTTATTATTATTAAGATTAGGGTTATTGTTAATGTTGCTATTACTATTACTACTGCTGCTACTTAAACCGCTACTACTCTGGCTATTTAGTGAAGAGGAGGAGGAAGAGGCAGAGACAACAATGCTACCGTTGTTTAGACATTGTAGTTGTATTATTAGTAAAGTTATAAATACAAGATTGCAGCAGGATATTAAAGAGTTTCTGTTTGTTAATGAACAGGATATTTTTCTTCTTCTTCTGCTACGTTTGGTATTTAAGCATTTCAGTTTTCCACTAACAGCTGCTGGGTTTGTTTGAGCTGTTGCTGTTGACGACGATGATGATGATGTTTGTAATGCTTTTCTTCGAGTTTCAGCTAAATGTTGCATTAGACAATGCAACATTATCATTATGTTTACGGTTGCTTAGGCAACCGTTAATTTTAAATAAAGGCAACTTTATTTTTGTCTTACAATTTTCGTTCTTTTATTATAGTTTTTCTTGTAAATTTTAGTGTTTTTTTGTTTGAATATGATTATAAAACTTTTCCTTTTAAATTTCCTTTTACTCAATGAATTCTCTGCTTTGCTCAACATGAGTTTAAGAAAATTATGATTTATTTTTCTTTTTTTTTTGCTTTAAGGGTAAAGAGTGAGTGAGAAAAAGATAGAAAGAGTTTTGAAAAGTTTTTATATATTAAGAAGCCATTATGTCTGTGCTCTAATTAAGTTTTTTTTTTTTTATTTCAGTTCAAAATTTTTTCTGTTTGTCTTCAGCTTACACATACGTTTTTAAAAGATTTTTTCAATTTAATTTAAAAAATTTTGCTACTTTTTAAATGTTGCCAGTAACAATGTATGATGCCAATGGTTGCAAGCCATATGAAATGGTTATGTGTTAGAGGTTTTTTAGTTTTTTTTTTCTTTAACTAAATGTGTTGTCTGTCTTGCTGGCAGCTTGTTAAGCACTTAAAAATGTTATTCGTTCTAGTGCCACTTAACAAGTACTTTTTTTCCTTATTTTACAGCAATAGTTTTTGTTGTTGTTTTTGTTAACTGCTCTACTCTAGGTTCCTTTTTTCAATAGCATGAATGTATCTGTTCGCCATAGTGTGATAATTTTGTATTCTCTTGTTAGTTTTTTTCTAGTTTTTTTTAGTAGTTTTTGAGATTTTTGTTGTCTTTTAGCATTTGTTTGCATAAGAACACTCATACAACTCTTCAAATAATGTTCTCATATATGCATTTTGTAATGTCCTTATAAAACTCACACACATGCCTGGAAACATAGTTTCACACATATATTCTAATACACTCTTACTCTAACGTATATATACATACATACTCTCCAAATAACGTTATTGTTATAAGCTCTAAAGCTTTAGTACATAAATTTACACACATGTAAAAGCTTCTCTTATATTTGTTTATTACTGTATATGTTCAGCCATCCCTGCTTTAGTAGTTGTAGTTGTAAGTGTATATGTAGATGCTGCTGTTTCCTGTTAGCAACCATAAGCCTCACTTTCATTTCGTTGTAGTTGTAGCTGTTGTTTGTTTAAAAGTAATGTTAGTGGATATTTTTGTTGTTGCTGCTGTTGTTGTTTTGTTCAAATTGTTACAAAATCTTTTCAAGTTTTCTCATTTAAAGAAGGCTTCAGCTTTATATTAAGCAATCTTTATTCTTACACATTGTCAGGTTTTTTCTGAAGGCAAAAAAACAAGATTTTTTTTTTTAATTTAAAAAAAAGTTAGCAACAAAAATCTAAGGTTTATGTAAAACAATTTTTTTTTCTTTCAACAAAACATTTGTTCTTTTTATACCCACCATCAAAAAGAATGGGGGGTATAGTGAGATTGTCATTCCGTTTGTTATTTCCTTAGTATTGGCTCAAAAGCAAAACGGAATCTATATTCTGAATCTGTCTGTCTGTCTGTCTGCCTGTCTGTCTGTCTGTCTGTCTGTCTGTCTGTCTGTCTGTCTGTCTGTCTGTCTGTCTGTCTGTCTGTCTGTCTGTCTGTCTGTCTGTCTGTCTGTCTGTCTGTCTGTCTGTCTGTCTGTCTGTCTGTCTGTCTGTCTGTCTGTCTGTCTGTCTGTCTGTCTGTCTGTCTGTCTGTCTGTCTGTCTGTCTGTCTGTCTGTCTGTCTGTCTGTCTGTCTGTCTGTCTGTCTGTCTCTGTCTGTCTCTGTCTGTCTCTGTCTGTCTCTGACAGAGACAGACAGACAGACAGACAGACAGACAGACAGACAGACAGACAGACAGACAGACAGACATACAGACAGACAGACAGACAGACAGACAGACAGACAGACAGACAGACAGACAGACAGACAGACAGACAGATTCAGAATATAGATTCCGTTTTGCTTTTGACAGACAGAGACAGACAGAGACAGACAGAGACAGACAGAGACAGACAGAGACAGACAGAGACAGACAGAGACAGACAGAGACAGACAGAGACAGACAGAGACAGACAGAGACAGACAGAGACAGACAGAGACAGACAGAGACAGACAGAGACAGACAGAGACAGACCGAGACAGACCGAGACAGACAGAGACAGACACATACAGACAGACACATACAGACAGAGACAGACATAGACAGACTGAGACAGACAGAAACAGACAGAGACAGACAGAGACAGACAGAGACAGACAGAGACAGACAGAGACAGACAGAGACAGAGAGAGACAGATAGGGACAGACAGAGAAAGACACAGACAGGCAGAGACAGACACAGACAGACAGAGACAGACAGAGATAGACAGAGACAGGCGGAGACAGGCAGAGACAGACAGAGATAGACAGAGACAGACAGAGACAGACAGAGTCAGACAGAGACAGACAGAGACAGACAGAGACAGACAGAGACAGACAGAGACAGACAGAGACAGGCAGTCTCTGTCAGGCAGAGACAGGCAGTCTCTGTCTGTCTCTGTCTGTCTCTGTCTGTCTCTGTCTGTCTCTGTCTGTCTCTGTCTGACTCTGTCTGTCTCTGTCTGTCTCTGTCTATCTCTGTCTGTCTCTGCCTGTCTCCGCCTGTCTCTGTCTATCTCTGTCTGTCTCTGTCTGTCTGTGTCTGTCTCTGCCTGTCTGTGTCTTTCTCTGTCTGTCCCTATCTGTCTCTCTCTGTCTCTGTCTGTCTCTGTCTGTCTCTGTCTGTCTCTGTCTGTCTCTGTCTGTTTCTGTCTGTCTCAGTCTGTCTATGTCTGTCTCTGTCTGTATGTGTCTGTCTCTGTCTGTCTCGGTCTGTCTCGGTCTGTCTCTGTCTGTCTCTGTCTGTCTCTGTCTGTCTCTGTCTGTCTCTGTCTGTCTCTGTCTGTCTCTGTCTGTCTCTGTCTGTCTCTGTCTGTCTCTGTCTGTCTCTGTCTGTCTCTGTCTGTCTCTGTCTGTCTCTGTCTGTCTCTGTCTGTCTCTGTCTGTCTCTGTCTGTCTCTGTCTGTCTCTGTCTGTCTCTGTCTGTCTCTGTCTGTCTCTGTCTGTCTCTGTCTGTCTCTGTCTGTCTCTGTCTGTCTCTGTCTGTCTCTGTCTGTCTCTGTCTGTCTCTGTCTGTCTATATCTGTCTCTGTCTGTCTCTGTCTATCTCTGTCTGTCTCTGTCTGTCTCTGTCTGTCTCTGTCTGTCTCTGTCTATCTCTGTCTGTCTCTGTCTGTCTCTGTCTGTCTCGGTCTGTCTCGATCTACCTCTATTTGTCTCTCTCTATTTGTCTCTATCTGTTGTCTGTCTGTTGTCTGTTTGTTGTCTGTCTATTGTCTGTATATTGTATGTCTGTGGTCTGTCTTATTTTCTGTCTATTGTCTGCCTGTTGTCTGTCTGTCTTTTGAAAACACTATAACGCCTAAACAGAAGTAGCTACATCATTGAAACTTGGCAAGGATATTCTTTATTTCTGGGAAAATTTCAATATTTAAATTGATCAAAATCGGTTCATATTTGGCCATAACTTCCATATAACCTCGTATAGGCTAATCGCTTATTTTCTAATAAATGACAAATTATAACAGCCATAATAAAATTTCATCGAAATCTTTTCACATTTATCCATAGCTCCCATACAAAACACTTACTTAGCTATGACCACTTAATTTTGCACAAGAAAGTCCTATCTAAACACCAACCCGTACGGAAAATTTTGGTACAACCAGTCACATTTTGATCATAGCTTCCATATAAAAAACTTATGAAAATACAAAAAGAAAAGGGGGTTTATGTCCATCTGTCCGTTAGGTAAAAGCGCAATAGCGCCTTAACGAAAAGAGCTAGAGGGACAAAATTCTAAAAATATATTTTCATTATCTTCAAAAAGTTTTGTATTAAAAATGGGCGAAATAGGTTCACATTTAGTTAGAGCTCCCATATAACCCCATTTATGCTGATAAATTCAATACAATTGTAATAGATATGACAATTTAATTTAGAACAGAGAAGTTTTGTGCAACTATTGGTCAGTATATCAAATTTTATAGGAATCGATAAATATTGGACTATATATAGCTTTCACATAAAAACCACTTGCGGAAACAAAAAAAAAAAAATGTAACAAAGGCCAGTTAAAAGCTATTAAATTATAAACTATGACGGCTATAGGCACTTAATTTTGCAAGAATTAGCTTTATATAAGTACCAGCCATTTATAAAATTTTGTGACAATTGGTCAACATTTGGCTATAGTTCTTATATATGTATATAGCATCGCCTTTTTAAAACTACAGTCAAAAAGATTTTTTGGTACATTCACTATAATAAGATTACACCCAAGAAATTTGACAGCCATCAATAAATGTCCGGAGCTTATATACTAACTATAAAGCTACTGCAATTGAATTGAGTCCAAATATTTTACTAACAATACAATTTTTTTCGAAATTGGTCCACATTTATGTTTCTAGATATGTTTCTAAATTTAACAAAATTTGATGGTGGGTATATAAGATTCGGCACAGCCGAATAAAACACACTTACTTGTTCTCTTTCGACTGCAGCAATGTAGAAAATATTGCCTACATATGAATACACCTGCTGTTACTTGTATATGTTGACATGTACTTCATGAAAAACAATTTTCTATATAGAATTTCTTGCTTTATCCCTTTTTCAGCAACAACCAGTTGTTGTTTTGTATAACAAATAGCACTTTAGTTTAGTATTTGCTACTATTTTTTTTTTTGTAAAAATGCTTTCACTTTGCTAAGTTCCTTTTTTGTTTTTTGTAAAAGGTGTTAGTTAAATTCTTCTCGGATTTGCCCACCAACCAATGAATGCTACTAACACATCCTTACATTTGCTTTACTGCAGGCCTTTAAGCTACATGTGGCATTTTATGAGCAACTTAATATATATTTTCTTTTTTCCTTGAATACGTTCCTCTTTTTCTTTTCAAAAACAGAAAAATGTTACAGTTTTTTTTTTTTGTTATTGTTGTTATTATTTTTTCATTTAGTAAGCTATGAATTTTTAAATTAACAATGATGCTAGCAGGCTGTTTGCAGACACTTTCTCTGTTATACATTTATCCATATACAACTGTTTTTAATTGCAGCTTAAACCAACACAACTAATTGTTTTGGGTGTGTAGAGGCGTACAAGGATAATACAAGAAAAAAACGACTTGGAATTAAAACACCTGTCAGGAAGAGAAGAAAGAAAGTGAAATGTTTTATTAAGATGTGTTGAATTTTTATTTAAGCTTTATAACAAAATATTTGTTTATATTCATATTTAGGCTAAAAAAGTCTTTAAATGAATAGCTTTTTAATTAATGCAAATAAGGTATAATAGGCGGATTTAAGCAATTAAGTATAAAAAATTAAGATACTATTATATGAAATTAGGATTTAATTTAATTTTTAAAATATTTCTTTTAATTAGGTCTTTATTCAAATATAAACCCAAATAAATTTAATTTTAGTATGCATCGAAAGTTCTATTAATCACTAGCTACTTAGACCCGGCGTTGCCTGGGTAATAATAAAAAATTTTTACTTATTGTTGTGTTACACTATTCTAGAAGAAATAGTTACAATTTTGTTATATGTTTTAATATTTAATTAAATTAATTTTAATGGTTTTCTTTATTTTATTTCTTTCGTATTAAGGGATAATAGAGAGTACACCAAAATGTATCCACATAAGCGAACCCCAGGGCCTGGCTGGAACTTCTTATATTTTGTATGAATTTAACAGGATTTTTACAAAACTTGCAAAAGGATTTTATGTTGCGTTCTACATTATCTTCGTCTTTGCAAATAGCACACTTGGATTTGTTTTTAAGACCTTAGGACCGCTTTCTGGGTCTAGGTTCTTATAATAAATAAAAGAGTATTATACTATATATTCTAATTAATTTTCTTCGATTTGTTTTAAGTAAATGTTTTTCTTTAACATTTCCTATTTTTGTAAGACATTTTCAAAAATTTCCTATTTTTATAGGAAATTTTTCAAAAATTTCCTATTCTTAAAGGAAATTTTTCAAAAATTTCCTAGTCTTAAAGGAAATTTTTCAAAAATTTCCTATTTTTAAATACAATTTTTAGAAAAATTCCTATTTTTATTGGAAATTTTTCAAAAATTTCCTGTTTTTATAGGAAATTTTTCAAAAATTTCCTATTTTTATAGGAAATTTTTCAAAAATTTCCTATTTTTATAGTAAATTTTTCAAAAATTTCCTACTTTTATAGGAAATTTTTCAAAAATTTCCTATTTTTATAGTAAATTTTTCAAAAATTTCCTACTTTTATAGAAAATTTTTCAAAAATTTCCTATTTTTATAGGAAATTTTTCAAAAATTTCCTCTTTTTATAAGAAATTTTTCAAAAATTTCCTCTTTTTATAGTAAATTTTTCAAAAATTTCCTCTTTTTATAGGAAATTTTTCAAAAATTTCCTCTTTTTATAGGAAATTTTTCAAAAATTTCCTATTTTTATAGGAAATTTTTCAAAAATTTCCTATTTTTATAGAAAATTTTTCAAAAATTTCCTATTTTTATAGGAAATTTTTCAGAAATTTCCTATTTTTATAGGAAATTTTTCAAATATTTTCTCTTTTTATAGGAAATTTTTCAAAAATTTCCTCTTTTTATAAGAAATTTTTCAAAAATTTCCTCTTTTTATAGTAAATTTTTCAAAAATTTCCTCTTTTTATAGGAAATTTTTCAAAAATTTCCTCTTTTTATAGGAAATTTTTCAAAAATTTTCTATTTTTATAGGAAATTTTTCAAAAATTTCCTACTTTTATAGGAAATTTTTTAAAAATTTCCTATTTTTATAGGAAATTTTTTAAAAATTTCCTATTTTTATAGGAAATTTTTCAAAGATTTTCTCTTTTTATAGGAAATTTTTCAAAAATTTCCTCTTTTTATAGGAAATTTTCCAAAAATTTGCTCTTTTTGTAGGAAATTTTTCAAAAATTTCCCCTTTTTATAGGAAATTTTTCAAAATTTTCCTATTTTTATAGAAAATTTTTCAAAAATTTCCTATTTTTATAAGAAATTTTTCAAAAATTTCCTATTTTTATAGGAAATTTTTCAAAAATTTCCTATTTTTATAGGAAATTTTTCAAAAATTTCCTATTTTTATAGGAAATTTTTCAAAAATTTCCAATTTTTATAGCAAATTTTTCAAAAATTTCCTACTTTTTTAGGAGATTTTTCAAAAATTTCCTATTTTTATAGGAAATTTTTCAAAAATTTCCTATTTTTATAGGAAGTTTTTCAAAAATTTCCTATTTTTATAGGAAATTTTTCAAAAATTTTATATTTTTATAGAAAATTTTTCAAAAATTTCCTATTTTTATAGGAAATTTTTCAAAAATTTCCTATTTTTATAGGAAATTTTTCAAAAATTTCCTATTTTTATAGGAAAATTTTCAAAAATTTCCTATTTTTATAGGAAAATTTTCAAAAATTTCCTATTTTTATAGGAAAATTTTCAAAAATTTCCTATTTTTATAGGAAATTTTTCAAAAATTTCCTATTTTTATAGGAAATTTTTCAAAAATTTCCTATTTTTATAGGAAATTTTTCAAAAATTTCCTATTTTTATAGGAAATTTTTCAAAAATTTCCTATTTTTATAGGAAATTTTTCAAAAATTTCCTATTTTTAAAGGAAATTTTTCAAAAATTTCCTATTTTTATAGGAAATTTTTCAAAAATTTCCTATATTTATAGGAAATTTTTCAAAAATTTCCTATTTTTATAGGAAATTTTTCAAAAATTTCCTATTTTTATAGGAAATTTTTCAAAAATTTCCTATTTTTATAGGAAATTTTTCAAAAATTTCCTATTTTTATAGGAAATTTTACAAAAATTTCCTATTTTTATAGGAAATTTTTCAAAAATTTCCTATTTTTATAGGAAATTTTTCAAAAATTTCCTATTTTTATAGGAAATTTTTCAAAAATTTCCTATTTTTTCAAAAATTTCCTATTTTTATAGGAAATTTTTCAAAAATTTCCTATTTTTATAGGAAATTTTTCAAAAATTTCCTATTTTTATAGGAAATTTTTCAAAAATTTCCTATTTTTATAGGAAATTTTTCAAAAATTTCCTATTTTTATAGGAAATTTTTCAAAAATTTCCTATTTTTATAGGAAATTTTTCAAAAATTTCCTATTTTTATAGGAAATTTTTCAAAAATTTCCTATTTTTATAGGAAATTTTTCAAAAATTTCCTATTTTTATAGGAAATTTTTCAAAAATTTCCTATTTTTATAGGAAATTTTTCAAAAATTTCCCATTTTTATAGGAAATTTTTCAAAAATTTCCTATATTTATAGGAAATTTTTCAAAAATTTCCTATTTTTATAGGAAATTTTTCAAAAATTTCCTATTTTTATAGGAAATTTTTCAAAAATTTCCTATTTTTATAAAAAATTTTTCAAAAATTTCTTATTTTTATAGGAAATTTTTTAAAAATTTCCTATTTTTATAGGAAAATTTTTAAAAATTTACTATTTTTATAGAAAATTTTTTAAAAATTTACTATTTTTATAGGAAATTTTTCAAAAATTTAATATTTTTAGAAGAAGTTTTTCAAAAATTTACTATTTTTAGAAGAAGTTTTTCAAAAATTAACTATTTTTAATAAAATTCTTGACATCATATAATTTAAAAAAAACCCTTTTAAAAAAATTATTTTTATTCGAATTGAGATCTCAATTTTTGCAAGTATTTTTGTGCTTAAATAATGATATATAGCAGTTTGTTGCCAACAATTTTCTTAGCCTTTGCAAAATAAAGATATACTTTTCTCATTAGCAACTCTTATACATACTTAAGTACTTAAGATAAATTATTTCCAGCTATTAATTTAATTCACTGTTTTTACCATAACATACATATATCTTACATTTACTATTTAAAATGACTTAAAGACACTATTATATTATTTAATTAGACTAAAACAGATAGAAATGAGTAGGAAAATGTTTATGAAAGCGAACAGAAGGGTTGGGAAAGTAGAATCGGTCAAGACAGAGTTTAGCTACAAGTATGACTATTAAGCAGGATAGTCATATATATAAAACTAGATAAATGAAAAAGAAAAGACAAGTCAGTCAGGAACAACTGGTATAGACTACAAAGACGACTATTGGTACTTATTAATATTTTGATAAGTTTAACATTTCAAAAAATTTAAACAAATCAGTCCAATATAATAATATTATTGGGATTTCCAAAAAGTGACATTTTTGTAAAATTAGTAGTTTATCAGATATTTTGTGCTTTAAAAATACCTACTCAAGAATATAACTTATGATAGTGTAGGGTATAATAAAAATAGACCTAAATTTATGCTTTCGTTTAAATTGGCAAAAAAGGAAAGAATAATAATACAGACAGTTAAACATAAAACTAAATAAATGAAGCTAAATTACTTCAATACATAATATTGCAGGGACTAAATGTATATGTATGTATATTCATTTAAGGTTAATATATAAGTAACCAAGTAGTTACTTTACTGCTTAGTATGTGCATGTATTTGTATACATACATATTCAAGTATAACATCATTTGTGTGCGTGTCTCTGTTTTCGTAAAAGTATTATGCAGAACATTAAGTTGGTAATTAGTTACTAATTTCATACGTAAAGTTGTAACTACTTATATCGAGTGAAGTCATCTGAACCTTTAAATGACATCATCAAGTATAAGCTTAAAAATAAGCAAATAATAAAAAACTTAAATAAAGTTGAGTAAAAAAAAGAATAAAAAAAAAAACAATATTGCCTCTTTAATTTTCAACATAAAAAATAAGTTTGTAAGTAATTTGTAAAATAAAATATGTATCACTGGAAAAGTTATGTCATTATGCAGTAGTTTATGAGAGTAATGATATAGAAAAGAAATAAAGCTTTAAAAGCAGTTTTAACTAATAAATTGAAAGGCTATGAAAGAACAATAGAGCTTTAAAAAAGTTAAAGACATGCAGTTAAAGTATAATATAAAACAAACTTCTTATAATTGACTCAGATACGCATTGGCTAAATAAACGAGTAGCTATAACTTTAGCCTTAATATTACCCCGGTAATAATTTTCCATCAAACCATCATTGCAAAAGTCTATACAAGTCTTTTTTCCTAGCATCCACCTTAAAGTATGCTACACAACTTATTAAACAAAACTTTTATATTCTTAAAATATTGCAAAATAATGGGCATGTAAATCCCACTTTTACATCCACCCACAGCCTCATCAACTTTCTGACGCCCATTAATTTCTACCCAAATTAGCTTCCTTATTTTTTTTTCTCTGCATAAATTTCTTTTATCCCAACACCTACTAACATATCCTTGTAATTAGATAATAAAGTCTTTTAAATATTTTACCTCGAAAATAATTCCTTACGAATATTTTTTTTGCTCCTGATGATGTTGCTGTTATTTAATTGTTTCATCTTTTTAAAGAAGTAAGTAAAAATGATGATGAAATTATAATGAGCAAATAAAGGCAGAGGGATGGGTTGAGTTATATTTTTTAATAAAGTTTTGTTGACTTATTTAGACTTAATGATGTCGTTAAAATTCTAAACTTAAAAGTTTTGAAACATTTAACCACAAGTCATAGTCTAGTCATAGTCTAGTCATAGTCTAGTCATAGTCTAGTCATAGTCTAGTCATAGTCTAGTCATAGTCTAGTCATAGTCTAGTCATAGTCTAGTCATAGTCTAGTCATAGTCTAGTCATAGTCTAGTCATAGTCTAGTCATAGTCTAGTCATAGTCTAGTCATAGTCTAGTCATAGTCTAGTCATAGTCTAGTCATAGTCTAGTCATAGTCTAGTCATAGTCTAGTCATAGTCTAGTCATAGTCTAGTCATAGTCTAGTCATTGTCTAGTCATAGTCTAGTCATAGTCTAGTCATAGTCTAGTCATAGTCTAGTCATAGTCTAGTCATAGTCTAGTCATAGTCTAGTCATTGTCTAGTCATAGTCTAGTCATAGTCTAGTCATAGTCTAGTCATAGTCTAGTCATAGTCTAGTCATAGTCTAGTCATAGTCTAGTCATAGTCTAGTCATAGTCTAGTCATAGTCTAGTCATAGTCTAGTCATAGTCTAGTCATAGTCTAGTCATAGTCTAGTCATAGTCTAGTCATAGTCTAGTCATAGTCTAGTCATAGTCTAGTCATAGTCTAGTCATAGTCTAGTCATAGTCTAGTCATAGTCTAGTCATAGTCTAGTCATAGTCTAGTCATAGTCTAGTCATAGTCTAGTCATAGTCTAGTCATAGTCTAGTCATAGTCTAGTCATAGTCTAGTCATAGTCTAGTCATAGTCTAGTCATAGTCTAGTCATAGTCTAGTCATAGTCTAGTCATAGTCTAGTCATAGTCTAGTCATAGTCTAGTCATAGTCTAGTCATAGTCTAGTCATAGTCTAGTCATAGTCTAGTCATAGTCTAGTCATAGTCTAGTCATAGTCTAGTCATAGTCTAGTCATAGTCTAGTCATAGTCTAGTCATAGTCTAGTCATAGTCTAGTCATAGTCTAGTCATAGTCTAGTCATAGTCTAGTCATAGTCTAGTCATAGTCTAGTCATAGTCTAGTCATAGTCTAGTCATAGTCTAGTCATAGTCTAGTCATAGTCTAGTCATAGTCTAGTCATAGTCTAGTCATAGTCTAGTCATAGTCTAGTCATAGTCTAGTCATAGTCTAGTCATAGTCTAGTCATAGTCTAGTCATAGTCTAGTCATAGTCTAGTCATAGTCTAGTCATAGTCTAGTCATAGTCTAGTCATAGTCTAGTCATAGTCTAGTCATAGTCTAGTCATAGTCTAGTCATAGTCTAGTCATAGTCTAGTCATAGTCTAGTCATAGTCTAGTCATAGTCTAGTCATAGTCTAGTCATAGTCTAGTCATAGTCTAGTCATAGTCTAGTCATAGTCTAGTCATAGTCTAGTCATAGTCTAGTCATAGTCTAGTCATAGTCTAGTCATAGTCTAGTCATAGTCTAGTCATAGTCTAGTCATAGTCTAGTCATAGTCTAGTCATAGTCTAGTCATAGTCTAGTCATAGTCTAGTCATAGTCTAGTCATAGTCTAGTCATAGTCTAGTCATAGTCTAGTCATAGTCTAGTCATAGTCTAGTCATAGTCTAGTCATAGTCTAGTCATAGTCTAGTCATAGTCTAGTCATAGTCTAGTCATAGTCTAGTCATAGTCTAGTCATAGTCTAGTCATAGTCTAGTCATAGTCTAGTCATAGTCTAGTCATAGTCTAGTCATAGTCTAGTCATAGTCTAGTCATAGTCTAGTCATAGTCTAGTCATAGTCTAGTCATAGTCTAGTCATAGTCTAGTCATAGTCTAGTCATAGTCTAGTCATAGTCTAGTCATAGTCTAGTCATAGTCTAGTCATAGTCTAGTCATAGTCTAGTCATAGTCTAGTCATAGTCTAGTCATAGTCTAGTCATAGTCTAGTCATAGTCTAGTCATAGTCTAGTCATAGTCTAGTCATAGTCTAGTCATAGTCTAGTCATAGTCTAGTCATAGTCTAGTCATAGTCTAGTCATAGTCTAGTCATAGTCTAGTCATAGTCTAGTCATAGTCTAGTCATAGTCTAGTCATAGTCTAGTCATAGTCTAGTCATAGTCTAGTCATAGTCTAGTCATAGTCTAGTCATAGTCTAGTCATAGTCTAGTCATAGTCTAGTCATAGTCTAGTCATAGTCTAGTCATAGTCTAGTCATAGTCTAGTCATAGTCTAGTCATAGTCTAGTCATAGTCTAGTCATAGTCTAGTCATAGTCTAGTCATAGTCTAGTCATAGTCTAGTCATAGTCTAGTCATAGTCTAGTCATAGTCTAGTCATAGTCTAGTCATAGTCTAGTCATAGTCTAGTCATAGTCTAGTCATAGTCTAGTCATAGTCTAGTCATAGTCTAGTCATAGTCTAGTCATAGTCTAGTCATAGTCTAGTCATAGTCTAGTCATAGTCTAGTCATAGTCTAGTCATAGTCTAGTCATAGTCTAGTCATAGTCTAGTCATAGTCTAGTCATAGTCTAGTCATAGTCTAGTCATAGTCTAGTCATAGTCTAGTCATAGTCTAGTCATAGTCTAGTCATAGTCTAGTCATAGTCTAGTCATAGTCTAGTCATAGTCTAGTCATAGTCTAGTCATAGTCTAGTCATAGTCTAGTCATAGTCTAGTCATAGTCTAGTCATAGTCTAGTCATAGTCTAGTCATAGTCTAGTCATAGTCTAGTCATAGTCTAGTCATAGTCTAGTCATAGTCTAGTCATAGTCTAGTCATAGTCTAGTCATAGTCTAGTCATAGTCTAGTCATAGTCTAGTCATAGTCTAGTCATAGTCTAGTCATAGTCTAGTCATAGTCTAGTCATAGTCTAGTCATAGTCTAGTCATAGTCTAGTCATAGTCTAGTCATAGTCTAGTCATAGTCTAGTCATAGTCTAGTCATAGTCTAGTCATAGTCTAGTCATAGTCTAGTCATAGTCTAGTCATAGTCTAGTCATAGTCTAGTCATAGTCTAGTCATAGTCTAGTCATAGTCTAGTCATAGTCTAGTCATAGTCTAGTCATAGTCTAGTCATAGTCTAGTCATAGTCTAGTCATAGTCTAGTCATAGTCTAGTCATAGTCTAGTCATAGTCTAGTCATAGTCTAGTCATAGTCTAGTCATAGTCTAGTCATAGTCTAGTCATAGTCTAGTCATAGTCTAGTCATAGTCTAGTCATAGTCTAGTCATAGTCTAGTCATAGTCTAGTCATAGTCTAGTCATAGTCTAGTCATAGTCTAGTCATAGTCTAGTCATAGTCTAGTCATAGTCTAGTCATAGTCTAGTCATAGTCTAGTCATAGTCTAGTCATAGTCTAGTCATAGTCTAGTCATAGTCTAGTCATAGTCTAGTCATAGTCTAGTCATAGTCTAGTCATAGTCTAGTCATAGTCTAGTCATAGTCTAGTCATAGTCTAGTCATAGTCTAGTCATAGTCTAGTCATAGTCTAGTCATAGTCTAGTCATAGTCTAGTCATAGTCTAGTCATAGTCTAGTCATAGTCTAGTCATAGTCTAGTCATAGTCTAGTCATAGTCTAGTCATAGTCTAGTCATAGTCTAGTCATAGTCTAGTCATAGTCTAGTCATAGTCTAGTCATAGTCTAGTCATAGTCTAGTCATAGTCTAGTCATAGTCTAGTCATAGTCTAGTCATAGTCTAGTCATAGTCTAGTCATAGTCTAGTCATAGTCTAGTCATAGTCTAGTCATAGTCTAGTCATAGTCTAGTCATAGTCTAGTCATAGTCTAGTCATAGTCTAGTCATAGTCTAGTCATAGTCTAGTCATAGTCTAGTCATAGTCTAGTCATAGTCTAGTCATAGTCTAGTCATAGTCTAGTCATAGTCTAGTCATAGTCTAGTCATAGTCTAGTCATAGTCTAGTCATAGTCTAGTCATAGTCTAGTCATAGTCTAGTCATAGTCTAGTCATAGTCTAGTCATAGTCTAGTCATAGTCTAGTCATAGTCTAGTCATAGTCTAGTCATAGTCTAGTCATAGTCTAGTCATAGTCTAGTCATAGTCTAGTCATAGTCTAGTCATAGTCTAGTCATAGTCTAGTCATAGTCTAGTCATAGTCTAGTCATAGTCTAGTCATAGTCTAGTCATAGTCTAGTCATAGTCTAGTCATAGTCTAGTCATAGTCTAGTCATAGTCTAGTCATAGTCTAGTCATAGTCTAGTCATAGTCTAGTCATAGTCTAGTCATAGTCTAGTCATAGTCTAGTCATAGTCTAGTCATAGTCTAGTCATAGTCTAGTCATAGTCTAGTCATAGTCTAGTCATAGTCTAGTCATAGTCTAGTCATAGTCTAGTCATAGTCTAGTCATAGTCTAGTCATAGTCTAGTCATAGTCTAGTCATAGTCTAGTCATAGTCTAGTCATAGTCTAGTCATAGTCTAGTCATAGTCTAGTCATAGTCTAGTCATAGTCTAGTCATAGTCTAGTCATAGTCTAGTCATAGTCTAGTCATAGTCTAGTCATAGTCTAGTCATAGTCTAGTCATAGTCTAGTCATAGTCTAGTCATAGTCTAGTCATAGTCTAGTCATAGTCTAGTCATAGTCTAGTCATAGTCTAGTCATAGTCTAGTCATAGTCTAGTCATAGTCTAGTCATAGTCTAGTCATAGTCTAGTCATAGTCTAGTCATAGTCTAGTCATAGTCTAGTCATAGTCTAGTCATAGTCTAGTCATAGTCTAGTCATAGTCTAGTCATAGTCTAGTCATAGTCTAGTCATAGTCTAGTCATAGTCTAGTCATAGTCTAGTCATAGTCTAGTCATAGTCTAGTCATAGTCTAGTCATAGTCTAGTCATAGTCTAGTCATAGTCTAGTCATAGTCTAGTCATAGTCTAGTCATAGTCTAGTCATAGTCTAGTCATAGTCTAGTCATAGTCTAGTCATAGTCTAGTCATAGTCTAGTCATAGTCTAGTCATAGTCTAGTCATAGTCTAGTCATAGTCTAGTCATAGTCTAGTCATAGTCTAGTCATAGTCTAGTCATAGTCTAGTCATAGTCTAGTCATAGTCTATAGTCATAGTCTAGTCATAGTCTAGTCATAGTCTAGTCATAGTCTAGTCATAGTCTAGTCATAGTCTAGTCATAGTCTAGTCATAGTCTAGTCATAGTCTAGTCATAGTCTAGTCATAGTCTAGTCATAGTCTAGTCATAGTCTAGTCATAGTCTAGTCATAGTCTAGTCATAGTCTAGTCATAGTCTAGTCATAGTCTAGTCATAGTCTAGTCATAGTCTAGTCATAGTCTAGTCATAGTCTAGTCATAGTCTAGTCATAGTCTAGTCATAGTCTAGTCATAGTCTAGTCATAGTCTAGTCATAGTCTAGTCATAGTCTAGTCATAGTCTAGTCATAGTCTAGTCATAGTCTAGTCATAGTCTAGTCATAGTCTAGTCATAGTCTAGTCATAGTCTAGTCATAGTCTAGTCATAGTCTAGTCATAGTCTAGTCATAGTCTAGTCATAGTCTAGTCATAGTCTAGTCATAGTCTAGTCATAGTCTAGTCATAGTCTAGTCATAGTCTAGTCATAGTCTAGTCATAGTCTAGTCATAGTCTAGTCATAGTCTAGTCATAGTCTAGTCATAGTCTAGTCATAGTCTAGTCATAGTCTAGTCATAGTCTAGTCATAGTCTAGTCATAGTCTAGTCATAGTCTAGTCATAGTCTAGTCATAGTCTAGTCATAGTCTAGTCATAGTCTAGTCATAGTCTAGTCATAGTCTAGTCATAGTCTAGTCATAGTCTAGTCATAGTCTAGTCATAGTCTAGTCATAGTCTAGTCATAGTCTAGTCATAGTCTAGTCATAGTCTAGTCATAGTCTAGTCATAGTCTAGTCATAGTCTAGTCATAGTCTAGTCATAGTCTAGTCATAGTCTAGTCATAGTCTAGTCATAGTCTAGTCATAGTCTAGTCATAGTCTAGTCATAGTCTAGTCATAGTCTAGTCATAGTCTAGTCATAGTCTAGTCATAGTCTAGTCATAGTCTAGTCATAGTCTAGTCATAGTCTAGTCATAGTCTAGTCATAGTCTAGTCATAGTCTAGTCATAGTCTAGTCATAGTCTAGTCATAGTCTAGTCATAGTCTAGTCATAGTCTAGTCATAGTCTAGTCATAGTCTAGTCATAGTCTAGTCATAGTCTAGTCATAGTCTAGTCATAGTCTAGTCATAGTCTAGTCATAGTCTAGTCATAGTCTAGTCATAGTCTAGTCATAGTCTAGTCATAGTCTAGTCATAGTCTAGTCATAGTCTAGTCATAGTCTAGTCATAGTCTAGTCATAGTCTAGTCATAGTCTAGTCATAGTCTAGTCATAGTCTAGTCATAGTCTAGTCATAGTCTAGTCATAGTCTAGTCATAGTCTAGTCATAGTCTAGTCATAGTCTAGTCATAGTCTAGTCATAGTCTAGTCATAGTCTAGTCATAGTCTAGTCATAGTCTAGTCATAGTCTAGTCATAGTCTAGTCATAGTCTAGTCATAGTCATAGTCTAGTCATAGTCTAGTCATAGTCTAGTCATAGTCTAGTCATAGTCTAGTCATAGTCTAGTCATAGTCTAGTCATAGTCTAGTCATAGTCTAGTCATAGTCTAGTCATAGTCTAGTCATAGTCTAGTCATAGTCTAGTCATAGTCTAGTCATAGTCTAGTCATAGTCTAGTCATAGTCTAGTCATAGTCTAGTCATAGTCTAGTCATAGTCTAGTCATAGTCTAGTCATAGTCTAGTCATAGTCTAGTCATAGTCTAGTCATAGTCTAGTCATAGTCTAGTCATAGTCTAGTCATAGTCTAGTCATAGTCTAGTCATAGTCTAGTCATAGTCTAGTCATAGTCTAGTCATAGTCTAGTCATAGTCTAGTCATAGTCTAGTCATAGTCTAGTCATAGTCTAGTCATAGTCTAGTCATAGTCTAGTCATAGTCTAGTCATAGTCTAGTCATAGTCTAGTCATAGTCTAGTCATAGTCTAGTCATAGTCTAGTCATAGTCTAGTCATAGTCTAGTCATAGTCTAGTCATAGTCTAGTCATAGTCTAGTCATAGTCTAGTCATAGTCTAGTCATAGTCTAGTCATAGTCTAGTCATAGTCTAGTCATAGTCTAGTCATAGTCTAGTCATAGTCTAGTCATAGTCTAGTCATAGTCTAGTCATAGTCTAGTCATAGTCTAGTCATAGTCTAGTCATAGTCTAGTCATAGTCTAGTCATAGTCTAGTCATAGTCTAGTCATAGTCTAGTCATAGTCTAGTCATAGTCTAGTCATAGTCTAGTCATAGTCTAGTCATAGTCTAGTCATAGTCTAGTCATAGTCTAGTCATAGTCTAGTCATAGTCTAGTCATAGTCTAGTCATAGTCTAGTCATAGTCTAGTCATAGTCTAGTCATAGTCTAGTCATAGTCTAGTCATAGTCTAGTCATAGTCTAGTCATAGTCTAGTCATAGTCTAGTCATAGTCTAGTCATAGTCTAGTCATAGTCTAGTCATAGTCTAGTCATAGTCTAGTCATAGTCTAGTCATAGTCTAGTCATAGTCTAGTCATAGTCTAGTCATAGTCTAGTCATAGTCTAGTCATAGTCTAGTCATAGTCTAGTCATAGTCTAGTCATAGTCTAGTCATAGTCTAGTCATAGTCTAGTCATAGTCTAGTCATAGTCTAGTCATAGTCTAGTCATAGTCTAGTCATAGTCTAGTCATAGTCTAGTCATAGTCTAGTCATAGTCTAGTCATAGTCTAGTCATAGTCTAGTCATAGTCTAGTCATAGTCTAGTCATAGTCTAGTCATAGTCTAGTCATAGTCTAGTCATAGTCTAGTCATAGTCTAGTCATAGTCTAGTCATAGTCTAGTCATAGTCTAGTCATAGTCTAGTCATAGTCTAGTCATAGTCTAGTCATAGTCTAGTCATAGTCTAGTCATAGTCTAGTCATAGTCTAGTCATAGTCTAGTCATAGTCTAGTCATAGTCTAGTCATAGTCTAGTCATAGTCTAGTCATAGTCTAGTCATAGTCTAGTCATAGTCTAGTCATAGTCTAGTCATAGTCTAGTCATAGTCTAGTCATAGTCTAGTCATAGTCTAGTCATAGTCTAGTCATAGTCTAGTCATAGTCTAGTCATAGTCTAGTCATAGTCTAGTCATAGTCTAGTCATAGTCTAGTCATAGTCTAGTCATAGTCTAGTCATAGTCTAGTCATAGTCTAGTCATAGTCTAGTCATAGTCTAGTCATAGTCTAGTCATAGTCTAGTCATAGTCTAGTCATAGTCTAGTCATAGTCTAGTCATAGTCTAGTCATAGTCTAGTCATAGTCTAGTCATAGTCTAGTCATAGTCTAGTCATAGTCTAGTCATAGTCTAGTCATAGTCTAGTCATAGTCTAGTCGTAGTCAGTAAATTGAAAAAATTTTCTATATTTTTTTGTGAGGAACAATTTTTAATTTATTTCATTTTCGTTTTTAATTTGTTCCTTATCGAAATCATTTAATTTATATCCTCAAGCAGGAAATATATAATAAAATGAGTATAATTTTTCTTTCATGCTTCTACTTTCTTTAATTGCTTAATGATATTCAGAGATTTCAGCAGATAAGTTTGTCATCTCAGACAATCATGAAAAGCATTTAAGTATATATATATTATTTCATTAATTTTAATACAATTTCCATTTTAGTTATTTCCCCACTAAATGTGTAAGCCAGCATAAAATGTTTGTAACGCAATTTTACTTTAGTTTAGATTTATCTGATTTTGCGCTTAACTCTACAGAATAATATCATTCGAAGGCTCAAGTGTTTTAAATCGCATTTTAATATCTCGTTTTACAACGAAATTTAATTTTAAAATATAATGAAAAAAATTACTTTCTACTCGAGTTAACTTGGCTTACCAGACAGACACAGACAAACAAAAAACGCAAGTAACACAAACACCCACATACATCAAGAGCTACGTAAGAAGAGACATCCTTGACAAAACTAAATATGAAAAACATTAAAATAGACATAAGATTAAATTTCCTGTTACTGTTTGGAAGCAGTTATACATTTTATGTATTTCTCGGTCTAACCGTGTAGCTGCTGCTTCTGGTATTTTTTCCTGTTTTCTTAACATTTTTTGTTGTTAATATCGTTGTTGTTGTATAAAGTTTAACGTTAAGATGGCGGAAGACATAAATTATTTTGTCTGCGTTCTAAACGAATAAAGTAAAAGCTTTAAGACTTGTTTTTGAATTAGGTATGTATGCGTGCGTTTATACACATATGTATGCGATTGAATGTAAATGTGTAACAAATACAATATTAATGTTTTGGTTATGCAACCACAAATATGTATATGTTTAGCTTAAGGCATAAAATAATAATATTTGATAAAAAAAGAAATGAAATACTAAAAGAAGGTACGAATTTTGTGGAAACGAAAACAAACTTTCATTTGTTGGTAAGGAAACGGAAATATACATATGAAGAAGATTTAAATGTATTTCTCATACATAAGCATTAGACAATTTTTGAATAATTTCTTATAAAATAGTAAAGTTCTGAAAACTAAATTCTTAGATTTTTTTGAAATTATTTCTATGTCTATGTATGTCTAGAACTATAATTGACTTTGTAATCCACTAAAGACCATTAAAACGCTTAATATCATTTTACATTAATCAAATTTCTTTGTCAGTCAAATCAATATCATTTTCATTTCTTATTTGTTAACTTTGTTAAGTTAATAGTTGTTATTATATACTCGTATTTGTTTGTCATATCATTTATTATTACATGAAAATTGTATTAGTTTCTCGATTATACTTTTGACATATCCAAAACAAATATTGTTAGAGTTTTTTTTATTTTGTTTATAATATGTCCAAATAAACAAGAATATAAATCGATTAGACTTTTTACATACTCGTCAAAAAAAAAAAAAAAAACAATAAGACACGAGTCTTTTAGATGTTGATGGATGGCTAGAGTAGAATTTTGTTGGTTGAATTGACATTGATAAAAAAATACTTAATAATACTTATAAATGAATGAACAAGTCAAGAATAAATTAACTTTTATATTAATTGCCCGTGTCTCGATTGAGAAGAAAATTAATAAATAAGGAATTTCAGGGCATATTTATAATAAATGATTAGTTATATTTTTAACTCTTACTAAGTTAAACAACCAACAAAAGTGATTTACTAACTGATTGAGCTTCTTTTGAAATATCTCACTAGTTTTCCTAGGTTTTAATTATACTTTAAGATCATTGGAATTTGTAAAGTTTGTTTAATATAAGTGTATATTTTGTCCTTGCCTACTTTTGGGCGCTATAATTCTGAATGACAAACAAACTATGAATGGTAACTTTTAGTATACCAATCGACTCAGAATCACTTCCTAAGTTGATTAAACGATGTCCGTCCTGCTAACTGGCTGGATGGATATCCATGTAAGCTTGTTATCAAAGTACAGTTCGTAAGTTGACTTGACTTTAGTAGTGAAGAGCATCATATAGTCTGATTTAATCGACTATAGCATTTCTTATATATTTTCTATTTTATTTGACATATATTACTATATAGTTTCTTGTTTAAATAAAGTTATTTCAAAACAGGAATTAACGAAAACTACATTTGCCCTTAAGCTATTGTCATATTTCATATTTTAACAATTTTTATTTGTATATAAAATAAATACAATTTTTTTAAATTCCTAGCGTATTTACAAAATTTCAGAAACTAACAAAAATAAAAAGCAACTTTATTATTTCATCAACTTTTTCTCATTTTTTTTATAGCAATTATCAAATTATACTGGGAAAAAAATCTACTAGCACAACAAATATTTACTTCAGATTTTTTGGATGCATAAGGTATACAGAGCTATATTGTTCACAACTTTGGGGAGTCTAGTAAATAAAGTTTTTATAGTTTTTTTTTTCATTTTTGTTATTTTATGGCTTTAAAAATTTTGTTAAATATGTTACCTTTAGTTTGCCATCAACAACTTCATCACCAACATCATCATTATTACTATTATACTAGTGTTGGTAACAAAGTTGGAGCAACAACATTTTTTACTACTTCCTGTGAAACATTTTTTGAGACGACAAAAAAAAATTGGAAAAAAAATATTTGTGTCAAACATGTGTTGTATAACATTGAAGACATATTTACCAAATAGAAAAATTTTGTATAAAACGGGGAAATTTTTGAAAAATTTCCGATCAAAAAGGAAATTTTTGAAAAATTTGATATAAAAATAGGACATTTTTAAAAAATTTCCTATAAAAATAGAAAACTTTGGAAAAACTTGCTATAAAACTAAGAAATTTTTAAAAAATTTTCTATAACAATAGGAAACTTTGGAAAAATTCCTATAAAAATAGGAAATTTTGGAAAAATTCCTACAAAATTGGAAATTTTGGAAAATTTCCTATAAAATAGGAAATTTTGGAAAAATTCCTATAAAAATAGGAAATTTTTGAAAAATTTCCTATAAAAATAAAAAAACTTTAGAAAAAATTCCTATGACAAGAGGAAATTTTTGAAAAATTTTCTTCAAAAATTTACTCTATAGGAAATTTTTACAAAATTTAGGAAATTTTTCAAAAGTTTACCATTGTTCTAGGAAATTATTCAAAAATTTAAATAATTTCCT
This sequence comes from Stomorhina lunata, assembly GCA_933228675.1. Taxonomy (NCBI): domain Eukaryota; kingdom Metazoa; phylum Arthropoda; class Insecta; order Diptera; family Rhiniidae; genus Stomorhina; species Stomorhina lunata. Next base: position 21,862,039 of record OW121740.1, read on the forward strand.
ATAACAATAGTAAGCTTTTGAAAAGTTTCCTACAAAAATAGTAAATTTTTTAAAAATTTCCTATAGAAATATTAAATTTTTGAAAACTCGCCTATAAAAATAGGAAATTTTTGAAAAATTTCCTATAAAAATAGTAAATTTTTGAAAAATTTCTTGTAAAAATAGTAAGTTTTTGAAAAATTTCCTATAAAACAGAAAATTTTTGAAAAATTTCCTAAAAAAAATAGGAAATTTTTGAAAATTCTCCATTCAAAATAGGCAATTTTTGAAAAATTTCCTATAAAAATTGGAAATTTTTTAAAAATTTTTTATAAATTTTTGAAAAATTTCCTATAAAAATAATAAATTTTTGAAAAATTTCCTCTAAAAATAGTAAATTTTTGAAAAATTTTCTATAAGAATAGTAATTTTTTGAAAAACTTCCTATAAAAATAGTAAATTTTTTGAAAAGATTTCTATAAAAATAGTAAATTTTTGAAAAATATCCTATAAAAATAGAAAACTTTTGAAAAATTTCCTAAAAAAATAGGAAATTTTTGAAAATTTTCCATTAAAAATAGTAAATTTTTGAAAAATTTCCTACAAAAATAGTAGATTTTTTAAAAATTTTTTATAAAAATAGTAAATTTTTTAAAAATTTCCTGTAAAAATAGTAAATTTTTGAAAAATTTCCTATAAAAATAGTAATTTTTTGAAAAATTTCCTATAAAAATAGTAAATTTTTTGAAAAATTATCTACAAAAATAGTAAATTTTTGAAAAATATCCTATAAAAATAGTAAATTTCTAAAAAAAAGTTCCTGTAAAAATAGAAATTTTTTGAAAAATTTTTATAAAAATAGCAAATTTTTTAAAGAAATTTTTCAAAGCAATCTTTATCCTATTAAGAAAGTTTTTAAAAAATTTAATTTTTAATTATAATTTTTACAGGTAAAATTTTCCCAATACATTTAACCAACTTTTTTCCCTATTTGTTTTTACCCCTCTACAATACAGAATGTGAAAGTTTTCTAGTCTGGCTGATTTTGATATGTTATAGTTTTTGTATTATTTGTTTTGATAAAGTGCATTGACTTTTCCTAAAATTTTCATTTTTATATTTCCTGTTTCGTCCTAGAATATTTCGGGTTGTAACAATTTTGACATATATAAAAAAATACACGAAAAATTATTACAACTAAATAAAAACTATATAACAATAAGTTTTTAAATTGTGATCCATAAATATTGTTTGTTAGTGTTGGTGGCTGAGCCTTAAAGTTTTTGTGTAGTTTTAAATTTGTAATAGCTGGAATAAGTTTCTGCTTTTAACGAAAAATTGTGTCAAGTGGAGAGAAAGGTTAGAATTTTAAGACGATATGTAAATGAATAAGATTTTCTTTGGTTTAGATACAACATTTGTTTATATCAAAATTTTTCTTTAAAAAAAGTTTATATCAAAATTTTTCTTAAAAAAAAGTTTATATCAAAATTTTTCTTTAAAAAAAGTTTATATGAAAATTTTTCTTTAAAAAATTTTCTATGAAAATTTTTCTATAAAAAATTTTCTATGAAAATTTTTCTATAAAAAATTTTCTATGAAAATTTTTCTATAAAAAATTTTCTATGAAAATTTTTCTATAAAAAATTTTCTATGAAAATTTTTCTATAAAAAATTTTCTATGAAAATTTTTCTATAAAAAAATTTTTCTATAAAAAATTTTCTATGAAAATTTTTCTGTAAAAAATTTTCTATGAAAATTTTTCTATAAAAAATTTTCTATGAAAATTTTTCTATAAAAAATTTTCTATGAAAATTTTTCTATAAAAAATTTTCTATGAAAATTTTTCTATAAAAAATTTTCTATGAAAATTTTTCTATAAAAAATTTTCTATGAAAATTTTTCTATAAAAAATTTTCTATGAAAATTTTTCTATAAAAAATTTTCTATGAAAATTTTTCTATAAAAAATTTTCTATGAAAATTTTTCTATAAAAAATTTTCTATGAAAATTTTTCTATAAAAAATTTTCTATGAAAATTTTTCTATAAAAAATTTTCTATGAAAATTTTTCTATAAAAAATTTTCTATGAAAATTTTTCTATAAAAAATTTTCTATGAAAATTTTTCTATAAAAAATTTTCTATGAAAATTTTTCTATAAAAAATTTTCTATGAAAATTTTTCTATAAAAAATTTTCTATGAAAATTTTTCTATAAAAAATTTTCTATGAAAATTTTTCTATAAAAAATTTTCTATGAAAATTTTTCTATAAAAAATTTTCTATGAAAATTTTTCTATAAAAAATTTTCTATGAAAATTTTTCTATAAAAAATTTTCTATGAAAATTTTTCTATAAAAAATTTTCTATTAAAATTTTTCTATAAAAAATTTTCTATGAAAATTTTTCTATAAAAAATTTTCTATGAAAATTTTTCTATAAAAAATTTTCTATAAAAATTTTTCTATAAAAAATTTTCTATGAAAATTTTTCTATAAAAAATTTTCTATGAAAATTTTTCTATAAAAAATTTTCTATGAAAATTTTTCTATAAAAAATTTTCTATGAAAATTTTTCTATAAAAAATTTTCTATGAAAATTTTTCTATAAAAAATTTTCTATGAAAATTTTTCTATAAAAAATTTTCTATGAAAATTTTTCTATAAAAAATTTTCTATGAAAATTTTTGTATAAAAAATTTTCTATGAAAATTTTTCTGTAAAAAATTTTCTATGAAAATTTTTCTACAAAAAATTTTCTATGAAAATTTTTCTACAAAAAATTTTCTATGAAAATTTTTCTATAAAAAATTTTGTATGAAAATTTTTATATACAAAATTTTCTATGAAAATTTTTCTATTAAAAATTTTCTATGAAAATTTTTCTATAAAAAATTTTCTATGAAAATTTTTCTATAAAAAATTTTCTATAAAAATTTTTCTATAAAAAAATTTCTATGAAAATTTTTCTATAAAAAATTTTCTATGAAAATTTTTCTATAAAAAATTTTCTATGAAAATTTTTCTATAAAAAATTTTCAATGAAAATTTTTCTATAAAAAATTTTCTATGAAAATTTTTCTATAAAAAATTTTCTATGAAAATTTTTCTATAAAAAATTTTCTATGAAAATTTTTCTATAAAAAATTTTCTATGAAAAATTTTATATGAAAATTTTTCTATAAAAAATTCTATATAAAAATTTGTCTATAAAATATTTTATATGAAAATTTTTCTATAAAAATTTTTATATGAAAATCTTTCTAAAAAAAAAAATTTATATGAAAATCTTTTTATAAAAAATTATATATGAGAATTTTTCTATAAAAAAATTGATATGAAAATTTTTCTAAAAAAAAATTTGATATGAAAATTCTTCTATAAAAAATTTTATATAAACATTTTTTTATAAAAAATTTGATAACAAAGTTTTTCTATAAAAATTTTTCTATAAAAATTTTATATGAAAAGTTTTATAAGAAAATTTTGTATTAAATTTTGTATGTAAAAAATTTTCTATAAAAAATGTTTATATGGAAAATTTTCTATAAAATTATTATATTGTTAATTTTATAAAATTATTATATTGTAAGTTTTTATTTGTATAGGAAGTTTTTTTAAAAAATTTTAATTTTATAGGAAGTTTTCAAAAATTTCTTATTTTTATAGGAAGTTTTTTAAAAATGTGTTATCTTGATAGGAAATTTTTCAAAAATCTCTTAGTATTATAAGAAATTTTTTAAAATTTCTTATTTTATAGGAAATTGTTTAAAAATTTCTTACTTTTATAAGAAATTTTTCAAAAATTTCTTATTTTTATAGGAAATATTTCAAAAATTTCATATTTTTATAGGAAATTTTTCAAAAATTTCTTATTTTTATAGGAAATTTTTCAAAAATTTCTTATTTTCATAGGAAATCTTTCAATTTAAATTTTTATAGAAAATTTGTATAAAGGAAATTTTTCAAAAATTTCTTATTTCTATAGGAAATTTTTCAAAAACATCTTTTTTTTATTGGAAAATTTTCTAAAGTTTCTTTTTTTTTTTGGGAAATTTTTCAAAAATTTCTTTCAAAGACTTCGTTTTTAAGAAATTTTTGTTATCTTAAGGATTATCATTTATTCCATTTATTTCTCTTTTGATTACAAACCTAAATATTTTCTTAAAGTTTTCATTAACGTTTTGTAAACATAATTTTCTGCATTTCACTGCAGCCAGCACTCGAAACTTTCTCAAAAAGTTTAATGATTTTAATACGATTTTTTCCTTATTCCTCCACTTATTTTCTTCTTTTGTTATTTATCTTAATTATTTCTTCTTCTGCATATAATGAAGAAGTTTTTTATTACCTTTAAGTTGAATACAAAAAGTATAAAAAAAAGTCGGGAGTCTTAAGCCTTGGGGCAGTACAAGACTGGAAGATTTTTTTCTTGCCTTTTAATTTGCGTAAATTTTAATGACCACAATCTTTTCATTTGCTGTTAAGGACTATATGTCTGGTTTATGGCTTAAATAAATGCACAGCAATTAATTAGTCTTAAATATTGTATGTATGTATATATGTGTGTGTGTGTGTCTGTAGGTATATGCAGCTTAATGATTACTGAAAAATATTCCAGGAATAAAGAAACATTTTTTAAAAAGAATTTATTTATATTTAAGCCAAAGAAATGTATAATTTGTGTATGGCTTTGAGACATATTAAAAACAATATTTATGTATGTAAAAGTTTGGATAACAAATAAGTGTTTTTAAAAAGAATGAGTATATCTAGTACAAAAATAACCAGCAATTTAAGCCCGAGGCTAAAAAGAGGATACTTTGTGTTTTTTAAGGATTTTCTTTTTGTATAAAAGGAAATATCATTGATTTGTTTGTCTCTAGCTGGAAAGCATATTTTAACTTTATGGCTTTTTTCAATACTTTTTTATATAATTTTTTCTTTCATTTTTATCTAAAGAAAAAAATATTGGCAATTTTTCAAAACCCATGCTAACGAGTCTCTAAGTATTTGACTTGAAAGTAGAAAAAATTTAGAAAATCGAGCAAAACTGCAGTAACACTAAATTAAGAAACTATAAGTATGATATTGTCCTATTGCGGAAGTTTTTATTATTTTCTCCTTCATTGTTTTTTTTCTCATATAATGAAAAAGCCTTTTTAAGAAAATATTTTTTAGATTTTACCATCATACAGTTTCTTTTTCCTTCTTTACTAAAATCCTCAATTTTGTTGCTTTTATAGCTTTAACTTTGTTGTTGTTTGAAGTGGATGTACTCATACTAAAGAATACAAAGTTTTAAAAATCATAAATTGTAAAGGTTTGTGTGTGTGGCCCAATTACGCATCAAACCAAGAAATGCTTTTTATTTCCTTGAAAACTTAGCAAACTTTACATGTGGTGCATATGCGAAAAGCTCTTTTATCTACAAGATGTTGAAAGTTCGGCAAAATCTACTACATAAGAGAAAATTACTACAAGTAAAGTATCTTATAAACAGCAATTATCTTTTGTGTAAAAAAAATTCTGATTGTTTTAAGATGAAACTCATCCTCAAAAACCTTGCGATGTAAAACTTGGGTCGACATATTAAGTTTATGACCAATTGTTTGGCTGTTTGACTACACAGAAGTTATGAAATTTTTAGCAGACACTATCAAAAATAGAAAATTTTATAAAAAGTTCACTAAACTTTGAAAAATTTTGCAAAGTTTCTAAATGAATGTAACATAAATCTCGAAAATTATTAAATATTATTTTTTTCGAAAGTACATTTTTTTATATGAAAAATGTTATCTAAAAAATTTTTATATGAAAAATTTTCTGTAAAAAATTTTTCTATGAAAAATTTTTATATGAGAAACTTTCTATAAAAATGTTTCTATGAAAAATTTTCTATGAAAAATTTTTCTATGAAAAATTTTCTATGAAAAATTTTTCTATGAAAAATTTTCTATGAAAAATTTTTCTATGAAGAATTTTCTATGAAAAATTTTTCTATAAAAAATTTTCTATGAAAAATTTTTCTATGATAAATTTTCTATGAAAAATTTTTCTATGAAAAATTTTCTATGAAAAATGTTTCTATGAAAAATTTTCTGTGAAAAATTTTTCTATGAAAAATTTTCTATGAAAAATTTTTCTATGAAAAATTTTCTATGAGAAATTTTTCTATGAAAAATTTTCTATTAAAAATTTTTCTATGAAAAATTTTTTATGAAAAATTTTTCTATGAAAAATTTTTTATGAAAAATTTTTCTATGAAAAATTTTTATATGAAAAATTTTCTATGAACAATTTTTCTATAAAAATTTTTATATGAAAAATTTTCTATAAAAATTTTTGTATAAAAATTTTCTATAAAAATTTTTATATGAAAAATTTTCTATAAAAATTTTTATATGAAAAATTTTCAATAAAAATTTTTATATGAAAAATTTTCAATAAAAATTTTTATATAAAAAATTTTCTATGAAAATTTTTATGTGAAAAATTTTCTATAAAAACTTTTAAATGAAAAATTTTCTGTAAAAAATTTTATAAGAAAAATTTTCTATACAAATTTTTATATGAAAAATTGTCTATACAAATTTTTATATGAAAAATTTTCTATAAAAATTTTTCTATGAAAAATTTTCTATAAAAATTTTTCTATGAAAAATTTTCTATAAACATTTTTCTATGAAAAATTTTCTATAGAAATTTTCTATAAGAATTTTTCTATGAAAAATTTTCTATGAGAATTTTTCTATGAAAATTTTTCTATAAAAATGTTTATATGAAAAGTTTTCTACAAAAATTTTTAGATAAAAAATTTCTATAAAAATTTTATATAAAACATTTTATATGAATAATTTTCTATAAAAATGTTTTTATAAAAAATTTTCTATAAAATTTTTTATATGAAAATTTTTTTTATTAAAATTTTTATATGAAAAATTATGTATGAAAAATTTTCTTAAAAAAATTATGGGGAAATTTTTTAACAATTTTTATTTTTATCGGAAATTTTTTTGGAAATTTTTCTTATTTTCATAAGAAATTTTTCAAAAACTTCTCATTTTTATAGGAAATTTTTGAAAAATTTCTTATTTTATAGGATATTTTTCCAAAAGTTCTTATTTTTATAGAAAATTTTTTAAAATTTCTTATTTTTATAGAAAAATTTTCAAAAATTTCTTATTTTTATAGGATATTTTTTAAAAACTTCTTATTTTTATAGAAAATTTTTTAAAATTTCTTATTTTTATAGAACATTTTTCAAAAAATTCTTATTTTTATAGGATATTTTTTAAAAGTTTTGTATTTTTAAAGAAAATTTCTTAATTTCTTATTTTAATTATTTCAAAATTTTTTTGTATTAAAAATTTTTCAAAAATTTCTTATTTTTATGGGAAATTTTTCAAAAATTTCTTATTTTTATAGGAATTTTTTCAAGAATTTTATATTTTTATAGACATTTTTCAAAAATTTCTTTTTTCTAAACAAAATTTAAAAAAAAATTTTATTTTTATAGAAAATTGTTTAAAAATTTTTTATTTTGATAAGAAAATTTCTTATTTTTATTATAACTTTTTCAAAAATTTCTTATTTTTATAAGAAAAATATTTTAAATTTTTTTTTATTTTTTTAAGAAATGTTTTAAAGAATTCTGTTTTTTTACGAAATTTTAAAAAATATTTTTAGTTTATTTGAGATTTTTCTAAAATTTCTTATTTTTATAGGAAATGTTTCAAAAATTTCTTTTTTTTATAGGAAATTTTTCCAAAATTTCTCATTTTTATATTAAATTTTTCAAAATTTTCTTATTTTTATAGGAAATTTTTTCAAAAATTTCTTATTTTTATAAGAAAATATTTCAAGAATGTTAATTTTTTTGGAAAATCTATTAAAAATTTAATTTTCTTAAAAAAAAAAATTCTGTTTTGTTAGAAAATGGTGTCTCCTTCTAGGAAATGTTTTTAAAAATTATAATCTTTATTTTTGCGGTAAAATTTTCCAAAATTCTATATTTTTCTAATATATTTTTTAAATGTTACTTTAAGTTATAGGATTTTTTTCTTAATTTTTTTCTCTAATTGGAATTATTTAAAAAAAATCTCTGTTTGTTTAACAAATTTTGAAAGAAATCGGAGTGAGTAAAAAATATTTGTTCATTAGTTATGTAAATTTTTAAATAACCACAAATTTTTTATTTAATTCGTTATCAATATTCATATTGTAGATAATTTTGAGTTTTCTTACTCATTCGTTTTCCATTTCGATATGTCTAAAATTTCCATTTAAATTTGTTCTAAAGAAGGAACTTTTCCAATTTTTTATTTTTTTGTTGTATTTTTTCATAAGAAGAAACCAAAAACTTAAGCAAACAACAAACTTTTCCTCTGATTACCTGTGAATCTTTACACAAACACACATGTGTATATAATACATATGTAAATTTTACCCGTAACTTATTTTTCTTAAGGTTTTGAAATTGTATATGAAAACTTATTTCTTGAAAAAGTTTTAACTTTTATATAAAGAAGCAAAGTTAAGTATTTAATACAAAAATGTATGTGTTTGGCAACACATGTAGATACAAAACTCGATTACATAGAAACTGTTATAACTAAAAAATACTGTTTTAACTGAGTATGGATAAGATTTTTCTACTTTTCATTTTAGTTATTTGATATTTCTTAGCTGTTTTAAAAGCTTTCGTTTATAGCCATTTTAGTGAATAATGAAGACTTATGCCATTTTTATTATAAATGTATGAAATGTATGTTTAAGTCATAACATTAGGGCTCACAAAGAAGAATTTAAAATATTGAAAGTATTTTATTTGCTTTATACTACGATAAATATTTAACATCCTAAAACTATGCTGCACTTTAAGATTTTCTTTGTTTATAGTTTGTGAACAGTTAAAAAGCTTTCGATGTGTATGTGTATGAGAAAAGAAAGAATTGTTTGAAATTTTTCTTAAATAAATATTAAGCTTTTTTAAAAGTTAAAGTTTTACTTTTATGTAGAAAATAAAAAATAAATTAAATTAAAATTAAGTTTTTCTTAAGCTTAAAATTTGTTAAGAAAATAATCAAATTTATATGATATCTTGTTAAAGGATTTTTTAAGATTTTGAAGAAAATAAAAGGGAAAATTTCAGGTTATAAATTAAAATGAAAAATTAATGTTAAAAGGAAAAATTTTGTTAATAGAAAAATTTTGATATCGAAAAATTTTCTATAGAAAAATTTTTATATCAAAAAATTTTCTTTGGAAAAATTTGTATATCGAAAAATTTTCTATAGAAAAATTTTTAAATCGAAAAATTTTGTATAGCAAAATGTTTATATCAAAAAATTTTCTATAGAAGAATTTTTATATCAAAAAATTTTCTATAGAAGAATTTTTGTATCGAAAAATTTTCTATATAAGAATTTTTATATCAAAAAATTTTCTATAGAAAAATTTTTATATCGAAAATTTTTTTATAGAAAAATTTTTATATCGAAAAATTGTTTATAAAAAAATGTTTATATCAGACAATTTTCTTTAGAAAAATTTTTGTATCGAATAATGTTTATATCGAAAAATTTTCTACAAAAAAAAATTTTATATTGAAAAATTTTCTATAGAAATTTTTTATATCGAAACATTTTCAATAGAAAATTTTTTATATCGAAAAATTTTTGTGCCGAAAAATTCTCAATAGAAAAATTTGTATATTGAAAAATTTTCCATAGAAAAATTTTTATATCGAAAAATTTTCAATAGAAAAATTTTTATATTAAAAAATTTTCAATAGAAAAATTTTGATATCGAAAAATTTTTAAATCAAAAAATGTTCAATAGAAAAATTTTTATATCGAAAAATTTTCTATCGAAAAAGTTTTATATCGAAATTTTTCTATAGAAAAATTTTTATATCGAAAAATTTTCTATAGAAAAATTTTTATATCGAAAAATTTTGTATAGAAAAATTTTTATATCGAAAAATTTTGTATAGAAAAATTTTTATATCGAAAAATTTTCTATAGAAAAATTGTCTAACAAAAATTTTTATATCGAAAAATTTTCTATAGAAAAATTTGTATATCGAATAATGTTCTATAGAAAAATTTTTATATCGAAAAATTTTCTATAGTTATGATAGCTTGTTAAAGGATTTTTTAAGATGTTGAAGAAAATAAAAGGAAAATTTTTAGGTTATAAATTAAAATGAAAAATTAATGTTTAAAGGAAAATTTTTGTTGATATTATTAGGTAAAATAAAGGGAAATACTTACGAAAAAGTTAATAAATCTGCAACGTAACCATAAATTTTTAAGACAAATATCTGTAAAGATAAAATAGAATATAAAGAAAATTAGTTTAAAGTATAACAAGTTATTGTTTAATAAATTTTGTACTAAATCCTGAATTTTTTCATATTATCAAAAGGAAACTCATCTATTTTTTGAATAAAATTATAGCTTTTCGCAAAATCTTGACAACAGGAAACATTTTATTATTCCACACTTAAGTTCTAAAATTATTTCAAAACAACTCCTTTTCTTAAAACTTTTTTTTTTCATATCTTATTTTCCTACAATATTTCATGCCCAAATTAAGAAAAATAAAAAATAAATTTTCATGTAATAATTTACTTACATTTTCTTTCTATCTCAATTTTATATTTATCTTGTTTTGTCTTCTTAGAGGACAATTATTTTCTTATAAAATATGTTTTTTTTTTCGTTCTCATTGCTCCATCTTGTCGGGTCTTGAGTTTGGCTTGTCTTGGCTTTTCTTTAGTTTATGTCTAATTTATTTGTAATTTATTTTCATACATCCTCAATGTTTTTTAAGTGGCGTCATCGTTCTGTCAGTAGTCTATTAAGATTTGTGCTATAAGATTAAAACAAAATGGAAAATGTTACAGTAGAAACTACGTAATACATAGAAATTTTTATAAATTGACCAACATTTTGAAGTGAATTCAAGAAAAAAAGAAATCCAGAACAAAATTTTATGTTGCTCAAAAAAAAAAAAGTTTAACAAACAAATATAAACAAAGGCAGCAACATTAAATAGACAAAGTTAACAGCTTTTTTTTTATATCAAAAAAAGTGTTGTTTTTTGCTTCTTTCGGGAAAAACATAAACATTTTGATTATTTTTAAAAGTTGTTAGAAATAAAAAATAATTTGTTTGTTTGAAATTTGCATAAGATTTTAAAATTTCCTGTGGATTAAATTCGTAGTCTTAATGTATTACTTTTACAAATACTTAAGTAATTGTAAAACAAAGCTAATATTACAAAGAACTATAATACTATTTAACAAATTTCTATAGCATACCTTATGGAGTTAATAGAAATAACACTCAGTGGGAGAATACTATAATAAAATACTTGGCAAGGGTATTATTTGTGACCGATCTCACCACCGATCGACTAGAAATCCCTTTCTGACTATATTTAAGAGGTAACAAAAACTATAGTCGGTCAAACCCGACTATATGATACCCTTTACTACTAAGGTTATATACCAACAATTTAAATGTTTTCCTTAAGTCTTCGAGACATACATATATCCGTATGTACTATATTTTTTTTTTTCAATTTCAAGATAGTAGTTTTATGTAATTACCGGCAGAGGACTTGATATGGGAGCTATGGTCAATTGAGCATCGATTGTTACCAAATTTCAGTTATTAGTTTATATTTACGAAATATTTATCTGCGAAAAGTTTTAGTAGTAAAATGCAATTATTTTTAGATTTACCAGCGTTTTTGGGCTTTTTTTTGGATATTTACAAGACTCTTGAGAAAGTGTCTTGTATAGGAGGTATGGTCAAATATGAACCGATTATTACAAAATAAGGTACACTGACTTCGTTTATATACATTAGCAATATTTATGCAGAATATGATTAAAATACAATTAAGTTTGCCAAAAACTCTATTCCGAGAAGGCATCCCTATGGGAGATACCCGAAATTGTACTCCGATTTTTGCTAAAATTCAATAAATTTCAACTTTGAAGTTATGACCTGCTCCCAAATTACCGCATTCGATATCGATCGAAATCTTAGATATTTTCAAAACATTTGTATAGCATACTTTAAGGATAATCAAAATTATTTAAAATAAGCTCAGTTTACTTTATTTTCTTGTAGTTATTTGCCAAAAGCTGACCAATAGTAAAAGTGTTTTAATTGAACTATATGTTTTTAAGAACGAATCAAAATGGATACCAAATTTCAATAAACTTTTTGCATCGAAGTAACTTTGAACATCCCTAAAGTATACTTTACAATATTTCCTTAAAAGTCTGAGTTTTCGATCGATATCGAATGCGGTAATTTGGGCCCAGGGGCCAAATTACCGAAATCTTAGATATTTTCAAAACATTTGTATAGCATGCTTTAGGGATAATCGAAATTATTTAAAATATGCACAGTTTACTATATTTTTTTTAAGTTTTTCCAAAAGATGAACAATAGTAAAAGAGTTTTAATTGAACTATATGTTTTTAAAAACAAACAAAATTGGATACCAAATTTCAATAAACTCTTTGCATCGAAGTAACTTTGAACATCCCTAAAGTATACTTCACAATTTTTGCTTAAAAGTCTGAGTTTTCGATCGATATCGAATGCGGTAATTTGGCCCCAGATTTCTTAGATTGATAAGGAACTATTATATTATTTAACAATTTTCTATAGCATACCTTTAGGAGATAATTAAAAATGTTTTTTATGTATGTGATTTTTCCATTCGTCGAGGTCCATGTATATACATATGTTGTGAATTTCGAAAACGAAAATTTGGTTAAAACACTTTATAACCTTCTTCTATTTGGCTTCCCTTGAACTATAATTCCATTTCCCCTCCTTTCATATTAGATATTCACTAACTTTTAACATTCATTTCCAATTTAACTTACATTCTAGTGACAGTTACCATATGTTGTTTACTCGATATTATTCTTTTTTTTTTCAAAATTATGTTATTTAATATAATATGACATAGTTTATTGAGATGTACATAATTAATATGCCAACGGTAAATTGCATAAACATTTTTAATACAATCACACAATTTTTCATATAGTATTTACATACATATTTCTATTTAAAGTCATAAGCATTTATATAAAAATACTATACATTTCGTTGTTCACATACAAAAAAATATGTATGCATGTTAAAATATTTATATATAAACATTTTTATTATGTTCTTTCATATTTATGTCAAGGATATACTTGACATGTTGTAGTATTAAAATGAAATTTTTATATGAAAATATTTAAATACTAAAAAAAATATAAATATACATAAATATATGCGGTAATATTATACCCACTCGAATATACTTAATAACTTTACCTACAAACAGACAATTACGTGCAATTAATTTATTAATGATTAAATTAATTTACCGAATGACGAAAATAGTTACGGTTTTCATGAATATTAACAAAAATAGATTTTGCTAAAGTATTTTCGCACGAAAGTATGCAAGGTTTTTTGCTCTATTACTACTTATATACATGAGTTCATTAATGTTTAGTAACCCTTTGAGAACCAATAATGTTTTTCTTTCGCATTTCTACAAAAAACTTTTTTTGTAAAAAAAAACTTTATATTCTTACAAAGTTTATTTTTTAGAAATTTTGAATTTTGTTTTTTTTAAGGAAAAGGACCTCGCACAATCGTGTATGTTGGTCGAATAAGCTTAAAATAAGTACAATTTTTTAGTTTTAGTTTTATATGATATATTTTTATTTAAACAGAAAAAAAAATGATTTTTTTACAATAAATCAATATTTGTACTTCAGGTAAAACAAAAAGAGATCAAAAAATTATAAAATATGATTAATTTTGACATAAAAGTTATTTTGTGTGGTACTCTTTAAAGCACAATTTATCTTTTGCCAAACACAAATGCACCTTGCATTTTTGGCATCTTCCCCTGGAGCGGCTTACACAACCTTCATTGCGACACCGCTTGGCTGTACCATCTATAAACTCAGGCCAATGATCGAACCGATCATACCTTATATCATCTGGTGCATTATGGGATCGATATTTACTTCCATAATACCCGTCAGGCAACTGGAATGATTCAACTTCTGGAGGCACAGTTTTGTGCTTTGCCAAGACTTCTCCTAACTCCATTTTAAAACTTAAGAATTTCTTAATCTTATTTTTCGGTATTTTTAGTATTTCCGCATCGTTTCTATATTCTTTCCAGCTATTATAAATGGCTAAGTCGAGAAAATGAAAAAATACCTTAACGGGCCACTTTCTGGTTTTCATTTTAATCCGATAGTATTCCATCATTTGGTCAGCTATATCAACTCCTCCCATTTTTTCATTGTATATTTGAATGACAGCTGGAATTGGAATCGGCAAACGTCGTTTTAAATTTTTTATCCACCGTTCTTTTTCACCAATTGGATCTTTTCCACAGATAGTTGATGCAACAGTGACACATTTTGTATCACACCATTTGACTACGGCTACTGTTTCGTTTTTAACGAATTGAATCATTTCGCCACGGGACATGCTTTTATCAGCAGGGAGGTTAATTCTTTTCCCTAATCGATTTGCCATTATAGTCCCTGTGGCTCTATATCCCAGTTCTTCAAGTTTTTCCAAAAGGGGAATGGTGGTAAAAAATCTGTCAAAGTATATATGACTTTCCTCTGGCAAGTATTTTGTAAGCCGTAAGACAACTGATGGCGCGTGGCCTAATCCGCAATCCGGAAATGTGCCAGCACCCTGGAACACCTCAAAATCTACTATGAGCCCATATGACGTTGCACACACAAAATTTTTCAAACCCACGGGACGAGGTTTTGATCTCATTACCTGCCGAGCAGGACACCTTCCAGTGAAAGGTATCATCTGTTCATCAATGGAGTAACTTGTCACATCAGTAGCTAGCTCATTACAACGACTTCTTACCAAATCAATTACAGGTTGAACCCTCCACAACTTATTTGTCGGATGCGGTATACTTGTGTCAACAAAATGAATGGTGGTTCGCAGCTTCATAAACTTGTTTCTGGACATCGTAGAAGAAATAAGATTATTGCGAAAACCTTCCGCCCAATACATGTTAATCTGCGGATATCCAAGACAAGACATAGTTATTGCGCAGCCGTAAAAATTTTTTATATCAGCCTCTGTTAAGCTCATTTCAGCACCAGTTGTAGCATGAAAGTACATTTTGGTATACGTAACGACATCCTTGTAATGACTTTCGGGAAAATATTTAGAAAAGTATTTATAAGGTGTACCAGGTTCCACAAAATTTTGACATGTTTGCACTTTGGGAATGTCATGCGAAAAAAATTCTTTTTGGCGCCACAAGTCATCTCTTACATTGTAGTTTAAGTTACTAGCCTCTTGTGTTTCAGGAAAGTTTACTGTAATAATGGCAAAATTAATAAAATTAAAGATAAAAAAATATTTTATATTTTTACCTTCATTAAAGCTCTCTTCCGAAGAGTCGTCGCTACAAACATTTGGCTCCCAATGTGTGTCTTCGAGTTCATCATCAGATGAAAAATCATCGTCGGAATTTTCAAGGATATCTAAAACCCGTTGAATGTCTGATTCCTTTAAAAAGTCAAAACTTTTTCCTAAAAATATAGGACATAGCACAATTGTGAGCTTAAATTCAAACAACATGTAATTGCCACATGGCACAATTGTGTTGTCTTATTTTCCGTTAAACAGAATTTAAAATTCAAACACCATCAGGTGTTCAAAATATGCCGAATCATCAACAAGAGAGCAAATCTCTTTACTCTTAAACTTTCTCAACAATTTAAAATTCAAAAAACGAAAAATTTTTCACTTACCACCAGGCATACTTCTGCATCTACTAAGACCACAAACACGACTAATTTTTTAAGATTCGTGTTTATATTATTTTACTGTTTAAAAATTTTTTATGCTGTAGCAAGTGCTAACACAATCACTGCTTTCGGAATTTTAAAATAAATATAATTTTTGTAGCTTTGGGAACTTTTTTTAAACACATCGCACAATCGCTTAAGGTGGTTCTCAAAGGGGTAAATTAAGCTAACATGATATTCAGACACATAAAACAGTGCTTCTTAGTCACCTAATGAAAATGACGTCAGTGGTACTTAAAATTGAAATGGTTACCTCGAAAAAATATTTTTAAGAATTTTTCCTTTCAGGTACTAGGTAGACAGATGATGGCCCTATAACTACAGTTTTGATTACAATCTCCTAAGCTTAATTCTTAGGTGGTAATTCACTTTTGTATGAAAATAAAAAAATATCTAATGCAAATACATGTGAGCGAGAAAATACTATGGGCCGAATTAAAATTATGGAATCAAAATTTTAAAGATTTCCTAAAAAATGGTTAAATTTTTATTAGTTTTATTATGTCAAAGATTTTATTTTTTCTCTAAAGTTATTTAAGGTCGATAAAGATTATAAAAAATTCTGCATCGAACCTCCTAAAAGTGGGCAATACTTTTTGAAACTGTATTAAAATGTGCATAGATTATCTATTGCTAGTCATTTGTTTACAATATGAATTACGTCGAAGCACCTTAAAGTATACAATCACATTTTGTATGAACAACTTCAGCAATTGATTCGAAATTTGCAAGATTTTTTAGAAAATGTTTAAGTATATATCTTATTATGACAAAGATTTTATTTATTTTTAAAGTTGTTAACAGCCAAAATCAGTATCAGTATCGAATATCCCAAAAGTATATTTTTTTTCAACTCAGTAAAAAATGTGCAGAGTGACTGACTATTGCTAATCATTTGTTTACAATAAGAATCATCTCAAACGCCCTTAAAGTATGTAATCACTTTTGGTACAAAAATTCAAATCAATCATGCTCAAAGAGCGGTGAGAGTTTACACTGACCCCAATGATCATAGAAACGTCAGTGTTAAAGAGATTAATTCAATTTAAAACTACTGGGAGCTATCAAATATAAATTTATGGCCACACGTTATAAAGTTAATAGTATAACGCATTAAGCCATTAAAAATAAATTAATATAAAAATATTATATGCATTTGATTAATTGTAATTATTAATGCAAATTGTATTTTGTATCGATATTTAAAAAAAAAGTTGTCATGATATTTAATGGATAAGCTCAAACATTGGAGTTTAATATTTTAATGAACAAAAATTAAGTAATAACTTTGCATATTTAAAAATTTTTTTAAATTATATACGGCTTCTCGGTTTTTTTTACGAATCTTGGGCTTAATTCGGGCTAAATTTGACTGATGGTATGGATGATGTTGGCCCTGAGACCGCTCTTCAAATTAAAAATTCATACTAGAAAAAGACAAATCGAACAATAAAGGCGGCTTGTTCGCAGGGGCCAAATAGCCACATTTGTTATCGATCGAATTGTAAGAATGTTTCAGAAACATTTTTTTTTTGTATACTTTTAGGATAATCTTAATAATATATCACATATAAGATTCACTACATTGTAACATATTTGTCAAAAGTTGCCTGACAGTAAAATAATTACATTCAAACTAAATATTTTGGCAAACATACGGATATGTTTTGGTGTCAAATTTTATGAAACTTTTTGCAAAATAAATTATTTCGAAAATCCCTAAGATATGTTACACAATATTTGCTTTAAAGTCTAAGTTTTCCATCGATATTGAATGTGTCGATTTGGTCCCAGAATATTCATATTTAGGTTTACTACCTTGACCTAAACATGAATATTATGATGATTACCCACCTTAAGTAATCATTGAAAGCGACATCGCTAGTATGAAGCAATTTTAGCAAAATTCTCGTTTTTTCCGGTATATTTCATATCTCATGTGCTTTTCACATTCCTCTTTCTTATGACTCTGGAAAATAAATCGGGACAGAATTTGACTCATGATGAACCTCTGTGGCACATACACCTCTAACGAAAGAAATCTTATTAGAAAAATTATAATGTAGCCAAATCACACGATCTCAGTGCGCATTTATATGAACTGCTAGTGGAAAGGAATATATAAACAGTGAAATTTTAAAGTTTTATTGAATGGTTTTGGATCTAATGTATACGGATTGATATTATTCCATATTTCACGATTTTGTTCATGTACCCATGATGATCCTTCGATCAGAATTGTATTTCGATAAACTTATTTTTTTTTTCTTAAAGGTAATATGTATCCAAGATGATTTGGCACAATGGATCGAATAAATTTAAACTATTTTGAAAAATGTAGCGTAAAAAACTACTTTAAGAAAACTTAAAAAAGAACAAAATGTCCAATCTGTATAATTTTATATATCGTCATTTTAAACCTCCTAAAACCATACTCCAAAATTTTCTATTAAATTGTATTAATTTTATATCAGAGTCGTGTAGATTAATAACTATTCCATGAAAGAATTGAATATTAAATAAAAAAAATCATAGAAGTTTGTTTAGTATACTTTAGGGAGTCAATAAAAAATTGAATGTTTCGAATTCAAAGAAGATGACTTGCTTAAATAGACTGAATAATGTATGCTTCACAATTTTCTATAAAATCTTATTTACTTTATAGAAAACAGAAAACAGCTATTTCGCTGTTTTCGCACTCTTTTTGAAACGAAATTCAAAAAAAATGCATTTACATTTTTGTAGTATACTTTTAGGAAGTTCATAAAAAATTAAATGTTTCCCATTCAAGACGCACTGAATAAATGAAAATTATTTTGACAGTTACAGCATTGTGGATCCCATTTATGATAACTTTCCAAAAATAAAAAACAAAGCATTAAGCCTAAATATAAAAGTATAAATATAATTTAAGACCTAATAAATGTATTTTTTACAATTCTCTATAAAATTTTATTCATTTAATAAGAAACGGAGTAATAAAGACGCAATTCTACTGTTTCCACACTCTATTCAAAACGAAATGCAAAAAAAAATCATTTGAATTTTTGTGGTATAATTTTAGAAAATCCGTAAAAAAATGTTTCCTACTCAAAACGGTTGAATAAATGAAAACTATTTTGACAGATGTACCATTATGAAACCCATTTTAGGTAACTTTCTTACAGAGACAAAGCATTAAGCCTATAAAACTATGAATATAATTTAATATCTCCTAAATCTATGCTTTATAATTTACTATAAAATCTAAGTTTATTTTATAAGGAACTCTATCCGAAAAGAAATTAATTTTTTTTTTAATTTGTGTAGCATACTTTAAGGGAGTCCATAAAAAAATAAACGGTTCCCATTCAGCCAAGATTATTTGGCAAAACAGGGGCAAATAATTTTTAAAACATTTGTATAGCATACTTTTAGGATAATCAAAATTATTTATTTTTTTTTAAGTTATTTGCCAAAAGATGAACTATAGTAAAAGAGTTTTAAGCAAATATTGTGAAGTATACTTTAGGGATGTTCAAAGTTACTTCGATGCAAAAACTTTACTGAAATTTAGTATCCATTTTGATTCGTTTTTAAAAACATATAGTTCAATTAAAACTCGTTTACTATTGATCATCTTTTGGCAAATAACTTCAAAAAAATATAGTAAAAGCTGCTGCACAGCTTTTAAATAATTTTGATTATCCTTAAAGTATGCTATACAAATGTTTTGAAAATATCTAAGATTTCGATCGATATCGATTGCGGTAATTTGGCCTCTGCATTATACGTTTTATGTTAAGAATGACATAAGATCTCCTAAAGGTATTCTATAAGACTTTCTACAAAATCTCTTTAACTCCGTTTTGAATAGATTGCTGAAATCTGTTCCATCTAATGTTCTTACTCAATCATATTAGAAAAGATTTAAACCACAGTTATCTTTTATACCATAGTTATATTTTAAAATTACTACTACATTCTTTACATACCATAAACACTACATATTCGTGTACAATAGACCGGCTCAAGTACCACCAAAACCATAATTTGTAAATGAATAATTGTATATAAATTTATAGAAGATTTTGTAATTTTTAGATGTTTCTATGAACATAAGATTATATAATGAATTATTTTATCTAGTTTTAAATAAATGTCTTATTAATCAATGCATTTATCTTCAAAACTGCGTGTTCTTTGATTACATGGTTTAAATGGATGACAAATAAGCTGATCAGTCGCACTGTGGTATTAGGCCTTAGGCCCCTATTTATACCCTTCACCACCATAGGTGGAAAGGGTATTACAAGTTTCTGCTGATGTATGTAACGCATAGAAATATTTGTCTTAGTATACCAATAGGCTTATAATCACTTTCTGAGTCGATTTAGCGATGTCCGTCCATCCATCCGTCTGGCTGGCCAATTTAAACCTTGTAATCAAACTGCAGGTCGAAACTCTAAAAATAATTTGATGAAATTTGGCACAGATCATTTTTTTGATAATGGCTATTGAAATTCGTCAAAATCGTTCCATTATTTATGGTACCTCCCATAGGTCCCATTTCCCGGAATTAATATATTGGCCACAAATATATTTTTTCATGAAATTTAAAACAAATACTTCTTATGTAAACTTAAATCACTGTACCGAATTTCGTTGAAATCGGTCCACATTTGGCCATAGCTCCCATACAAACTCTTCTGTCAAAACACTAAATGAGACGAAAATCAATAACAAAAATTCTCATAAATATGAAGATAATGAGAATTTTGAGTTTATTTTTCGCATACGTAATTTTTGTATAAACTGTAATAAATTTGCTAAATTTCAATATAATCGGTCCATATTTGACCCTAGCCCCCATATATGTTAAAATGACAAAAACAGCTTAAATATATAAGTTTTGAGAAAATTTTTGTATGATGGCAAAATTTAGCAAATATACAAGAAAAAGAACACCTTTTACCATAGTGATGAAGCGTATCGTATGGTCGGGCTTGGCCGACTATAGCACTTACTTGTTTTTTTTACCTATTTTTCTTTACAATATACAAGTCGCATTTCTAAACAGAATTGGGAGAAATTCAACATACGTGTAAAAACTAATTCAAAAAAGAGATCTATTAATGTTGGTTGATATTTGTCGGCTCCTTAGAGTACCAGCCTTGGACCCCTATTTTTTTACCAATTTTCATTTTCAATGTACGAGTCGCAATTCTTAACAGAATTTGATAAAATTTAACGAACGTCTATTAATTAATTCAAAAAAAGAGATCTATTCATTTTGGTTAAAATAAGACCACCCCTTGGGGTACCTGTCTTAGACTTCTTTATTTTATGTATTTTTTGTTTTGATGTACAATCCGAAATTCTAAACACAATTTCATCGTCATACGTCAATAGTTGATCTAAAAAAGAGGTCTACTAATTTGGGTAGAAATCAGTTGACTCCTTATGTGCCTACCTTGGACCCGCATTTTTCACCATTTTTTGTTTGTATAGGCCGCAATTCTCATCGGAATTTGTAAAAAATTATTACACTTCTATTAATTGATCCAAAAAAGAGCTATACTACTTTTGGTTGAGATCCCTTGATTCTTTAAGGTACCTGCCTTGGACCCTCATTTTTCACTAATAGTTATTCTTAATGTTTAAGCCGGAATTCTCAGAAGAATTTGAAAAGAATTTAGCACACATATCTATTAGTTTATCTAACAAAGAGCTTAACAAATTTTGGTTGAAGTCTGTCCTCAAATTCAATTTGATTAAAAAGTTACGCCTAAATGAAGGCAACACTTTTTGTTTAAATTTTGCGTAACAATTTATGTGACTTTTTTCAGAAAAATTTTAAACTTTGTTCTACAATCGGTATATTTCGAAGAATTTTGTTTGCTCAATCTAAAGAAGATACTTTCACATCGTTATGGTGGAAACACCGAGCAAAACCAAGCCACTTAGTTTTTGTCCAAAGAAATACGAAAATACTGAATTTTGTGGAGCTTTTTTTGATTTCCTGATATCTCCTAAACTATATACAAGCTTAAGTTATTTTCTTTTGCAGACTAAAACCAAGGTTCTGTGTCTTAATTTAATCTATATCATGATTAAAACTGTGAAACTATATTCGTTGCATGAGCTACTGAGTTTTATGAAAAATTTGATCACTTTTCGTTTTAGATAATTAAGTAATTTTTCTTCAAAACACTAATTGGTCCTTAATATCTAGTCTCCTTTATATAGAACTGCATCATTTAATTTTCTAAAAGCTGTGGTCAAAAATGGCTATTTTGCAGCAGAAATATCATAGTACGTCTTCAAGGCGCACTTGAGTTTAAAATTCATTTTTTAACTGGGTCTTGCCGAGTCAAAAAATGTCATTAAAGATTCATTATCGGTAGAGAATCTAAAATTATTTATTTTCCGGAGATGAATCAAAATTATTAAAGGCTGTCTTTTAAAAATATCTTCAAGCCTATACAAAATCACAACTTTAGCCCTTTTTCCATAAAGAGGAAAAAAAAAAACAAAAGCGAAAAAACGCAATACAAAACTTATTCTCAAAACAAATTTGTTACTGCTCAAGGCTTAAGTTACTCTATGCTTTTTGTGTATCTTGAGAATTTTCAGCTGAAATTGTTATTACATTACTGCGTAAAGGAAATGACATCTTCCTCAACCACTTCAGTTTACAATTTTAATTATCACAAAAAGTAAAAGTCACGTTCCACAGACTTGGTTGGTGTTTTTGTCTTTAGGACTAAAAATATCATAAGTTTATATGTAGTTGTTGTCTAACACTAACACACTAACTCGTACATTCATGATAGATAGAGAGAGACACATACATATATACCAGCATAAGCTTAGAATTTATTCGTGTTTGGGTAAACAAGAATAAGTCCTTCGAAGTTTACTTAACTGTGGCCATAATAATGTAAAGTACATAAGGTACTTTTGCACTTGTCAAAGTGGTTGTGCAGTTTAGTATACCAGGATTATGGGTCCTTTTTTTCTTAGCAGTTTTTAACTGCGGAAGCCTTACTGCCACCAAATAACGTCATAATTATTTTAAGGGCATGCTTAGAAATTTCAAGTGATGAGAAAGTGGTAAGTAAGCTTTATAGAATTATTGCCAAAACAAAAATATTTTTCAAGGGGTAAGGGTAGAATTATGATTTTATCTGTTAGTTTTGTTATACATTTTTTTTGCGATGTTGAGGTAGAGTAATTGAAAAATTATTTAACTGCGAAATACTTAGGTTTCTTTTGAGAGATATAAAATACGAAGGGATTAGATTCAAATAGAAGGCGTTGGTCTTGGTAATGTAATATTAAGCCATAGTCAAATTGATATCAAATACTGTTATTTTGGTTTGAAATAAAACTTAATTAGGAAAATAAATATTTAAGGAAAGTGATACAATTGATTGAATGAGAGATTAAAGAGAATTTTTGAAATACTTAGTGTGATTTTTGAGAATAAGATTAAAGTGAAGGAAAGTAGTAAAGTTTTAATTAGAAATTTATCTTATGAGTTATATCGAGTGACTTTTTAAGCAAATTTATTTTGACAAGACTATTTATAGCAGCTCTACAGTGTCAGTAACATGCTACCATCCAACATGTTCAGTTATATCTTTAATTTAACCACGACTGGACTTATTATCTTATTTTATATATGACTTCGTCGTTCCATGAATAATTTGCTGCTTCATTTTCTTCTCGTTCTAGAATGTATACAAATACGATGTCTTAATTTCTGCTGAATCCATCAAAATTCTTGTCAAGCAATATTGACTATAAGACCTCAAAGTGTTTTTTTTAACCAACTACATTTTTGAAGTCATACCTCTACAGAAGCAGGTGTTTAGGTTGACGTGTTTACCAGGAAATAGACACTTATGACTCATACCACCAGAAGCCGATGACTTTTTGTAATTTTCCTAAATATCACGATCATTAATGAAGCTCGTGGATACAAATATTTTTCGATAAAAATATTTTTATTGAAAAATTTTCGATAAAAATATTTTTCTACACAAAAATTTTAGATAGAAATATTTTTCTATAGAACAATTTTCGATAAAAATATTTTTCTATAGAAAAATTTTCGATAGAAATATTTTTCTATTGAAAAATTTTCAATAGAAATATTTTTCTATAGAAAAATTTTCGATAGAAATATAAATATAAATTTTTTCTATAGAAAAATATATTTTTTTGATAAAAAAATTTTTCTATAGAAAAATTTTCGATAAACAAATTTTTCTATAGAAAAATTTTCGATAAACAAATTTTTCTATAAAAAAATTTTCGATAAAAAAATTTTTCTATACAAAAATTTTTGATAAAAAAATTTTTCTATAGAAAAATTTTCGATAGAAATATTTTTCTATAGAAAAATTTTCGATAGAAATATTTTTCTATAGAAAAATTTTCGATAGAAATATTTTTCTATAGAAAAATTTTCGATAGAAATATTTTTCTATAGAAAAATTTTCGATAGAAATATTTTTCTATAGAAAAATTTTCGATAGAAATATTTTTCTATAGAAAAATTTTCGACAGAAATATTTTTCTATAGAAAAATTTTCGATAGAAATATTTTTCTATAGAAAAATTTTCGATAGAAATATTTTTCTATAGAAAAATTTTCGATAGAAATATTTTTCTATAGAAAAATTTTCGATAGAAATATTTTTCTATAGAAAAATTTTCGATAGAAATATTTTTCTATAGAAAAATTTTCGATAGAAATATTTTTCTATAGAAAAATTTTCGATAGAAATATTTTTCTATAGAAAAATTTTCGATAGAAATATTTTTCTATAGAAAAATTTTCGATAGAAATATTTTTCTATAGAAAAATTTTCGATAGAAATATTTTTCTATAGAAAAATTTTCGATAGAAATATTTTTCTATAGAAAAATTTTCGATAGAAATATTTTTCTATAGAAAAATTTTCGATAGAAATATTTTTCTATAGAAAAATTTTCGATAGAAATATTTTTCTATAGAAAAATTTTCGATAGAATTATTTTTCTATAGAAAAATTTTCGATAGAAATATTTTTCTATAGAAAAATTTTCGATAGAAATATTTTTCTATAGAAAAATTTTCGATAGAAATATTTTTCTATAGAAAAATTTTCGATAGAAATATTTTTCTATAGAAAAATTTTCGATAGAAATATTTTTCTATAGAAAAATTTTCGATAGAAATATTTTTCTATAGAAAAATTTTCGATAGAAATATTTTTCTATAGAAAAATTTTCGATAGAAATATTTTTCTATAGAAAAATTTTCGATAGAAATATTTTTCTATAGAAAAATTTTCAATAGAAATATTTTTCTATAGAAACATTTTCGATAGAAATATTTTTCTTTAGAAAAATTTTCGATAAAAAAATTTTTCTATAGAAAAATTTTCGATAAAAAAATTTTTCTATAGAAAAATTTTCGATAAAAAAATTTTTCTATAGAAAAATTTTCGATAAAAAAATTTTTCTATAGAAAAATTTTCGATAAAAAAATTTTTCTATAGAAAAATTTTCGATAAAAAAATTTTTCTATAGAAAAATTTTCGATAAAAAAATTTTTCTATAGAAAAATTTTCGATAAAAAAATTTTTCTATAGAAAAATTTTCGATAAACAAATTTTCCTATAGAAAAAATGAATATTTGTGTCGCAGGTGTTTCAAAAATTATCTTAAAATCGATCAAACATAATTTTTAGAGTAAAACCCATATCGATTTGCCTTTAAATAGAAAAATAGAGCCGTTTAAATGTAGCTCACGGGGAGTACGATTTATTTTAATATAAATCATACGCACTCTTGGATCTCATTAAAAGAATTTCAGCTTAAAGCTAAATAAAATATACATATGTATATGTATTTATTGTCTTCTCTTTTAACATAATATTTATTTATTATTCTCTGCATGTGTCTGCCATATCTTTTGACATTGTCAAACGCCTTCATCGCCCCTCTCCCCACCTACATGACAATATAACAAAAAACACAATATTGCAAGTCCATTAAAATGATAAGAATTTGTATTATTAAATGTTCAGGAAAAAAACTATATAATATTAAATAATAACAATCACTTTATGTGTGTGTGTGTATGAGTGTTTTTGTAATCCTTTTAAATGACCAAAGATACATAAAATAACAAACAATTATTGTTTGTGGCAGAAAAACAAGAAAATAGAATATTGACTTACAATAACTATAAAGAGAATACACATATAAGTATTCGATGTCCTGGTATACTCATACCTACAGACATATTTGAGTATATATATGAAAACATAAAAGGATGTTGATTTGTATAAATATGAGAAATATGTTCTGTAATGTACATATATTTAGTTAGACGTGCTTATCTGTAGGTATTCGAAATGCAGTGTACAGTGAGGGAGATACGTATAGATGGTATTCTAGAAAACAAGTGAAATATTTGACAAAAACTTTAAATCAACTCCATCATTTTCTACGGTAATGCTATTCTAATCTTTATTTAAAAAGAAATAAACTTCATAATAGTCAAACAGTTTAATCAGTCATAAGATACCTGGTACCGATCGAAATATAAGATATTTTAGAAATATTTGTGTAGCATACTTTTAGGATAATACTAATAATAATATACAGGTATGTGATGGATCGTTTTCAAATCGATCGATTTCAGATATATTTTTTAGATAAATTTTCTGTTATTTTTCCCAAAAAATTCAAACCAAATGAAAGATAAAATATCAGTCAAAAGGATTAAACCCAAAACTTTTCATTTTTTTGGGGGAATTAACCGAAAATTAGCTAAAAAATATGTCTGAAAATAATCGATTTGAAAACGAAAAATGTCCATCACATACCTGATAGTAAAAGAATTTCATTTAAACTAAATGCTTTGACAAACAAACAGATATGTTACGATATCAAATTTAAATAAACTTTTTTCAAAATAAATAATTTTAAAAATCCCTAAGGTATGCTACACAAAATTTGCTTAAAAGTTTGAGTTTTCGGTCGATATCGAATTTGTTCACTGTTTTTCTTTAAAATAAAATGTCTTAAATTCCCAACTTTAATAACTTTTTCCCCCATGCTTCCACCGCTTAAACATTAAAACAATTTTCCTATTCCATTGTACCAAAGGATACTCAAACATTCTTTAAACACAATTCAATAATAACAATCTGCAGATAACTGAACACGTATATAACCATATCTTTGGGGAAATAACTATAAAGCCTTATTATTTACTCGATTTTCAGTCTTTCTTCATACATATAAGATAAAATATTGGTTATTTGTTTGTTATCAAAATGGCCTTGGTATTCTTCAAAAATTATTATACCAGTTAGTTGTTGTTATTATAAGAAGACTCCATATAAATATGCAAGTATGTGTGCAAACAATTATAAGATTGTATAGACTTATATGTATGTATGGGGGGCTTATGATGATAACGAAGTGATTAAAATTGCCGGAAAATATATTTTCTTTATCAATATTTATAGGAAACACTATATTGAGGCTTGTATAAATAAATAATAGTTGGCTTAGAATTGTATAGTTATTTTTTTTTGGTTAATAAAACAGAATTTTCTTCTTTTGAGGCCAAACTCAAGTTAGTCAAAATAAAGATTTTTATATGAAAAATTAATCTTAGTTATAAATATTAAAGTTTAATTTGTATGAAAGTTTTAGTTGCTTAGTAAAAATTCACTTTGTAGATTTTTCATGAGGCTTATTTTTGTGTTAACATAATTTTATATTAAGTATTTGGTTGAATTAAGAATGTTATATTAAAAATAATAATATGGAGCTTTTGAAAAATTTCCTATAAAAATTAGAAATTTTTGAAAAATTTCCTATAAAAATTAGAAATTTTTGAAAAATTTCCTATAAAAATTAGAAATTTTTGAAAAATTTCCTATAAAAATAGGAAATTTTTGAAAAATTTCCTATAAAAATAGGAAATTTTTGAAAAATTTCCTATAAAAATAGGAAATTTTTGAAAAATTTCCAATAAAAATAGGAAATTTTTAAAAAATTTCCTATAAAAATAGGAAATTTTTGAAAAATTTCCTATAAAAATAGGAAATTTTTGAAAAATTTCCTATAAAAATAGGAAATTTTTGAAAAATTTCCTATAAAAATAAGAAATTTTTGAAAAATTTCCTATAAAAATAGGAAATTTTTGAAAAATTTCCTATAAAAATAGGAAATTTTTGAAAAATTTCCTATAAAAATAGGAAATTTTTGAAAAATTTCCTATAAAAATAGGAAATTTTTGAAAAATTTCCTATAAAAATAGGAAATTTTTGAAAAATTTCCTATAAAAATAGGAAATTTTTGAAAAATTTCCTATAAAAATAGGAAATTTTTGAAAAATTTCCTATAAAAATAGGAAATTTTTGAAAAATTTCCTATAAAAATAGGAAATTTTTGAAAAATTTCCTATAAAAATAGGAAATTTTTGGAAATTATAGGAAATTATAGGAAATTTTTCAAAAATTTCCTATAAAAATAGAAAATTTTTGAAAAATTTCCTATAAAAATAGGAAATTTTTATTTATTTAATTTTTAATAGAAATTTTTGAAAAATTTTCTATAAAAATAGGAAATTTTTGAAAAATTTCCTATAAAAATAGGAAATTTTTGAAAAATTTCCTATAAAAATAGGAAATTTTTGAAAAATTTCCTATAAAAATAGGAAATTTTTGAAAAATTTCCTATAAAAATAGGAAATTTTTGAAAAATTTCTTATAAAAATAGGAAATTTTTGAAAACTTTCCTATAAAAATAGGAAATTTTTGAAAAATTTCCTATAAAATAGGAAATTTTTGAAAAATTTCCTATAAAAATAGGAAATTTTTGAAAAATTTCCTATAAAAATAGGAAATTTTTGAAAAATTTCCTATAAAAATAGGAAATTTTTGAAAAATTTTCTATAAAAATAGGAAATTTTTGAAAAATTTTATATAAAAATAGGAAATTTTTGAAAAATTTTCTATAAAAATAGGAAATTTTTGTAAAACTTCCTATAAAAATAGGAAATTCTTGAAAAATTTCCTATAAAAATAGGAAATTTTTGAAAAATTTCCTATAAAAATAGGAAATTTTTGAAAAATTTCCTATAAAAATAGGAAATTTTTGAAAAATTTCCTATAAAAATATGAAATTTTTGAAAAATTTCCTATAAAAATATGAAATTTTTGAAAAATTTCCTATAAAAATAGGAAATTTTTGAAAAATTTCCTATAAAAATAGGAAATTTTTGAAAAATTTCCTATAAAAATAGGAAATTTTTGAAAAATTTCCTATAAAAATAGGAAATTTTTGAAAAATTTCCTATAAAAATAGGAAATTTTTGTAAAATTTCCTATAAAAATAGGAAATTTTTGAAAAATTTCCTATAAAAATAGGAAATTTTTGAAAATTTTCCTATAAAAATAGGAAATTTTTGAAAAATTTCCTATAAAAATATGAAATTTTTGAAAAATTTCCTATAAAAATAGGAAATTTTTGAAAAATTTCCTATAAAAATAGGAAATTTTTGAAAAATTTCCTATAAAAATAGGAAATTTTTGAAAAATTTCCTATCAAAATAGGAAATTTTTGAAAAATTTCCTATAAAAATTAAAAATTTTTGAAAAATTTATTTTAAAAATAGGAAATTTTTGTAAAATTTCTTATAAAAATGGGAAATTTTTGAAAAATTTCCTATAAAAATAGAAAATTTTTGAAAAATTTCCTATAAAAATAGCAAATTCTTAAAAAATTTCCTATAAAAATAGGAAGTTTTTGAAAATGTTCCTGTAAAAATAGGAAATAGGAAAAAAATTTCCTACAGATATTAAATTTTTTAAAACTTAAATAGAATTTTTTTTTTTTAATTTCCAATATATAGTAAATTTTTGAAAAATTTCCCATTAGTAGTAAATTATTGACAAATTTCCTATAAATAGTAAATTTTTGAAACATTTCCTATAAATATTAAATTTTTAAAAAATTTCGTAAAAATGGTAAATTATTAAAAAATTTCCTAAAAATGGTAAATTTTTTAAAAATTTCCTTTAAGACTATATCTGTTTATTAAGAATTCTATAATTTTAAGAACATTTACTAGCTAACGAATAAAAATATACATCATAATGGAGCAACATTTTTTAAATTGAATCAATTTAACAAAATGGCCTGAAAACTGCAATTAATATTATAAAGCATACTTTTAGGTTGCTCAAAGTTGTTTGTATTGTAAATAAATTAAATGCATAATGAAATCAGATTACTTAAGGTAGTTTTTGATAAGCAAGTATAAAATGTTTTAAATCTTTAATACATTTTAAATTCTTAAGGACGCGCTAGAAATAAATAATTCAGTCTAAAGTCTTAAAATTTTCTATCAATTTGCAGTCGACAATTTGGATTCAGGTTGTATTTTAATTAACTCATTCATGTTATATAATTTTTTGAACCTATTTTGTCTTATGGTGAAAAACGGGTCTATAATAGAACTTCTGTTCTTTGTAAGTAAAAAAAAAATTAAAAGCATTTGTCACAAATGCTCAACTTTCCTGGTATTAGATATTTATTTGTAATATTAAACAAGATTAAAAATAAATTTCCTTAGGATTGTTTATAAATTAGAATTATTTTAGTTTATTTTTATTTTTTAAACTTAGAACATGTTTTTGAATTTAGCCTTTTAGTACTTATTTCAACAACATTTATTTTTACGATTTTTCATTAAAAATTATGCCTTTAGCTTAGTTAATTTAAATGGCCATGTTTACTCCCCTAAATTGTTATTGTAATGAAAAAAATATTTGTAAATACTACTTGCAACATTTTTTGTTTTTGTATAAAACTAAATTTTCTAATGATTTTTTTACAATAAAAAATTTTTCTTAACAAAAGTGTTTTTAGCAGCAAAAGCTGTACATGGTAGTAAAATATATACTTATATGTATGTATATGAAGATAAATGTAAAATTTTAAAAACCCTATTCCAGCATAAATCATAAGAGTATGTTATCATCTGCCTTGGCCTATTTTAAACACATATCGAGATATTTTCAGAAATATTGCATACTTTGGGGGTTTAGAATTTTTTTTCAAAATATCTCAGATCACGGCTTAAATTGAATAAAGTAGATCGGCATTAACATAATAAGGAAAGAAATGTAGGGTATCCAATTGCCGACTATAAGTATAAAATTATTTTTTCTTAAATGACTGTTTATATAAGTACGTCTAAGTATGCGTGTGTTTGAAATCATGTTTATTTTTGTATATGTATGCATGAATTTGTATAAATTCATTTTTGTTGTTATAGCCTGAGCTTTATGTATAGGAAATAATGCTTAAAATGCTCATAGCCTTATGCATTTAGGCTAAAAGGAACAGAGAAAAAACCCCCATACACACACTACAACAAAAGAATAACAAACACACATTTACAAAATAAGAATGAGGGTCCTGGAAAATGGAGTGAAAAACATTAAGCACAATTTTGTTACGGTTGGTTGAAACGAATTTGTAATGCCCTGTTTTGTAATTAAATAAAAAAAAGGATTTTATAGTTTTAAGCAAATTGAAAATGTTTTTTTTTTTATTTTAATTGGCACAATTAAGGCAAAGAGTAACAGAAATAGTTGTTTTCATATAAAAACCTATTTAAAGTACCAAAAAGGCTATTCCTGTTTTACTTCCGGTTTAAATATTTGTTTTCTTAAAGCATGTCAAATCTTTAATTTCCTCTTTTCTTGGAACAACAAGTCTTCGGTTCCCCAAAACTACTCATAACTTAATCAATTTGTTTCATTAATCTTGGAAAATTCCCCAACATATTTTCCTTGCATGTGCGAACAAAAGGATATAAAAAACACAAACGGAAAACATATAAATGGCATCTGTTGTTTAATACTTATACAATATATGATTATATTTTCTTGTTATTATTTATGTTGTGTTTGTGCAGTTGTTGCTAAGTTTCTGCTGTTGGTGCCGCTTTAGTTGTTGACGCTGAGTTAGCCTTTGTGTTGCTACAGTTGCTATTGCTTTCTATTAAGCTGTATTGCTTTATAATAATATATCATTTGCACAGCATGAATGGAAAAGTCACAGGATTTTTTCTTTTAAACGGAAGTATAGCACGATATGGTCAGCAATAGTGGGAAAAGTGAGAATATGTATTGTCAACTTTTCAAAGGAAAAGTCATACTATGGACAACTTTTCAATAGAAAAGACTTCCTGTAGACAAATTTTCTATAGAAAAGTCATCCAATGGATAACGTTTCCATAGAAAAGTCATCCTATATGTATTGTCAACTTTTCATAGGAAAAGTCATACTATGGACAACTTTTCAATAGAAAAGACTTCCTGTAGACAAATTTTCTATAGAAAAGTCATCCTATGGATAACGTTTCCATAGAAAAGTCATCCTATGTACAAATTTTCTTTAGAAAAGTCATCTTAAGGACAATTTTTATATAGAAAGTCATCCTAAGGACATTTTTTTATAGAAAAGACATCCAATGGATAACTTTTCTATAGAAAAGTCATCCTATGGATAACTTTTCTATAGAAAAGTCATCCTATGGATAACTTTTCTATAGAAAAGTCATCCTATGAATAACT
Organism: Stomorhina lunata; assembly: GCA_933228675.1. Classification (NCBI taxonomy): domain Eukaryota; kingdom Metazoa; phylum Arthropoda; class Insecta; order Diptera; family Rhiniidae; genus Stomorhina; species Stomorhina lunata. The sequence continues at coordinate 21,894,571 of OW121740.1, forward strand.
TTTCTATAGAAAAGTCATCCTATGGATAACTTTTCTATAGAAAAGTCATCCTATGGATAACTTTTCTATAGAAAAGTCATCCTATGGATAACTTTTCTATAGAAAAGTCATCCTATGGATAACTTTTCTATAGAAAAGTCATCCTATGGATAACTTTTCTATAGAAAAGTCATCCTATGGATAACTTTTCTATAGAAAAGTCATCCTATAGATAGCTTTTCTGTAGAAAAGTCATCCTATGGATAACTTTTCTATAGAAAAGTCATCCTATAGATAACTTTTCTATAGAAAAGTCATCCTATGGATAACTTTTCTATAGAAAAGTCATGCTATGGATAACTTTTCTATAGAAAAGTCATCCTATGGATAACTTTTCTATAGAAAAGTCATCCTATGGATAACTTTTCTATAGAAAAGTCATCCTATGGATAACTTTTCTATAGAAAAGTCATCCTATGGATAACTTTTCTATAGAAAAGTCATCCTATGGATAACTTTTCTATAGAAAAGTCATCCTATGGATAACTTTTCTATAGAAAAGTCATCCTATGGATAACTTTTCTATAGAAAAGTCATCCTAAGGATAACTTTTCTATAGAAAAGTCATCCTAAGGATAACTTTTCTATAGAAAAGTCCTCCTATGGATAACTTTTCTATAGAAAAGTCATCCTATGGATAACTTTTCTATAGAAAAGTTATCCTTTGGTTAAATTTTCTATAGAAAAGTCTTCCTATGGACAACTTTTCTATAGAAAAGTTACCCTATGGAACACTTTTCTATGGAAAAGTCATCCTATGGATAACTTTTCTATAGAAAAGTCACCCTAATGACAACTTGTGTATTTCATTTCAAGTCATTTCTATAGAAAAGTCATCCTATGGACAACTTTTGTATAGAAAAGTCTTCCTATGTACAACTTTTGTATAGAAAAGTCTTCCTATGGACAACTTTTCTATAGAAAAGTCTTCCTATGGACAACTTTTCTATAGAAAAGTCTTCCTATGGAAAACTTTTCTACAGAAAAGTCTTCCTATGGACAACTTTTCTATAGAAAAGTCTTCCTATGGACAACTTTTCTATAGAAAAGTCTTCCTATGGAAAACTTTTCTATAGAGTAGTCTTCCTATGGATAATTTTTCTATAGAAAAGTCTTTCTATATAAAACTTTTCTATAAAAAGTCTTCTTATGGACAACTTTTCTATAGAAAATTCCTCTTATGAACCACTTTTCTACAGAAAATCTTCCTACGGGAAACTTTTCTATAGAAAAGAATTCCTATGGACAACTATTGTCTACATAAGTATTCCTATGGACAACTTTTCTATAGAAAAGTTTTGCTATTTAAAACTTTTCTATAGAAAAGTCTTTCATTTCTATAGAGGGGACTATAGCTTGCACATACGGCTGAATACAGGCTATATTGCCACATATAATATGTAGGACTGAGCTTTAGTCTGATTATAAGACTAGTCTTAGGATAAGGTTATAGAATGTGTATAATTCTTAAAACCTCTAGTCTAAGAAGACTTTAGTATGAGTTCAAGATTTTAGCACTTTTGAATCCTTGACAACACAATATACCCATACATATTCATGACTGCAATAGCATACACACATACTCTTGTATGTATTTGTATTCTATTTTGTGAATTATTTAACTTTTACCCTGTTTCATAGTAGTTTGTGATTATAGAAATGTTAAGCTTTATTTATGTTTTATTTTATGAGTTTTAATTCCATAAGAAAGAAAATATAATTAAAAGGATAAAAAACATACATATTCTTGAAATATTGTACAAGCAAATTTTCAATTTAAATACTTAAAGTGGCAGACTCTAGAAATGGATTAAAAAAGGAAAACTTAAATTATATAATTTATATAAAAACTTCTCTGAAAGAAGATTTATTTAAAAAAAATGTATACAAAACATAAATTTTTAGAAAATAATAAGAAATAAGCTTTAGTTTTCACAAGAACTTTTCGAAAATTTTAAAGTGCAGGAAAACTATATACACAAAAAAAATTCTAAGAATGACAGGGCAAAATGTGAATATATCAAATTGTTTACTTGTGTAATTGAATAAAAAAAAGTTCTTAAAAAGGATTTATTTAAAATGTTTTCCTAGGAAACAAATAAATTGAAAAGTTAAATAAAATATAAATTTTTCCATGACAAAAAAAAAAGGAAAATGTAGTAAATTTAAATTCAAGCTCTAGTTCATAGTTTGAGTATGAGGCATTTAACCATATTCTTTTCGATATTAGATCGAAAAGTTTTCCAATGGTCAACTTTTCTATATAAAAGTCTTCCCATGGTCAATATTTCTATATAAGAGTCTTTGAATAGTCAAATTTTCTATAGAAAAGGATTCCTATTGTCAACTTTTCTATAGAAAAGTCTTAATATTGCCAACTTTTCTATAGAAAAGTCTTCCTTTGGTCAACTTTTCTATAGAAAAGAGTCTTTGAATGGTCAAATTTTCCATAGAAAAGGATTCCTATTGTCAACTTTTCTATAGAAAAGTCTTAATATTGCCAACTTTTCTATAGAAAGGTCTTCCTTTGGTCAACTTTTCTATAGAAAAGTCTTCCTTTGGTCAACTTTTCTATAGAAAACACTTCCGTTGGTCAACTTTTCTATAGAAAATTCTTCCTTTGGTCAAATTTTCTATAGAAAAGTCTTCCTTTGGCCAAGTTTTCTATAGAGAAATCTTCCTATGATCATCTTTTATATAGCAAAGTCTTTCCATGGTCAACTTTTCTATAGAAAAGTCTTCCTTCCTTTCAATTTTTTTAAAGAAAAGTCTTCCTTCCTTTCAACTTTTCTAAAGAAAAGTCTTCCTTCCTTTCAACTTTTTTAAAGAAAAGTCTTCCTTTTTTAACTTTTCTATAGAAAAGTCAACTTTTTTATAGAAAAGTCCTACTTTGGTCAATTTGGCTATAGAAAAGTCTTAATTTGATCATTTTTTTAATAGAAAAGTCTTCCTATTGTCAACTGTTATATAGAAAAGCCTTCCTATTGTCAAGTTTTCTATAGAAAAGTTTTCCTTTAGTCAACTTGTGTATATGCAAGTTTTGCTATGGTTAACGTCTCTATAGAAAAGTTTTCCTATGGTCAACTTTTCTATTAAAAGTCTTCCAATGGTCGACTTTTTCATAGAAAAGTCTTCCTATGGTCCACTTTTCTATACAAAAGTATTTTAGTTTACAGAAAAAACTCTATGGTCATAATTTGAATAAAAATTCTTCTTAACTCTATATTTTTTTCATATCCTTATATTTTTTATAAAAAGAGGTTTTTGTCGACATCTTCTTATTGCCATCTTTTCTGTATAAAAAGTGTTGCCTATAGGAGGGGGTTTCTATTCCTCTGAATAATAAGATAATATTCTTTAATCATAATATAGTCAAGCTTGAATCTGTTGTTTGAGTATATTTAACATTTACTATATAATTATATATTTGATATTTTAATCTTATTCGTGCCTTAAGCTTAATTTAAACTCTGCTTAATAAATTTAACCATAAAATGAAAAATTTTATGCAAATGTCTGTATTATTATAATTTTCTACAAAATTTTATTATTTTTGTTTAACTCTTAATGAACATTTAGAAAATATTCTGTTACATTAAATTCACTTAATTGCCAATCAAAAACATTTTCTTTTTAGCTACAAAACAGCTTAACTCGTTCTTTTGTCTTCACACAAAACACACACACACACATACAGGTTTAAGA
>OW121740.1:21903314-21916521 GCA_933228675.1 Stomorhina lunata
ACTAATACTAATACTAATACTAATACTAATACTAATACTAATACTAATACTAATACTAATACTAATACTAATACTAATACTAATACTAATACTAATACTAATACTAATACTAATACTAATACTAATACTAATACTAATACTAATACTAATACTAATACTAATACTAATACTAATACTAATACTAATACTAATACTAATACTAATACTAATACTAATACTAATACTAATACTAATACTAATACTAATACTAATACTAATACTAATACTAATACTAATACTAATACTAATACTAATACTAATACTAATACTAATACTAATACTAATACTAATACTAATACTAATACTAATACTAATACTAATACTAATACTAATACTAATACTAATACTAATACTAATACTAATACTAATACTAATACTAATACTAATACTAATACTAATACTAATACTAATACTAATACTAATACTAATACTAATACTAATACTAATACTAATACTAATACTAATACTAATACTAATACTAATACTAATACTAATACTAATACTAATACTAATACTAATACTAATTGATAGGCTCAGTAGGTAGAGGGGATGCGCTGGAGAGGAATTTGGGAAATCAATCAGAATTTCTCTGAGCCAATGAAACAAAATAATCTTAATTATTTTGTTTGCTCAAAGTGAATAAAAATCCAATTGGAATTACCATGGAAACAAAAATAAATGAAACAAAATAAATTAGTTTCAGGAATAAGTTAGGAGTAAGGAGGATTTTATTACCTATTTCTTTGGATGTTGTAACAAGAAGAACTATGGCTAAAAAGGAAACAGTTCTCCTGACATTTTACCAATATGAAAACCTTTTTTAGGCATTAAAAGAAAAAGAGATAGATAGATTTCCGATAACTATCTATCTGTCAAAATTATATTTTAGTTAGTGAAGATACTTAGTAGAAAATATAAGAGGTAGGAAGATAGTTGGGAAGATAATGTTGTTAATGAGGTTTTGGCATTAACATTACCGCCCGCCTTGCAGTATTTATGCAATCAAAGAACGATAGGATTCATATTGGCGATGTCACGAAACTGATCCTGGAAATAATATACAAAATTTTGATTAAAATCTTAATTTTAATTTATAATTCATTTACTTATGACTATGGAAATTCAAGGATTAATATTATATCTTAAATTACAAATTCAATTAGGATTAAGAAATTATAAAGGATTGGATTAGGATAATTTGAACAGTTACGTTTCGTATCTTGCCTAAAAGTGCATTTCATTTAGTTTCTAGAGTGAGCAAGGACCGTATATAACCCAACCAAAAATTGAGCTTTGGGCTGTAGGAAACCCTGTTCGTGAAAATACTCCCTCCCGAATGACCTTTGGATATAGGTCCGCACCTATGACAATGTCGATGGAAGCCGATTCATAAAAGTGCGAGTCGGCCAGGAATAAGTCTCTAAAGTTACTTTTATACGTTTCTGGGAGTGATTCCGATGGAGTTTGACGAGTCATTCGATTGTCTACTCGAAATGTACCCTCAATCTTAGACGACGAGTCGAATCGCGATTTCAGGACGATCGGACACAATGTTTCGTCGTGTAAAGTGAACGAAGTGAGATTCAGTTTATCGACTAGCTTTTTGGAAACTCGACTTATCGCGGATGCGGAATCAAGCAAACATCGAGCATGCGATGTCTTGGGGGAGATTTTCACAAGAACTGTCGGTAAAAGAACGAGGGTGTTTTGTCGTACGATTGAGGTTAAGGATGTCGACTTAGAGACCGATGGTGTCGAAGTCTCTTTTGAAGCGTTAGAAGAAGTATTTTGATGTGAAGAGGAAGCCTTACGGGAAGATGAAGCATTGCGCGAAGACGACGCGTTGCGTGACGACGCGTTGCGTGACGACGAGGCTGGTTGAGGAGACGAAGATCTGGAGTGTCGTCTACTGGATAATAAATCCTTTTTTAGCCTAGGATTAACGTGCAGCAACGTGTGATGACTCTTGCGGCAATGCTTACATCCATGCTTGGAAATGCAAGTGCCTTGGGAATGGTTGTGAGCCAGGCAGTTAACGCAATATTTGTGCTTCCGAACAACTCCTAGGCGATCTTTCATGTTCATCGCAAGGAATTTTCGGCACGTTCTTAACGGATGAGGTCTCTTGCATATTCTGCAAGGAAACGCAGAAGTTCTGGATTTGGAGGAGCGAATGACGGTTTTAGGCATATTGATCTGAAAGAAAAGTATGTTGTGAGACAAAAAAAAAAAAAAAAACGTCAAAAAGTAAAGAAAGTGATGTCGGAGATTAAGATGGTGCAAACAGAAGGATTAGTTTAACGATAGGTCGCGTTATGGTCCCTCGTTGAGTAAGCACATCGGCAACACGCACACGTTTGTCAGAGCCTGTGTACACTTTCGTGACTCTTCCAAGTCGCCATGAGTTTGGTGGAAGATTTTCATCTTTAACCACAACCAGTGAACCTTCTTGAAGATTCTGCTCTGGTCTTTGCCATTTTACTCTCTTATTGAGTTCCTTTAAGTATTCGGTTTTCCATCGCTGGCAAAAGGTTTGATGGACAAGCTTCAACCGTTGCCACCGGTTTGTGATGGATGTGGATGAATCATTTACCTGTGGATCAACAGGTGCCATGATAGGCGAACCAATAAGGAAATGGCCTGGAGTAAGAGCTGATAAGTCTGTAGGATCCGTGGACATTGGAGAAATTGGTCTGGAATTAAGGCAAGCTTCTATTTTGGATAGCAACGTGGATAACTCTTCATGGGTGTACTTATAACAACCCGCCGACTTTCGGAAATGAGCTTTGAAGCTCTTCACGCCTGCTTCCCATAGTCCACCCATATGAGGGGCGCCTGCCGGAATGAAATGCCAAGTGATATTCTGCTGAGCGTAGTTCGAATGGATACGTTGCTGGGATGTTTGAATAAACTCCTTGGCTAAAATTCTGGATGCACCAACAAAGTTCGTTCCATTGTCCGAATAAAGATGAAGAGGACATCCGCGTCGGGAAACAAATCGACTAAACGCAGCCAGAAATGATGGAGTTGAGAGGTCGGATGTAGCCTCTAGATGAATCGCCTTTGTGGAAAAGCAGACGAACACGCAAACATATCCTTTCGTAACTCGACAAGCTCGGCCTGAATAGCTTTTGACGTCAAAAGGTCCAGCAAAGTCAATTCCTGTTCGTGTAAATGGGCGAGTAATTTCACATCGCTCGGAAGGCAGCGCAGCCATAATCTGCTTTTGACACCGCTTCCTATATATTACGCATGGCTTACAATGGTTAATTGTGGTCCTAATGAGGTTTTTCGCCTTCGGAATCCAATACTGCATGCGCAACAGCCTCAGGACTAATTGGTTCCCGCCATGCAAGCTGATATCATGGACAAAACGCACTAGGAGCCGTGCGAATTGGCAACTGTATGGAACAATGAACGGATACTTTTCATCATAGGATAGTTCTGGCGACAACTCTAGCCTACCACATGAGCGAATTAGGCCTCCTTCGTCTAAGAACGGATTAAGGTTAAGAATGCAACTAGACTTTGGAATGTCTTGACGAGAGGAGAGTGCCTTGTACTCGTTCGGATATGCGACCTTTTGACAAACAGTTATAAGTTGATCACGAACTGACTTGATCTCGAAACTAGAGAGGACGGTAGATTCTTTGTAGAAGCTTAAACGATATGTTGGATGAGTCCGATAGTAGAAACGGTAGACGTAGGACATTACACGCAGAGCCCTGGAAAAAGAGGAGAATCTTCCCAATAGATCTTCGAAGTCGGAAAAGTAGGAAAAATGGGAATGAATTGTCTTAACTTCAAGATCAGTCTCAGCAAGTCTCGAAGAGTTGAACTTTGGCCATTCAGATTGAGGAGTCTTGAGCCAGGATGGACCAAACCACCACAGCTGGTTATTATTCAAATCTTGGGGAGATACACCACGGCTTGCTAAATCAGCTGGATTTTCCTCGGAGATTACGTGATTCCACCTAGAAAACGGAACTATTTGTGTAATTTTTGAGACTCGATTGGCTACGAAAGTAAGCCAGTGGCATGGTGCTTTGGCAAGCCATGACAGCACAATCGTTGAATCAGTCCAACAGAAAATGGAATATTTATCTAGGTCCAGGGTTGGAAGCAGAGAGTCTATCATCTCAGCAAGTAAAAGCGCTCCACAAAGCTCTAGTCTCGGAATGGATAACGTCTTGATGGGAGCCACTTTCGTCTTAGATGAAATCAAGTGTGTTTGCACGGAATTATTGGTAGATATTCGGATAAAAAGGGCAGCAGCGTATGCCTTCTCGGAGGCATCGCAAAACCCATGGAATTGAACATCTGATCCAAGAACATAACCAATCCATCGCGGAATGCGTATGGAATTTATGGATGGATAATTTTCCTCGAATGCTTTCCATTGACTAAGTGTTTCAGGAGCAAGATTCGCGTCCCAATCGGTACCATCTATCCAGATCCTTTGCATGATGATCTTCGCTTGGACAATGCACGGGGATAGCCATCCCGCAGGATCGAATAATTTTGCAATTCTGGACAGCACTTCTCTTTTGGTGTATGTTAAGGACTTCTGGAATGAGTTCGCGCTAAAATAAAACTCGTCCGAACAAGCGTTCCAGCGAACTCCCAGAGTTTTCGCTGAACTGCTATCTTCAAATTGTAAGAAATTCTCATTCAGTAAATGATCAGAAGGAATATCTGCCAAAATGTCCTTGGAATTGGAGGTCCACTTTCTCAGCTCAAGTCCAGCTGAGTGTAAAGCTTGAATAAGCTCATTCCTGGCCAGGATAGTATCTTGTTTGGAATGAGCCCCGGAAAGAACATCATCAACGTACATGGACTTACGTAGGATGGAACTAGCTAATGGAAAATGCTCTTGAACGTCATCTGCCAATCGTAGGAGTGTACGAATGGCCAGATACGGTGCGCAGTTTACGCCAAAGGTGACCGTTTTCAATTCAAAGTCACAAATTGGATCATTTGGACTACTTCGGAAAAGAATTCTCTGAAATGATGTGTGATGTGGATCAACCAGGATTTGTCGATACATCTTTTGTATATCTGCGTTAAACACAAACCGAAAGAAACGCCATCGCAGGATTAGAAGAGTCAAGTCGTTTTGAAGTATAGGACCAACATGGAGAATGGAATTCAAACTAAGTCCATTGGATGATGGAGACGACGCATTAAAGACCACACGGACCTTGGTGGTAGCGCTGTCTGGTTTTATAACGGCGTGGTGTGGTAAATAATAAACCTCAGCTTTCTCAGAGTGATTAGGGGGACTCACCTTGCTCATGTGGCCAAGTTCCTCGTACTCCTGAACCACACGATCATACTCCAATTTAAAGTCTGGATTTCTATTCAATTTAGCCTCGTTGCGTAGAAATTGTGCCATCGCACTGGACCGGGAATTTCCTAAGCTTTGGCCGTTCGGAAAACCTTCCTTAAAAGGTAAGGATACTATGTATCTACCATCAACATCCCTACTAGTAGTTCTGACGTAAAGATCTTCACAGGCTCTATCTGATTGGGACAAATGGTTCTTCCTTGGAAGATTCTCCACCTCCCAAAAACGTGAAATCTCTTTATCCAAAGAGATTTCACAGAAATGTGAAACGATATTGATTTCTGGATTGGAGTGACGTGAAACAGGACCGGTCAGAATCCAGCCAAAAATTGTCTCCTGAGCAATCAGTGACCCACAAACGTTGTGCCGAATTCCTGTACTAATAATGGAAGGAAAAATATCACCTCCAATCAGAATATCAATCTTAGAACTGCAATTGAAACTAGGATCAGCCAATGGAAAATCTGGAAGACTGGAGAATGCTGACCTAGGGAGCGAATGGGAGGGGAGATTAGAAGAGAGTTGTGGAACTACCAGAGCTATCACGGGAATTCCAACCTGTTTATCTAAGTCCGAACTAAGGACGAAGGAGCATTGTCTTTGAACTTTTGCTGAAACTGAGTTGTTTAAGCCTGAAATCTGAGCTTTAATTCGTTCAAATGGAAGTTTTAGCCGGTTGAACAGGCGTTCAGAGATAAAGGTACCCTCGGACCCGGAATCAATTAACGCACGTACCTTAAATCTCTGATCCAGATGGCATATGGTCACTAAAGCTGTTCCTAACAAAACACCCTTAGAATTAGTTGCAAAGCATGACTGAACTACACCAGAGGTTGACGGATTTGTGGACTGTATATTGGAATTAGTTTTAGTAAAAGAAGGAGAATTTGGATTGAGATTAGTGTTTTTATTCAAGTTTGGACTACTAAAAGCTTGTTCTATTTCTCTATGCAGCATAGTGTTGTGTTTTTTATTGCATTTGTAGCAGCTAAATTTGCTTGTACAATTTTTAACACTATGTGCTTTGGAGAAACAATTTAGGCATAGACCCTCCTTCTTTATCTCATTTACCCTCTGATTATAGTTCATCGCCACAAATTTAGGACATTTGCGAATTGGGTGGTTTAAGTTAGGACACAATTGGCATTTTGGATCCGAAACTTTATTTTGGAAGCTGTAAAATTTCTTCTGTGTGCCGGAATTGGAATGTGATTTCGCCTTAGAATCGTTTCCTTTTGAAGTCGATGAATTTCGGATTTCAGAAACGGATTCTAGCGTGCGATATCGATTAGTTAGAAATGCATCTAACTCTGACCATTTAGGAATTGCCGTCTTATCCTTAATATCCTGTTCCCATAAAGTTAATGTACTCTCAGGAAGACGATTTGTACAAAGGAACACGAATATAGGATCCCAGCTATCAACATCAATGTTGTATAGTTTTAGAGTGGATATGCAGGAGTTAATATCTCGCTGAATTTGCTTTAAAGCCCTACCAGTTTCAGAAGCAATGGTCTGGAGATTGAAAAGAATTTTCAATTGACCATTTACGAGAATGCGTCGATTCTCGTAGCGTAAGCATAAGTCTTTCCACGCCAAATCGAAGCCTTGGTGTGTAAGGGGACTCTTTTTTACAATTTCTTGCGCTTCTCCCTTCGTACGCTGGGTCAAAAAGAACAATTTCTCTATGTTACTAGCTTTGGAATTAGCTATGACAACAGAGAACATATCTCGAAACGTGGGCCAGGAGGAATAGTCGCCACTAAACGTTTCTATTTCGACCGGTGGAAGATGGAGACTTTGGGTTGTCAAGGATCTTGGTTCCGGAAGTGAAGAGCTTGGCTGTGAAATATTGTCATTACGAGCTGAAGTACTAGCTATAGGATGACGAAGTGAATCGGCTATTACCGCAAGCTTTGTTAGGCAATTGGCGTACGTAGCATAAGTGTTTTTGAACTTCATCTTGAAGGATTCCAGATCGACTGGATCTTCTTCTTCATTCTGCTCTTTCTCAATTTCCGTTAGAAAACTATCATAGGCTGTTTTTATCTGAATCCAGTTGGATTTCATTTCAGCTCTATGAACCTCGAGCGCATGAAGGGAGTTTAATGGGAAGCGATTATCATTCAGATCGGCCTCAAATTCGACGAGACCGTCTGCTAATCGGATGAACGTATCTAAGGACATGATAACCTTGATAGAAAAACTTAACAAGTTTGGACTATGGAAAATAAAGGTTAGCAGAATCTATGCCAAACACCTCAAAATAAAGAATAAAGTTATAAAGTTCAAAAAATAGTTGAAAAAATAACTTTTTATGTTGAAATAATTCAATTTATTTGAACAAAAATCGAAAAATTGAATCCTATAATTGAAAGTTGTAGAAAACCGATGGTTTATGGCCAAAAACTGCTAGGTTTTATCGAAAAATTTTAGAAACTATGTCTTTATTTGAAATTTATTACTGGAAACCCAAAATTCCTTTAAAATTTCAAATAGTGTAGGATAAATGATATAAATTAACCAAATACTCGCCTACTAGTTCTACAATTGTGAAATGAAAGTAAAACTTAGGAAGTTTATGTTCTTAATTAAAATCAAAATAATTTAACATTGTAGTTTAACTAAGACAAACAAGAAATTGAAATCGTTTTCTAGAACACAGTAAAATTGCTGTGGTGGTTTAAAAAACCGTTTTTACTTTAAGTTAGTGAAATGTAGAACCAAGAGGAATCTCAAGCTAGGGTTAGAACACGCAAACGTACGAAAAATTTTGGTTTTAGCGGAATTCTAGTTAAGATATGAAAGCTTTTAAATTTTTGAATCTGCTTTAGCAATTGTTTGTTCTTTTAATGCACAAACTATACACTTTAGTAAAATAATTTGTTATTTTAAAGATTTTCAATTTGAAATATTTGGAAAATATTTGAATAAAATGTAGAAAATCGTAAAATTGATATTACCAAAAGTATATGACAATACAATATGATTTGAAAATAAGTAAAATTTTTAAAATATTTCGGAAAATATAAAAAATTTAAGATATTAATCTATTCAACACACAATTTTGCTGAAAAGATTTGAATAAAAACGTTTCATAATATCTTAGGACATATACATAAAGTTTTCAAATTAATATTTCGGTTCTTGTACAAAGGATCTAAGCGATTTAATTTTTTCAGTAGCATGCACAAATAACTAAAACCAAATCAGCTGTTATATACACTAGGGTCATTGAACTTGAATAAATTGGAAGTATATAACAAAATGACTGGAACGATTTTGTAATATTAGGGCTATTCACGCAATCCGAACGCACAAAAACAAAATATTTGTAATATTTGGATAAAATTTAAAGTTACTGGAGAACTAAAAATAATATTGAACTTGTATTTGGAATATACAATATAATTCACAGACCAAAAAAATGTTTGAACTTATTAAAAATTTGGATATATGTTTACATATATATGTAGAATTCTTTTTGCTTTAATAAAATTAAAATTTATTTAAAAAATCCAAATTGATTTCAGAAAATAAAATAATTTATTGAAAAAAAAAAAAATTATTAAAAGACAAATAAACTATATTAAAGACTTTGATCAAAACTCTTTTCGAACCGACCGATTAACAAAAAATGAAAAACAATTAAAAGCAAATGGAATAATTTTTTGAATTTGGAATAATTGGAACAAATAAGCAATTATATTCTCTTAGCTCTCTTTAATAAGAGACACTCAAAATTGATGTAAAGAGTGTGAGATCTCTATGAAAGAAATTGAGCACAAAGAGAATGAGTGATATAAATAATTGCTATAGAATTATTTAGGAAAAAGGTGGATGATTTTTGAAGAGAATTTGTTGGGAGAAAAAATGTTGAACTATTTAAGGAATAAATAAAGAGAAACTTAGAAGGAGTTATTGTGGAGAATATTTGATAGGAGAAATATCACAATTGAGGAACTGCTGAAAAGGGGAATGGTGAGCATTCATACATAGGCACATAATAAACCGGCTGAAAAAGAAATGGAAAATAACGCGGTAAAAAGTAAAGTAGATGGAATACCCTACACCCGGTATGAACACCAACTTAGTCACTTGCAATGAATGTATAGAAAAGAAAATGAAGGGTTGGACTTACAGTCATGTGTTATATCAATTAATGAAGGAATCCTTGTCATAAAATCTTTCCGAAGAATATAGTAATGGGCTTCTTTACTTTAATATATTCTAGCGATGATATCCAATTTGATTTTAAGCACGTTGTTTTATCCTCTGTTGCACTTTTTCTTTTTCTCGACACTTTCTTTGATAAAATATTTTACTTTGGACAATTTCTTTTATTTGAGGAGAATAGGAACTTATTTACTTTAAATTTATTTATTTAAGCAAAAAAAAAGTATTATTTGTTTAGAATTTTAAATAATTTTAGTTTGTACAAATTTCTTTTATTTAAATTTTGCATGTAATAATTCTTCTTTTCTATCTTTCTTTACTTTCACCTTTTCTTTATCTATTTGATCTTTTATTCCTTTTTTTGCAAATTTTAATCTTATATAAAGCACATTTTTTTTTTAATAAAATTATTTATAAATATTCCTTTTAATTTTAGGTTTTTTTTTTATGAATATATTAAAATTTTAATTAATATTTTTAACCTTTTATTATTTTAATTTGTAGGAATAAATTATATTGAATATTTTAATAATTTAATTTCGGTCAAATGCACTCTTCGGAATCACCCACTTGTTACGCTCAAATGAAATGCACTAAAAATGAATTCAAAGCAAAATACAAAACGTACCTTTTGATTTTGTAGAAATATATAGAAATAAGCTGGACGAGTGGTAACTCCGTGAAAATCTCAGAGAACTTTTTTGATTTCTTCTTTCCAAAATCTGGTTCGCAGGAACAAATGATAGGCTCAGTAGGTAGAGGGGATGCGCTGGAGAGGAATTTGGGAAATCAATCAGAATTTCTCTGAGCCAATGAAACAAAATAATCTTAATTATTTTGTTTGCTCAAAGTGAATAAAAATCCAATTGGAATTACCATGGAAACAAAAATAAATGAAACAAAATAAATTAGTTTCAGGAATAAGTTAGGAGTAAGGAGGATTTTATTACCTATTTCTTTGGATGTTGTAACAAGAAGAACTATGGCTAAAAAGGAAACAGTTCTCCTGACATTTTACCAATATGAAAACCTTTTTTAGGCATTAAAAGAAAAAGAGATAGATAGATTTCCGATAACTATCTATCTGTCAAAATTATATTTTAGTTAGTGAAGATACTTAGTAGAAAATATAAGAGGTAGGAAGATAGTTGGGAAGATAATGTTGTTAATGAGGTTTTGGCATTAACACTAATACTAATACTAATACTAATACTAATACTAATACTAATACTAATACTAATACTAATACTAATACTAATACTAATACTAATACTAATACTAATACTAATACTAATACTAATACTAATACTAATACTAATACTAATACTAATACTAATACTAATACTAATACTAATACTAATACTAATACTAATACTAATACTAATACTAATACTAATACTAATACTAATACTAATACTAATACTAATACTAATACTAATACTAATACTAATACTAATACTAATACTAATACTAATACTAATACTAATACTAATACTAATACTAATACTAATACTAATACTAATACTAATACTAATACTAATACTAATACTAATACTAATACTAATACTAATACTAATACTAATACTAATACTAATACTAATACTAATACTAATACTAATACTAATACTAATACTAATACTAATACTAATACTAATACTAATACTAATACTAATACTAATACTAATACTAATACTAATACTAATACTAATACTAATACTAATACTAATACTAATACTAATACTAATACTAATACTAATACTAATACTAATACTAATACTAATACTAATACTAATACTAATACTAATACTAATACTAATACTAATACTAATACTAATACTAATACTAATACTAATACTAATACTAATACTAATACTAATACTAATACTAATACTAATACTAATACTAATACTAATACTAATACTAATACTAATACTAATACTAATACTAATACTAATACTAATACTAATACTAATACTAATACTAATACTAATACTAATACTAATACTAATACTAATACTAATACTAATACTAATACTAATACTAATACTAATACTAATACTAATACTAATACTAATACTAATACTAATACTAATACTAATACTAATACTAATACTAATACTAATACTAATACTAATACTAATACTAATACTAATACTAATACTAATACTAATACTAATACTAATACTAATACTAATACTAATACTAATACTAATACTAATACTAATACTAATACTAATACTAATACTAATACTAATACTAATACTAATACTAATACTAATACTAATACTAATACTAATACTAATACTAATACTAATACTAATACTAATACTAATACTAATACTAATACTAATACTAATACTAATACTAATACTAATACTAATACTAATACTAATACTAATACTAATACTAATACTAATACTAATACTAATACTAATACTAATACTAATACTAATACTAATACTAATACTAATACTAATACTAATACTAATACTAATACTAATACTAATACTAATACTAATACTAATACTAATACTAATACTAATACTAATACTAATACTAATACTAATACTAATACTAATACTAATACTAATACTAATACTAATACTAATACTAATACTAATACTAATACTAATACTAATACTAATACTAATACTAATACTAATACTAATACTAATACTAATACTAATACTAATACTAATACTAATACTAATACTAATACTAATACTAATACTAATACTAATACTAATACTAATACTAATACTAATACTAATACTAATACTAATACTAATACTAATACTAATACTAATACTAATACTAATACTAATACTAATACTAATACTAATACTAATACTAATACTAATACTAATACTAATACTAATACTAATACTAATACTAATACTAATACTAATACTAATACTAATACTAATACTAATACTAATACTAATACTAATACTAATACTAATACTAATACTAATACTAATACTAATACTAATACTAATACTAATACTAATACTAATAGCTAATACTAATACTAATACTAATACTAATACTAATACTAATACTAATACTAATACTAATACTAATACTAATACTAATACTAATACTAATACTAATACTAATACTAATACTAATACTAATACTAATACTAATACTAATACTAATACTAATACTAATACTAATACTAATACTAATACTAATACTAATACTAATACTAATACTAATACTAATACTAATACTAATACTAATACTAATACTAATACTAATACTAATACTAATACTAATACTAATACTAATACTAATACTAATACTAATACTAATACTAATACTAATACTAATACTAATACTAATACTAATACTAATACTAATACTAATACTAATACTAATACTAATACTAATACTAATACTAATACTAATACTAATACTAATACTAATACTAATACTAATACTAATACTAATACTAATACTAATACTAATACTAATACTAATACTAATACTAATACTAATACTAATACTAATACTAATACTAATACTAATACTAATACTAATACTAATACTAATACTAATACTAATACTAATACTAATACTAATACTAATACTAATACTAATACTAATACTAATACTAATACTAATACTAATACTAATACT
>OW121740.1:21916721-21941721 GCA_933228675.1 Stomorhina lunata
AGGAAATTTTTCAAAAATTTCCTATTTTTATAGGAAATTTTTCAAAAATTTCCTATTTTTATAGGAAATTTTTCAAAAATTTCTTATTTTTATAGGAAATTTTTTAAGAAATTTTTCAAAAATTTCCTATTTTTATAGGAAATTTTTCAAAAATTTCCTATTTTTATAGGAAATTTTTCAAAAATTTCCTATTTTTATAGGAAATTTTTCAAAAATTTCCTATTTTTATAGGATTTTTTTCAAAAATTTCCTATTTTTATAGGAAATTTTCAAAAATTTAATATTTTTATAGGAAATTTTTCAAAAATTTACTATTTTTATAGGAAATTTTTCAAAAATTTACTATTTTTATAGGAAATTTTTCAAAAATTTCCTATTTTTATAGGAAATTTTTCAAAAATTTCCTATTTTTATAGGAAATTTTTCAAAAATTTCCTATTTTTATAGGAAATTTTTAAAAAATTTCCTATTTTTATAGGAAATTTTTCAAAAATTTCCTATTTTTATAGGAAATTTTTAAAAAAATTTCCTATTTTTATAGGAAATTTTTCAAAAATTTCCTATTTTTATAGGAAATTTTTCAAAAATTTCCTATTTTTATAAATTTTTCAAAAATTTCCTATTTTTATAGGAAATTTTTCAAAAATTTCCTATTTTTATAGGAAATTTTTCAAAAATTTCCTATTTTTATAGGAAATTTTTCAAAAATTTCCTATTTTTATAGGAAATTTTTCAAAAATTTCCTATTTTTATAGGAAATTTTTCAAAAATTTCCTATCTTTATAGGAAATTTTTCAAAAATTTCCTATTTTTAAAGGAAATTTTTCAAAAATTTCCTATTTTTAAAGGAAATTTTTCAAAAATTTCCTATTTTTAAAGGAAATTTTTCAAAAATTTCCTATTTTTATAGGAAATTTTTCCTATTTTTATAGGAATTTTTTCAAAAATTTCCTATTTTTATAGGAAATTTTTCAAAAATTTCCTATTTTTATAGGAAATTTTTCAAAAATTTCCTATTTTTATAGGAAATTTTCAAAAATTTCCTATTTTTATAGGAAATTTTTCAAAAATTTCCTATTTTTATAGGAATTTTTTCAAAAATTTCCTATTTTTATAGGAAATTTTTCAAAAATTTCCTATTTTTATAGGAAATTTTTCAAAAATTTTCTATTTTTATAGGAAATTTTTCAAAAATTTCCTATTTTTATAGGAAATTTTTCAAAAATTTCCTATTTTTATAGGAAATTTTTCAAAAATTTCCTATTTTTATAGGAAATTTTTCAAAAATTTCCTATTTTTATAGGAAATTTTTCAAAAATTTCCTATTTTTATAGGAAATTTTTCAAAAATTTCCTATTTTTATAGGAAATTTTTCAAAAATTTCCTATTTTTATAGGAAATTTTTCAAAAATTTCCTATTTTTATAGGAAATTTTTCAAAAATTTCCTATTTTTATAGGAAATTTTTCAAAAATTTCCTATTTTTATAGAAAATTTTCAAAAATTTCCTATTTTTATAGGAAATTTTTCAAAACTTTCCTATTTTTATAGGAAATTTTTCAAAAATTTTCTATTTTTATAGGAAATTTTTCAAAAATTTCCAGTTTTTATAGGAAATTTTTCAAAAATTTCCTATTTTTATAGGAAATTTTTCAAAAATTTCCTATTTTTATAGGAAATTTTTCAAAAATTTCCTATTTTTATAGGAAATTTTTCAAAAATTTCCTATTTTTATAGGAAATTTTTCAAAAATTTCCTATTTTTATAGGAAATTTTTCAAAAATTTCCTATTTTTATAGGAAATTTTTCAAAAATTTCCTATTTTTATAGGAAATTTTTCAAAAATTTACTATTTTTATAGGAAATTTTTCAAAAATTTCCTATTTTTATAGGAAATTTTCAAAAATTTCCTATTTTTATAGCAAATTTTTCAAAAATTTCCTATTTTTATAGGAAATTTTTCAAAATTTCCTATAAAAATAGGAAATTTTTCAAAAATTTCCTATTTTTATAGGAAATTTTTCAAAAATTTCCTATTTTTATAGGAAATTTTTCAAAAATTTCCTATCTTTATAGGAAATTTTTCAAAAATTTCCTATTTTTATAGGAAATTTTTCAAAAATTTCCTATTTTTATAGGAAATTTTTCAAAAATTTCCTATTTTTATAGGAAATTTTTCAAAAATTTCCTATTTTTATAGGAAATTTTTCA
Source organism: Stomorhina lunata (assembly GCA_933228675.1). Classification (NCBI taxonomy): domain Eukaryota; kingdom Metazoa; phylum Arthropoda; class Insecta; order Diptera; family Rhiniidae; genus Stomorhina; species Stomorhina lunata. Next base: position 21,918,932 of record OW121740.1, read on the forward strand.
AAAATTTCCTATTTTTATAGGAAATTTTTCAAAAATTTCCTATTTTTATAGGAAATTTTTCAAAAATTTCCAGTTTTTATAGGAAATTTTTCAAAAATTTCCTATTTTTATAGGAAATTTTTCAAAAATTTCCTATTTTTATAGGAAATTTTTCAAAAATTTCCTATTTTTATAGGAAATTTTTCAAAAATTTCCTATTTTTATAGGAAATTTTTCAAAAATTTCCTATTTTTATAGGAAATTTTTCAAAAATTTCCTATTTTTATAGGAAATTTTTCAAAATTTCCTATTTTTATAGGAAATTTTTCAAAAATTTCCTATTTTTATAGGCAATTTTTCAAAAATTTCCTATTTTTATAGGAAATTTTTCAAAAATTTCCTATTTTTATAGGAAATTTTTCAAAAATTTCCTATTTTTATAGGAAATTTTTCAAAAATTTCCTATTTTTATAGGAAATTTTTCAAAAATTTCCTATTTTTATAGGAAATTTTTCAAAAATTTCCTATTTTTATAGGAAATTTTTCAAAAATTTCCTATTTTTATAGGAAATTTTTCAAAAATTTCCTATTTTTATAGGAAATTTTTCAAAAATTTCCTATTTTTATAGGAAATTTTTCAAAAATTTCCTATTTTTATAGGAAATTTTTCAAAAATTTCCTATTTTTATAGGAAATTTTTCAAAAATTTCCTATTTTTATAGGAAATTTTTCAAAAATTTCCTATTTTTATAGGAAATTTTTCAAAAATTTCCTATTTTTATAGGAAATTTTTCAAAAATTTCCTATTTTTATAGGAAATTTTTCAAAAATTTCCTATTTTTATAGGAAATTTTTCAAAAATTTCCTATTTTTATAGGAAATTTTTCAAAAATTTCCTATTTTTATAGGAAATTTTTCAAAAATTTCCTATTTTTAAAGGAAATTTTTCAAAAATTTCCTATTTTTAAAGGAAATTTTTCAAAAATTTCCTATTTTTAAAGGAAATTTTTCAAAAATTTCCTATTTTTATAGGAAATTTTTCCTATTTTTATAGGAATTTTTTCAAAAATTTCCTATTTTTATAGGAAATTTTTCAAAAATTTCCTATTTTTATAGGAAATTTTTCAAAAATTTCCTATTTTTATAGGAAATTTTTCAAAAATTTCCTATTTTTATAGGAAATTTTTCAAAAATTTCCTATTTTTATAGGAAATTTTTCAAAAATTTCCTATTTTTATAGGAAATTTTTCAAAAATTTCCTATTTTTATAGGAAATTTTTCAAAAATTTCCTATTTTTATAGGAAATTTTTCAAAAATTTCCTATTTTTATAGGAAATTTTTCAAAAATTTCCTATTTTTATAGGAAATTTTTCAAAAATTTCCTATTTTTATAGGAAATTTTTCAAAAATTTCCTATTTTTATAGGAAATTTTTCAAAAATTTCCTATTTTTATAGGAAATTTTTCAAAAATTTCCTATTTTTATAGGAAATTTTTCAAAAATTTCCTATTTTTATAGAAAATTTTTCAAAAATTTCCTATTTTTATAGGAAATTTTTCAAAACTTTCCTATTTTTATAGGAAATTTTTCAAAAATTTCCTATTTTTATAGGAAATTTTTCAAAAATTTCCTATTTTTATAGGAAATTTTTCAAAAATTTCCAGTTTTTATAGGAAATTTTTCAAAAATTTCCTATTTTTATAGGAAATTTTTCAAAAATTTCCTATTTTTATAGGAAATTTTTCAAAAATTTCCTATTTTTATAGGAAATTTTTCAAAAATTTCCTATTTTTATAGGAAATTTTTCAAAAATTTCCTATTTTTATAGGAAATTTTTCAAAAATTTCCTATTTTTATAGGAAATTTTTCAAAAATTTCCTATTTTTATAGAAAATTTTTCAAAAATATCCTATTTTTATAGAAAATTTTTCAAAAATTTCCTATTTTTATAGGAAATTTTTCAAAAATTTCCTATTTTTATAGGAAATTTTTCAAAAATTTCCTATTTTTATAGGAAATTTTTCAAAAATTTCCTATTTTTATAGGAAATTTTTCAAAAATTTCCTATTTTTATAGGAAATTTTTCAAAAATTTCCTATTTTTTTTAGGAAATTTTTCAAAAATTTCCTATTTTTATAGGAAATTTTTCAAAAATTTCCTATTTTTATAGGAAATTTTTCAAAAATTTCCTATTTTTATAGGAAATTTTTCAAAAATTTCCTATTTTTATAGGAAATTTTTCAAAAATTTCCTATTTTTATAGGAAATTTTTCAAAAATTTCCTGTTTTTATAGGAAATTTTTCAAAAATTTCCTAGTTTTGTAGGAAATTTTTATTACACAAAATTTTTTCTATAGAAAAATTTTTGTTTATTTATTTATAGAAAATTTTTCAAAAATTTCTTATTTCTGTGGGAAACTTATCGATCTTTTTTTTCTTATTTTATTTTAAATTTTTCAAAATATTTTTATTTTTATAGGAAATTTTTTACACATTTCTTATTTTTATAGGAAATTTTTCAAACATTCCTTATTTTTATGGAATTTTTTCAAAAATTTCTTATTTTTATATGAAATTTATTAAAATTTTTTTTTAGGAAATTTTTCAAAATTTCTTAATTTAATAGCAAAATTTTAAAAAATTTCTTATTTTTTTAGGAAAATTTTCAAAATTTTCTTATTATTATAGGAAATTTTCCAAAAATTTCCTATTTTTATATGAAATTTTTCAAAAATTTTTATACCCTTCACCACCATAGGTGGAAAGGGTATTATAAGTTTGTGCTGATGTTTGTAACGCATAGAAATATTTGTCTTAGACCCACCTTTTAGTATACCAATAGACTTAGAATCACTTTCGGAGTCGATTAAGCGATGTCCGTCCGTCCGTCCGTCCGTCTGGCTGGCTGGACGGCTGGCTGGCTGGCTGGACCCCCATGTAAACCTTGTAATCAAACTACAGGTCGCAGTTCTAAAGATAATTTGATGAAATTTGGCACAGATAATTTTTTTGATAATGGGACCATGGCTATTGAAATTCGTCAAAATCGGTCTATTATTTATGGTACCTCCCATAGGTCCCACTTCCCGGAATGGCTATATTGGCCACAAATATCAATATTTTTTCATGAAATTTGAAATAAATACTGCTTATGTAAACTTAAATCACTGTAGCAAATTTGACCATAGCTCCCATACAAACTCTTCTTTAAAAACGCACTAAATGAGACAAAAAATCACTAAAACGCTCGTAAATCTAAAGATAATGAAAATTTTGAGTTTATTTTTTGCATGCATAATTTTTGTAACAACTGTAATCAATTTGCCAAATTTCGAGATAATCGGTCCACATTTGACCCTAGCTCTCATATAAGTCCAAATGACGGAAACAGGTTGAATATATAAGTTTTGAGAAAATGTTTGTATGATGGCAAAATTTAGCAAATATTTGTCTTTATACAGGAAAAATAACACCTTTGACCTTAGTGGTGAAGGGTATCGTATGGTCGGCTTGACCGACTATAGCGCTTTCTAACTTGTTTTACATAAAACTTTTCAAAAATTTCTTATTTTTATAGGAAATTTTTCAAAAATTTCCTATTTTTATAGGAAATTTTTCAAAAATTTCCTATTTTTATAGGAAATTTTTCAAAAATTTCCTATTTTTATAGAAAATTTTTCAAAAATTTCCTATTTTTATAGGAAATTTTTCAAAACTTTCCTATTTTTATAGGAAATTTTTCAAAAATTTCCTATTTTTATAGGAAATTTTTCAAAAATTTCCTATTTTTATAGGAAATTTTTCAAAAATTTCCAGTTTTTATAGGAAATTTTTCAAAAATTTCCTATTTTTATAGGAAATTTTTCAAAAATTTCCTATTTTTATAGGAAATTTTTCAAAAATTTCCTATTTTTATAGGAAATTTTTCAAAAATTTCCTATTTTTATAGGAAATTTTTCAAAAATTTCCTATTTTTATAGGAAATTTTTCAAAAATTTCCTATTTTTATAGGAAATTTTTCAAAAATTTCCTATTTTTATAGAAAATTTTTCAAAAATATCCTATTTTTATAGAAAATTTTTCAAAAATTTCCTATTTTTATAGGAAATTTTTCAAAAATTTCCTATTTTTATAGGAAATTTTTCAAAAATTTCCTATTTTTATAGGAAATTTTTCAAAAATTTCCTATTTTTATAGGAAATTTTTCAAAAATTTCCTATTTTTATAGGAAATTTTTCAAAAATTTCCTATTTTTTTAGGAAATTTTTCAAAAATTTCCTATTTTTATAGGAAATTTTTCAAAAATTTCCTATTTTTATAGGAAATTTTTCAAAAATTTCCTATTTTTATAGGAAATTTTTCAAAAATTTCCTATTTTTATAGGAAATTTTTCAAAAATTTCCTATTTTTATAGGAAATTTTTCAAAAATTTCCTGTTTTTATAGGAAATTTTTCAAAAATTTCCTAGTTTTGTAGGAAATTTTTATTACACAAAATTTTTTCTATAGAAAAATTTTTGTTTATTTATTTATAGAAAATTTTTCAAAAATTTCTTATTTCTGTGGGAAACTTATCGATCTTTTTTTCTTATTTTATTTTAAATTTTTCAAAATATTTTTATTTTTATAGGAAATTTTTTACACATTTCTTATTTTTATAGGAAATTTTTCAAACATTCCTTATTTTTATGGAATTTTTTCAAAAATTTCTTATTTTTATATGAAATTTTTTAAAATTTTTTTTTAGGAAATTTTTCAAAATTTCTTAATTTTATAGCAAAATTTTAAAAAATTTCTTATTTTTTTAGGAAAATTTTCAAAATTTTCTTATTATTATAGGAAATTTTCCAAAAATTTCCTATTTTTATATGAAATTTTTCAAAAATTTTTATACCCTTCACCACCATAGGTGGAAAGGGTATTATAAGTTTGTGCTGATGTTTGTAACGCATAGAAATATTTGTCTTAGACCCACCTTTTAGTATACCAATAGACTTAGAATCACTTTCGGATTCGATTAAGCGATGTCCGTCCGTCCGTCCGTCCGTCTGGCTGGCTGGACGGCTGGCTGGCTGGCTGGACCCCCATGTAAACCTTGTAATCAAACTACAGGTCGCAGTTCTAAAGATAATTTGATGAAATTTGGCACAGATAATTTTTTTGATAATGGGACCATGGCTATTGAAATTCGTCAAAATCGGTCTATTATTTATGGTACCTCCCATAGGTCCCACTTCCCGGAATGGCTATATTGGCCACAAATATCAATATTTTTTCATGAAATTTGAAATAAATACTGCTTATGTAAACTTAAATCACTGTAGCAAATTTGACCATAGCTCCCATACAAACTCTTCTTTAAAAACGCACTAAATGAGACAAAAAATCACTAAAACGCTCGTAAATCTAAAGATAATGAAAATTTTGAGTTTATTTTTTGCATGCATAATTTTTGTAACAACTGTAATCAATTTGCCAAATTTCGAGATAATCGGTCCACATTTGACCCTAGCTCTCATATAAGTCCAAATGACGGAAACAGGTTGAATATATAAGTTTTGAGAAAATGTTTGTATGATGGCAAAATTTAGCAAATATTTGTCTTTATACAGGAAAAATAACACCTTTGACCTTAGTGGTGAAGGGTATCGTATGGTCGGCTTGACCGACTATAGCGCTTTCTAACTTGTTTTACATAAAACTTTTCAAAAATTTCTTATTTTTATAGGAAATTTTTCAAAAATTCCCTATTTTTATAGGAAATTTTTCAAAAATTTCCTATTTTTATAGGAAATTTTTCAAAAATTTCCTATTTTTATAGGAAATTTTTCAAAAATTTCCTATTTTTATAGGAAATTTTTCAAAAATTTCCTATTTTTATAGGAAATTTTTCAAAAATTTCCTATTTTTATAGGAAATTTTTCAAAAATTTCCTATTTTTATAGGAAATTTTTCAAAAATTTCCTATTTTTATAGGAAATTTTTCAAAAATTTCCTATTTTTATAGGAAATTTTTCAAAAATTTCCTATTTTTATAGGAAATTTTTCAAAAATTTCCTATTTTAATAGGAAATTTTATAAAAATTTCCTAGTTTTATAGGAAATTTTTGTTACACAAAATTTTTTCTATAGAAAAATTTTTGTTGCACAAATTTTTTTCTATTTTTTCTATAAAAAAATGTTGGTTATAATAAATTTTTAGGTAAAAATGTTTTCTATAGAAACATTTTCAGTATAAAATTTTTTCTATAGAAAAATTTTTTGTATAAAATTTATAGAAAAATTGTATAGAATTGAATATTTTATACAAAAATTGTCTACTGAACATTTTTCTATAGAAAAATTTTCAGTAAAAATTTTTTTCTATAGATAAATTGTCTAAGCTTTTCTGTCAAAGGTACTATTTTTTGAGACTTATTTATTTTTCCAAAAATTAAATTAAGTAATATTAAAAACAAGTCCTTTTTCAAAAATGTTGTATTAATGTCGATATTAATTTCCATAGTTACCATTTCTCCTCCAATTAAGTCTTTCTTTCTCTCTATGATATCTTTAATTTCTATTTAAATAAATATCTATTTTCCCCAAAAACGTAATTCAAATTTCAATTAACTTTCTAGGAGCATTTATGTTACTTGTCTATTTGCTCTTGTCTTTTCATTATATTTTGTTGAATATTATCATACGCTATCAGTATTTCGCACTAAAGTCTATTTGCTTCTAGTCTTATTCCTATTCCATTTAAACACTTTAGTTCTTTTATTTAAACATTTTTCAAATTTTCCTTCTCCTCCTTCCCTGGCAAATGCCTTGTCATAGTACAATAAATGTTTTCTATTTGAAATCAATGCCATTCGCAAGAATTTGAAATTCAAATAACTTTTAGAATAAATCTAAAGATAATGAAAATTTTGAGTTTATTTTTTGCATGCATAATTTTTGTAACAACTGTAATCAATTTGCCAAATTTCGAGATAATCGGTCCACATTTGACCCTAGCTCTCATATAAGTCCAAATGACGGAAACAGGTTGAATATATAAGTTTTGAGAAAATGTTTGTATGATGGCAAAATTTAGCAAATATTTGTCTTTATACAGGAAAAATAACACCTTTGACCTTAGTGGTGAAGGGTATCGTATGGTCGGCTTGACCGACTATAGCGCTTTCTAACTTGTTTTACATAAAACTTTTCAAAAATTTCTTATTTTTATAGGAAATTTTTCAAAAATTTCCTATTTTTATAGGAAATTTTTCAAAAATTTCCTATTTTTATAGGAAATTTTTCAAAAATTTCCTATTTTTATAGGAAATTTTTCAAAAATTTCCTATTTTTATAGGAAATTTTTCAAAAATTTCCTATTTTTATAGGAAATTTTTCAAAAATTTCCTATTTTTATAGGAAATTTTTCAAAAATTTCCTATTTTTATAGGAAATTTTTCAAAAATTTCCTATTTTTATAGGAAATTTTTCAAAAATTTCCTATTTTAATAGGAAATTTTATAAAAATTTCCTAGTTTTATAGGAAATTTTTGTTACACAAAATTTTTTCTATAGAAAAATTTTTGTTGCACAAATTTTTTTCTATTTTTTCTATAAAAAAATGTTGGTTATAATAAATTTTTAGGTAAAAATGTTTTCTATAGAAACATTTTCAGTATAAAATTTTTTCTATAGAAAAATTTTTGGTATAAAATTTATAGAAAAATTGTATAGAATTGAATATTTTATACAAAAATTGTCTACTGAACATTTTTCTATAGAAAAATTTTCAGTAAAAATTTTTTTCTATAGATAAATTGTCTAAGCTTTTCTGTCAAAGGTACTATTTTTTGAGACTTATTTATTTTTCCAAAAATTAAATTAAGTAATATTAAAAACAAGTCCTTTTTCAAAAATGTTGTATTAATGTCGATATTAATTTCCATAGTTACCATTTCTCCTCCAATTAAGTCTTTCTTTCTCTCTATGATATCTTTAATTTCTATTTAAATAAATATCTATTTTCCCCAAAAACGTAATTCAAATTTCAATTAACTTTCTAGGAGCATTTATGTTACTTGTCTATTTGCTCTTGTCTTTTCATTATATTTTGTTGAATATTATCATACGCTATCAGTATTTCGCACTAAAGTCTATTTGCTTCTAGTCTTATTCCTATTCCATTTAAACACTTTAGTTCTTTTATTTAAACATTTTTCAAATTTTCCTTCTCCTCCTTCCCTGGCAAATGCCTTGTCATAGTACAATAAATGTTTTCTATTTGAAATCAATGCCATTCGCAAGAATTTGAAATTCAAATAACTTTTAGGAATTAATTAAAATTGACCGAAAAAAAAAGAAAAAAAATTAAAAGAATAAAAAGTAAAATGACTTGTTGTCTGTCTGTCTGCCATGTCTCCGCTATTTGCCATTCCCCTTCCACAAATTTGTTAATGTGGCTTTACAATCAAATGCAGGAGCTCAAATTAAAACTTCGGTATCATTTGCCTTTTAATATAGAACCAAATTAAAAGTAGAATTAAAAAAATATATGTAAACATTGCTTAGTTTGTCTTGTAATTTATACGGTTTTTTTCCTTAAACTTCGATCCCTGTAAATTACTTGGTTTGCTTTTGTAGTTGAGTTTTATTTATTGGTGTGGGGCAAAAGGTCTTTTGGGGTTGTTTTGTGGTTTTGTCGCAAACTAAAAAAAAGAAAATGTTGTTAAATTTAGGGTTATAGCACATAGATATTGAAAGGGAAAAAATTGTGTTTGTGTCAAAAACAATTTATATCCTGCTGCGACACATTAAGGGTATTTTTTGGGCTCTTTTCATTTAAATTATGTTTAAATATTGAACCCATTTAAACTTTGGATCAATTTGTGTTTAACTTTTGGTGTTTGTCAGTTATTAATATTCAGACGATCAAGAAAAATGGAATTAAGTATGGCACGTGTAAATCAAAACAAGCAGCTGTTAAAAGCTCTATTTACACAAACGTTTTCTAGAGTAATAAAATGTACTTATCTTAGAGCTTTTATTGTTTAAGCCGAGACCAAATCGTTGCACTAAATATCGATCGAAGTTCAGGAATATTTTTGTAGTATACTTTTAGGATAATCTAAATAATATATAATACATAAGATTTTCTATCTTGTCACTACTTGTCAAAAGTTCTCTGATAGTAAAAGAATTCCATTTAAATGTATGTTTAGATATGAAATGTTATTAAACTTTTTGCAAAGTAAATTATTTTCGTTATACAAAATTTTTTCTATAGAAAAATTTTTGTTAAACAAAATTTTTTCTATAGAAAAATTTTTGTTAAACAAAATTTTTTCTATAGAAAAATTTTTGTTAAACAAAATTTTTTCTATAGAAAAATTTTTGTTAAACAAAATTTTTTCTATAGAAAAATTTTTGTTAAACAAAATTTTTTCTATAGAAAAATTTTTGTTAAACAAAATTTTTTCTATAGAAAAATTTTTGTTAAACAAAATTTTTTCTATGGAAAAATTTTTGTTAAACAAAATTTTTTCTATAGAAAAATTTTTGTTAAACAAAATTTTTTCTATAGAAAAATTTTTGTTAAACAAAATTTTTGTTAAACAAAATTTTTTCTATAGAAATATTTTTGTTAAACAAAATTTTTTCTATAGAAACATTTTTGTTAAACAAAATTTTTTCTATAGAAAAATTTTTGTTAAACAAAATTTTTTCTATAGAAAAATTTTTGTTAAACAAAATTGTTTCTATAGAAAAATTTTTGTTAAACAAAATTTTTTCTATAGAAAAATTTTCGTTAAGCAAAATTTTTTCTATAGAACAATTTTTGTTAAACAAAATTTTTTCTATAGAAAAATTTTCGTTATAGAAATTTTTTTCTATAGAAAAATTTTCGTTAAAGAAAATTTTTTCTATAGAAAAATTTTCGTTATAGAAAAATTTTTCTATAGAAAAATTTTCGTTATAGGAAATTTTTTCTATAGAAAAACTTTCGTTATAGAAAATTTTTTCTATAGAAAAATTTTCGTTATAGAAAATTTTTTCTATAGAAAAATTTTCGTTATAGAAAATTTTTTCTATAGAAAAATTTTAGTTATAAAAAATTTTTTCTATAGAAAAATTTTCGTTATAGAAAATTTTTTCTATAGAAAAATTTTCGTTACAGAAAATTTTTTCTATAGAAAAATTTTCGTTAAAGAAAATTTTTTCTATAGAAAAATTTTCGTTATAGAAAATTTTCTCTATAGAAAAATTTTCGTTATAGAAAATTTGTTCTATAGAAAAATTTTCGTTAGAGAAAATTTTTTCTGTAGAAAAATTTTCGTTATAGAAATTTTTTTTATAGAAAAATTTTCGTTATAGAAATTTTTTTTATAGAAAAATTTTCGTTATAGAAAATTTTTTCTATAGAAACATTTTCGTTATAGAAAATTTATGCTATAGAAAAATTTTCTTTATAGAAAATTTTTTCTATAGAAAAATTTTCGTTATAGAAAATTTTTTCTATTGGAAAATTTTCGTTATAGAAAATTTTTTCTATTGGAAAATTTTCGTTATAGAAATTTTGTCGATAGAAAATTTTTTTCATAGAAAAATTTTCGTTATAGAAAATTTTTTCTATAGAAAAATTTTCTATAACGAAATTTTTTCTATAGAAAAATGTTCCTTATAAAAAATTTTTTCTATGAAAACATTTTCTTTATAGAAAATTTTTTCTATAGAAAAATTTTCGTTATTAAAAATTTTTTCTATATTCGTTATATCTTTTTTATTGAGAAATGTTTGTTCAACAAATTGTTTTTAATAGAAAAAATTTCGTTTCTCAAATTTTTTTCCTTAGAAAGATTATCATTATTAACAATTTTTTGTTGTACATCATCATAAAAGTTTTATTGTACAAATAAAAGTTTTATTGTACAAATTGTTTTTTTATAAAATCTCTTTTAAAGAAAGATTTCCTCAAGAAAATTCTTCAATAAAAAAAAATTCGTCATAAAAAATCTGATATAGAAAATTTTACTATAGAGGGTATCATATGGTTGGCCATGACCATCTTTAATACTTTCCTACTTATTTTACCTACTTTTATTGAATAAACTTGACTTGAACATTTCCCTTTAGTCTAGAATTTGTATAAAAATGATAAATAACTTTTTCCCCTACCCTTTACAATTTTACCTCATGCTGTTTTCTATTCAGTCTTCGTATGTAAATGACAATTTCCATAGACGTCAAAGTATTTGAATCCTATTTAATTATATTTTGTGGTTTTTAATGACTAAAAAACATTTTGTTTGGTTGCAGTAAGTAGAAAAAAGAAGGCAAAAAAAAGACACAAGTTGAATGAGTTTTTCTGACTCAAAGCGCTAAAAAAAATAGAAAAAAGAAATACCCCAAAATTATGGCAATGAGGTTTTTAAAGGAATTCGCTTCTAATAACGTGTTTAATTTAAATATTTTACTTTTTTTAAAGAAATATTCAAAAGGAAGCTCAAGACCATAAAAAAAAGAAAAAAGCTCAAAGGAAACCTACTTCATAATTACATATAGGTATATTTCATAATTAAATCTCAAGATCTTAGACATCTACAGCTTCTTTTTTTATATAATGATATTATTATCTTTAAAGAAATTTTTTTCTAACATTAAAGAATTTTGAAGCTTAAAAGAAACCCCCTAAGTAAAAGAATTAATGAAAAAGCTAGAAAGAAAGCATCTGAAAAAATAAACAAAAATGGAATTAGAGCGCTTATTATGAAAATTTTAGAGTATATTAATATGAACATGGTGATTTTTTCCTCTCCCCTAAATTCTTTAAGAAATTTATTGTCTACAACTCATATTTTTGTTCAAAGTGAATTTAAGTACTTACACATACATTCATACATACATATATAAATACAAGACTTTTACATGCTGTTCTTTAATTTCTTCTTCTTTGGCATTTAACATTTACATAAATTCTCATGTAAATAATTTATTTTACTTTAGCTGTTCCTAAGCCGTCTAAGTATTTACGAGCGTATATGATTGCCTCGTCCTTATTTAATGCAAAAAGGACTATAAGACAACAAAATATTATTATAATAATTTAATAATATTTCCTTTCTGCTGTATGATGGCTGTTTCCTTTTGAGCTTGTACAAATATGCGCTGGTGTGATTTCGTTTTTTTTTTTTAATTTACCATTTAGTGTTTTGTTAAAGTCTAATTAATGTTTTAATTAAGTGAAAATTCTATGCGTTCTCTGATCTTTAAGATAAAAACCATATTTATGAGATTAACAAAGACTCTTTTCTACGTGACGTGGAAGAAATTTATGAACACAGCTGTTGAGGGAATTTTGTAAAAAAAATTTACTTGGCAAATTAGGAAATTTTTAAAAAATTTCTTATTTTTATATGATTTCTTATTTTCATAAAAACCATTTCAAAAATTTCTTATTTTTATAAAATTTTTTTAAAAAATTTCTTATTCATTACGAAATTTTCCAAAAATTTCATATTTTAATACGAAATTTCCCAAAAATTTCATAATTTTTATAAGAAATTTTTCAAAAATTTCTAATTTTTATAAGAAGTTTTTCAAAAATTTCTTATTTTTATAAGAAATTTTTCAAGTTTCTTTTTTTTTAAGTAAATTTTTCAAAAGCGTGTTATTTTGAAGGAAATTTTTCAAAAATTTTATATTTTTATAGGAAATTTTTTAAAAAAATCTTATTTTTATTGGTTATTTTTCAAAAATTTCATATATCTATTGGAAAATTTCCAAAAAAAAATTTATTTTTATAGGAAATTTTTCAAAAATTTCTTATTTTTATCGAAACTTTTTGAAAGAAACATTTTCAAATTTTTTTTATTTTTAGAGGAACATTTGCAAAAATTTTTTATTTTTACGGGAAATTTTTCAAAAATTTTTAATTTTTATAGGAAATTTTTTAAAAATTCCTTATTTTTATATGAAATTTTTCAAAAAGGAAATATTTCAAAAATTTCTGATTTTTATAAAATTTTTTTTTGAAAAATTTCTTATTTTTATAGAACTTTTCAAAAATTTCATATTTTTATAGGAAATTTTCCAAAAGTTTCTGATTTTGATATGAAATTTTTCGAAAATTTCTTATTTTTATAGGAAATTTTTCAAAAACTGTTTATTTTTATAGTTAATTTTCAAAAATTTCATATTTATATAGGAAATTTTTGAAAAATTTCTTATTTTTGTATTACATTTTCCAAAAGTTTCTGATTTTGATAGGAAATTTTTCGAAAATTTCTTATTTTTATAAGAAATTTTTCAAAAACTTTTTTTTTTATAGAAAATTTTAAGAAATATTTACTTTTTATAGAAATTTTTCAAAAATTTCCTATGTCTATAGGAAATTTTTCAAAAATTTCCTGTTTTTATAGGAAATTTTTCAAAAATTTCCTGTTTTTATAGGAAATTTTTCAAAAATTTCCTTTTTTTATAGGAAATTTTTGAAATTTTTTTTTTTTTTTAATTTTTGTCGAAAATTTTTCAAAATTTCCTATTTTTATAGGAAATTTTTCAAAAATTTTCTATTTTTATAGGAAATTTTTCAAAAATTTTCTATTTTTATGGGAAATTTTTCAAAAATTTCCTGTTTTTATAGGAAATTTTTCAAAAATTTCTTGTTTTTATAGGAAATTTTTCAAAAATTTCCTGTTTTTATAGGAAATTTTTCAAAAATTTCCTGTTTTTATAGGAAATTTTTCAAAAATTTTTTTATAAAAAATTTTTCAAAAATTTTATATTTTTGTCGGAAATTTTTCAAAATTTCCTATTTTTGTAGGAAATTTTTCAAAAATTTTCGTTTTTAATAGGAAATTTTTCAAAAATTTTATATTTTTATAGGAAATTTTCTAAAATTTCTTATATGTTAAGGAAATTATTGAAAAATTTCTGATTGTTATAAGAAATTTTAAAAGATTTTCTATTTTTATAAGAACTTTTCAAAAATTTCAAATTTTTTTAAAATAAAATCTAAAAATATCTTGTTTTAATAAAAATTTTTTCAAAAACATCTATTTATAGGAAATTTTTCAAAAATTTCTCATTTTTATAGGAAATTTTTCAATAATTTTCTAATTTGATAGTAAATTTTTCAAAAATTTCTTTATTTAAAAGAAAATTTTTAAAAAAATTTCTTATTTTTATAGGAAATATTTTAAAAATTTTAGGGAATATAACTACGCGAGACCAAAATCAGATCAGTCATTGGCTTGTTTTAGTTTGTGGCTTGTTCGTTCATACTTGAGGCTGAAGAGCCCCCAAGAAAAATTATAAGAAGGTCAAAGTAAATGACCTCAATAGCCACTTCGTATATTACAATATCTTACGTAACGTTACCGAATATATGGTATCAATAGTGAAAAATATTCAGTAAGACTTGGGTTGTTTTTCAAAGAGACATGAGTTGTTTCCTATCAAAACTAAATATCTTTGGACTTTAGATTATCCAACTCAAACAAAAAGATGGTACTATCCTCGTCGACAATGGAAATATGAATCGATGACACCTTCAGATTTAGATCAATACCAATTGATAGTCAATTTTTTGGATGCTTGTGAATTGGTATTCTTTTAACTACTAACGTTGTGTTTGTTAGAGTACCCATTCATCCAGAAACTGGCCTCTTCGCTGAAGATGATTTTTTTGATTGAAATGACACATTTCTGATTAGACATTCTTGGTATTTTCACGTGATATTAAAAGCTATTTTAATCATTTTTATACGAAGACTTAATAAACGACAAGTAGTTTGAAATATGAAGCTTTAACAGGATGACATTGTTATCTCTTACCAAACTTGGAAAGTCTGTTTTGGAAGACCCTTTTCATATAACTTTACCTTTATTTCAAAATTAGTAAATCTTAGGTCTCTTTAGTGTTATATTTTAAAATAAAATCTTTGACTAAAAAGGTATGTTAATATATTACAATTTTCTTCTTTGAAGCCCTAATGTATGCTATACTTTTTTGTATTATTTTTTTCTTTTCCGTTTCCGTTATATTTATCACAGCAAATGTTTGCTTTAAACAAACTTATACAATATTTTGGTTACTCTTTTACACTGTTTACGTAAAATAAAAACTTATAATTTAGTAGAGCATATTAATATTTGCCGTACATGCAAAAACCTTTTAAGAGAAGAAGTAGTAGAAAAAAACAATGAAAACTTAAGTTTTTGAAAACAACCACCACCACATCCAGCGTCAGTAAGCAGACAAAGTTTAACTTTACGGTTTACTCCATTTTTATTTTTCTGTAAAATATTTTTGTGTTATTTTTGGTTGGCATATAAAATATGCTTAAGTTTTAAAGTAAACAAATAAACTTTTAGAGTTTTTTGGTCTTTTACGTTTAGTGATAGTATAACAAATCAATATCTAGTTAATAGTTTTTTTCCCAAGATTTTATATACTGAAATTATATACCTTTCATTGGAAATTATACTCATATTCATAAGTAGTGGTTATTTAAGTACTTTTATGCATTTGATATTCTTTCGTATACAATAATTTCCTTAAAATTTTTATTTTTGCATTATTATGTACGTTTTTTCTTAGAGATACTTATTACCAAAAAGTTTAAGGAGTGAAAAACAGCAAAAGTTACTTTACGTTTTTTTTTTCTTCTAGAGTCTTATTAAACTTTTGAAGTTCTGGCACCAAAAAAGTTGCGAAGAAAAAAAATTTTGCTAAGAAATTATGTTTTCCCGAGGACATGACATTAAGAAATTTATACTTTTTCGAGAGAACACTTGTGTCTTATTTAAGTTTGAACTTACTTATTTGGTATTACTATCATTAGTAGTAGGTTGCGAATTCATTATATAACAATTTTTTTATACAAAATTTTTCTTTATTTTTTTAAAGAAAAAATTTTTTAACAAAAATTTCTTATAGACAAATTTTTTTATCGTATTATTCTAATAGAATTTTTTTTTTTTTTTAATTTTTTTTATCGAAAATTTTTTTACCGAAAATTTTTCTATAGAAAAATTTTTTTATCGAAAATTTTTCTATAGAAAAATTTTTTAACAAAAATTTCCAATAGACAAATTTTTTTATCGTATTATTCTAATAGAATTTTTTTTTTTTTTTAATTTTTTTTTATCGAAAATTTTTTTACCGAAAATTTTTCTATAGAAAAATTTTTTTATCGAAAATTTTTCTATAGAAAATTTTTCTTATCGAAAATTTTTCTATAGAAAAATTTTTTTTATCGAAAATTTTTCTATAGAAAAATTTTTTTTATCGAAAATTTTTCTATAGAAAAATTTTTTTTTATCGAAAATTTTTCTACAGAAAAATTTTTTTTATCGAAAATTTTTCTATAGAAAAATTTTTTTTATCTAAAATTTTTCTATAGAAAAATTTTTTTTATCGAAAATTTTTCTATAGAAAAAATTTTTTTATCGAAAATTTTTCTATAGAAAATTTTTTTATCGAAAATTTCTCTATTTAAAAAAAAATTTTTATCAAAAAGTTTTTGTTATCGAAAATATTTTTTTTGGAATTTTTTTCTATAGAAACATTTTTTTTATCTTTTTATAGAAAAATATTTTATAGAAAATCTTTCTATAGCTAAATACTTTTATTAAAGGATTTTCTATATTTTTATCGAAAATATTTCTATAGAAACATTTTTTTATCGAAAAATTTTCTGTAGAAAAATTTTTTTATTGAAAAATTTTTTAAAGAAAAATTTTATTTGAAAAATTTTCTATAAAAAAGTTTTTTGTGCTGATGTATGTAACGCATAGAAATATTTGTCTTAGGCCCACCTTTTAGTATACCAATAGGCTTTGAATCACTTTCTGAGTCGATTTAGCGCTGTCCGTCCGTCTGTCTGGCTGGCTGAATCCCGATGTAAACCTTGTAATCAAACTACAGGTCGCAATTCTTAACATAATTTGATTAAATTTTTTTGATAATGGAAATTGGTCAAAATCGGTCGATTATTTATAGTACCTCCCATAGGTCCCACTTCCCGGAATTGATATATTGGCCACAAATATCAATATTTTTTCATGAAATTTAAAATAAATACTGCTTATGTAAACTAAAGTCACTGTACCAAATTTCGTTGAAATCAGTCCAAATTTGACCATAGCTTCCATACAAACTCTTCTTTAAAAACGCACTAAATGAGACAAAAATCTTTAAAACGCTGGTAAATCTAAAGATAATAAGAATTTTGAGTTTATTTTTAGCATACGTAAGTTTTGTAGCAACTGTAATCAATTTGCCAAATTTCGAGAGAATAGGTCCACATTTGACCCTGACTCTCATTTAAGTCCAAATAACGGAAACGGCTTAAATATATAAGTTTTGAGAAAATGTTTGTATGATGGCAAAATTTAGCAAATATTTGTCTTTATACAGAAAAAATAACACCTTTGGTCTTAGTGGTAAAGGATATCGTATGGTCGGGCTTGACTGACTTTAGCACTTTCTTACTTGTTCAATAGAAAAATGTTTTTGTCGAAAAATTGTCTAAATACTCATTTTAACGAGTTTAATTAATGATCTTGATATATACGAAAAGTCTTTTGCTACTGTTGGTATGAGCTGCTTATGTACAATAATATATTATATGGTTATAACCACAGGCCCTCAATAATGGTTTAAGTATTGAAATCAGGGGCCATATCGTAGCATTCGATATTGATCAAAGTGTAAGATAATTTAGAAGCATTGTGTAGCATGTAGGATAGTCTAAATAATATATAAAATTGTAACTTATTTATCAAAAGGTCCCTGATAGTAAAGTATTTTTTAATTTAAGCTAATTGTTTTGACAAACAAACTTAGATGTCTAAATATCAAATTTTATTCAAGCTTTTGCAAAATAAATAATTTTAAAATCCTTAAGGTATGTTACACAATATTTGCTTTAAATTTAAAACTTCCGATCAATATCGAATGCATCGATTTGGCCCAGAATATAATCTTAAACTATAACTTGTACTCACTTAAAGCAAAATCTCATATTCAAGATAAGCAATATTTGTAGCTAAAAATCTTATATCCAGACTATTATAGCTAGAGGATAGCTCTAAAATTATATATAGCGTATGATGAATTTTGGCACCAATTATCAATCATATGCACATACAAATATTAGCCTAAAAGATGCCCAAAAATATGCTACGAATTAAGTGTTAATACTTATACTCAACAATCATATTAGGCCTATAAAGGGTGGTTCGTTGAGAGCTTTTTGTAAAACGAAGTGTGTGTGAGATATCATCAAAGCCTTGTATTTATTAAAAGGCTCATTGTTACTCGTTGTAACAGATTCTCTAATCAGATGGGAATCTAATACCCAAAATATGCTCTGGTTGTTGTAGCACAATACAATACATTAGTATTCTTGGGCAAACATTTGTCATTGGAACAGCACCATTTACCAAGTTCCTCGATTCTCGAAACCTACTTAGAACCTTTAGAAAGCCTTAATTAAATCACCTTGGTTTTTTTTTGTAATTTGATCAGTTACACACCTTAAATAATGTTTCTGTATAAATATAATTATTTACACAAAAACTTTACAATATGACCTTTAGTATATATATAATACAATATATTTTCTGGGTCCTCGCCTTTCAGAAAAAAAAATCATTTTTTATACAAAAAAGACACTAATTTTTAAACTACATTAAACAGAGATTTTATTACTTTTAATGGTCAAGTTGGATTCTAATAAACTACACAAAAAATACATAAATTTTGTTAAGAAAAATAACATATTTTTTGCAACATAATTTATAATATGTTAGAATTTAGAAAAATTTAATATTTCTTTAAAACAAACTTTTTAAAACTCCTTTGCCAAAAATACAATAAATCTACAATAAATTTAAATTCTTCACATAAATTTCCCAAAAATCATCTCAATTTACTTAGATAAATGTTAATTTATTAAAATAAATTTAATGCAAATAAATCATATGCCAATTCTCAATAGATACTAATTCAAATTTTTCGTAATAAATTATCGTTGATTTTTCTTTATTTCTTCAGATTTCTTGAGGAAATATTTAATTAAGTTAAACAAAGGTTTGTTACACTAAATTTAATTAACTGTATCGCTAGGCATTTGATGGATATTGAATATCAGTAATAACAAAAAAAACGTATAGCATATTTTGAGGATGTCAATAAATTAATATATGATGACCGCGTGTGCGTATGATTGATAAAAGATAAAAAAAATCATTATTTGCGTTGTATAACAATTGTATTTGTTGTAGGAATGTAAAAGGTTATGATTTTGTAAGACTATAGACGATATATGTATATGGCTGTAGACTGACCCCTTAACTCATAAAAAAAATAATTATAAATTATCAAAGTCTTATTTTAGCAATTTCGTATGGAAAATTTATTAGTTTGCCATAGCTGTTTTTTAGTTCATGAATATTAATATGTGTATATGACTATAAGTAACGGGTTATAAATTTTGCGGTTTCAAAATAAAACACATATAAAATATTTTTTTCGTGATATTTATTATACCCTTCACCACCATAGGTGGAAAGGGTATTATAAGTTTGTGCTGATGTATGTAACACATAGCAATATTTGTCTTAAACCCACCTTTTAGTATACCAATAGGCTTAGAATCACTTTCTGAGTCGATTTAGCGGAGTCCGTCCGTCCGTCTGGATGGCTGGACCCCCATGTAAACCTTGTAATCAAACTACAGGTCGCAATTCTAAAGATAATTTGATGAAATTTGGTACAGATTTTTTTGATAATGGGACCATGGCTATTGAAATTGGTAAAAATCGATCCATTATTTATGGTACCTCCCATAGGTCCCACTTCCCGGAATTGACATATTGGCCACAAATATCAATATTTTTTTATGAAATTTAAAAAAAATACTGCTTATGCAAACTTAAATCACTGTACCAAATTTCGTTGAAATCGGTCCACATTTGACCATACCTCCCATACAAACTCTTCTTTAAAAACGCACTAAATGAGACAAAAAAATCACTAAAACGCTCGTAAATCTGAAGATAATGGGAATTTTAAGTTTATTTTTTGCAAACATAATTTTTGTAACAACTGTAATGAATTTGCCAAATTTCGAGATAATCGGTCCACATGTGACCCTAGCTCTCATATAAGTCCAAATGACGGAAACAGGTTAAATATATAAGTTTTCAGAAAATGTTTGTATGATGGCAAAATTTAGCAAATATTTGTCTTTATACAGGAAAAATAACACCTTTGACCTTAGTGGTGAAGGGTATCGTATGGTCGGGCTTGACCGACTATAGCGCTTTCTTACTTGTTTTTATTACAAAGTTTTAACGTTGAGTTATGTGTGAAACACACATCATTTAAATAAAATGTGGCAAGCATTGATTCTTTTGAGGCAATTCTCGACCACTTTTTGACACATATTGAGCGGTATTTCAGCCATAACTTGATGAATGTTGGTTTTTAAGTGCTCAAAAGTTAAAGGTTTATCTGCATAAACATGGTCTTTCCAGTTACCCTACCAAAAAGAGTCTATTGGTGTCAAATCGCAAAATCTTCATGGCCAGTTGCTATCGCGACGACGAGAAATTACGCGACCAGGAAATGTCTCTTACAATAAAGTCATATTCGCTCGAGTTGTGTAGCATGTTTCGCCGCCTAGTTGAAACCACATTTTCTCCGAGTCGTATTCTTTAATAGCAGGCAAAATCTTCTATTATTATAAGACCATAACGCTCCGAGTTCACGGAATCGACCACACTTTCACATACAGTAGCGATATTTTCAGCGGAACGAGCGAAACGATAATGCACATTCCTTACAATATTTGTAAAAGTAGTTGGACGATTATATACGGTATGTACCTTTTTTGCCGTCTAGATCGAGTTAGAAAGTACTTTTGGAAATTTTGCCACAAAGGGGGTAAAAAAGGGAAAAATCTTAAATGTTGTATTTCCTGAAGTAATAGGGATATAAATAAAACTTACTTTACATTTTGAACAGCTAAAACAATGAGCCTATAGGTGTTTTTTACTTTTTTCAAACTATAGGCGTTAGGGGGCAAAAAAGGGGAAACAAGTTTTTTTGGTACATTGTTTAACCCGCACTTTTTTCTTTGGAACTAAAAAATATAGAAATAAACTTTCTAATGCAATATATGTAATATAAATAATGAACACATATGTGGTGCTTTTTTGATTTCGTGGGCCAAAATGTGTAAAAATAGGGATAAAACGATAGCTTAACACCGCATAAAGTAATATGAATAGGAACAATATGTTAACTGCTTTTTTATGAATTGTACCGAATCCAATTGGTCCAAAGAAGTACCAAGTATGCATATGGAACTTTTTTGAAATTAGGGAAAAAACTAGTAAACTATGCATATTTGATCATATTATACTCTTTAGCGAAGTTGTTGCGCATGAGCCGACAAAGGGTTCTAAGTTAGTAAGACTAATTTTCGACAGGTGGCGCCACTGAAAATTACTCAAAATAAATATAAATATAAATTGTGCATAATCAAATATGCCATGATCTTAAGCAAAGTTGTTGCACATGAGCCGAAGAAGGTGTCTTAGTTGGTATGACCAATTTCCGAAAGGTGGCGCCAGTGATGTGTATTTAATCATGTGTTGATCATAAAAAATTAATAAAATGATTCGAAATCAATTGGATATTTCATTGTGCGGGAGTTTGTATGCTCTATCCGCCATTTTACACATTTTAAGTTATGATGCCAATTTAGTTTCTCGACCCTAAATTTTTCCAATCTGCAATCCGTTTTCTGCTGAGTTTCTGAGATTATCCTAAAAGTATGCTATACAAATATTTCTAAAATATATTACATTTTGATCGATATTGATCGGCGATTTGGCCCAGATGTCAACTCTTTAGTTATTCAGGTATGTGATGGAAATCGATCATTTTCAAATCGTTCGATTTCAGATATATTTTTGAGGTAATTTTCGGTTATTTTTCCAAAAAATTAAAACCAAATGAAGGATAAAATATCAGTCGAAAGGATTAAATATCTTATATTTCATTTGGTTTAAACTTTTTGGAAAAATAACCGAAAATTACCTCAAAAATATATCTGAAGTCGAACGATTTGAAAACGATCGATTTCCATCACATACCTGATTAAAAGCTTCTTCCATGTGTGTAAATTTTACTATAGCATACTTCTCGGCGACACGTTATTGGTTTGTGAATCAAATCAAGTCGTAGTATTCTATTTTTGTAGATTTTTCATTATTGTCTGCCGACTGTTTGACTCTAGTCTCTGGTCAATATTTCCCCTAAGATACATTTTAATGAGTCCCTAAAATGTCTTCAGAAGAAGCAAAAGACTAATAGATCTAACATTTTTCTTAACCATATGGTAGGGGTTTCCCCTCTTGGAAGTATGGTGGTATATTTAGGGTAAGTGCACTAGACTATAGATTTTTTGTTATAATATTTTATCTGTTTGACCGTAGTTTCTAAAAAAATGTACTATAGCATACTTTTCGGCGACAAATAAAAAAAATATAACTTTTCGGTTCCGTAAGGTAGGTTTTCACCTTTTGGAAGCATCATGACATAAGACTCTATAAAGAACTAAATACCTTTAATTTGCCTAACAAAATCCCCTTGCTCTTAAATTCTTACACAAAAAATCTTCTAATTTTATTGTTTTTCATGCACGCAAGCATCAAGGCAGCAGCAATTACTGGTCCTCTTAAAGGATCTCATATATCACATGCACTTAAGTTCTCTTCTGTTTTGTTAAGTTGGCACAGTGACATTTAAAGGC
>OW121740.1:21946721-22011721 GCA_933228675.1 Stomorhina lunata
TCACAACTGAAATTCCTTTTGACACAAAGCTTTGGATATCCCCACGTTTAAATGATTTATCGTTATCAAATTTTGGCATTTGAGCTCGATTTTTTCGCAAAGTGCCACAGGCTCGTATTCCATTGATCATAAGCATATGTAATAATATAGGACTATTAAAAAAGTTATCAAAATATAGTTCTATTCCCATATTTTCCAGTCCTGCTGTCATGTTTAGAATAACGGATTCGCCTAAGCCAACTTCTCTCTCTTCCTTTTTTCCTGTATATATATCAGTTTTATATAGATACCCACTCTTAGCATCGCAACGGCACCACAATTTAAACCCCCAGCTTATGGGTTTGTCCTTCATATACTGTTTCATTTTATTGCGGCCCTTAAACTTTACCATATGTTCGTCTATAGATTGGCGTTTGCCTTGACTTAAAACTTTTTCAAACGCAGAGTTGAAGTGATTTATTATTGGTCTAATTTTAAATGCTCGATCGTATAATGGGTCATCACGGCTTGGCTGTTTAGCATTGTCAGCAAAATGTAGGCAGGAAAGAATTTTTTCAAAACGTTCTCGAGTCATAACCTTGGAAATAAACGGTACTGAATATATTTCCAACGTAGACCAGTACAATCTTATTTCTGGCAATTTGTGGATACTCATTGCTATGATCATCCCAAAAAAAGCTTTTAACTCTTCTTTGCTTATAGAAAAAATAATTCCTTTCTGCTCACAATAAAGTTTCGTTTGATGAATTATGTACTCAATGAGTGTATCGAAATCACAAACTGTATTGAAGACTTCTATAATAGATGGGACCTCATCATTAGGGCTCACTTTTGGAATTAAAACCTGTCCATATATATAGTCAGTGTCGTTATAAGCCGGCGAAACGTAGTTTTGATTTGTCTTTTTCCACTGAAATTTTACTTCTTTTGAAGCTTGGATCTTAGAACTTTTGCTCGATGAAGGTTTTTCGGTCAGCAAAACATCTTCGGTTTCAATTTCGGGAATACCTTCTATCATGGACGGATCAGTTTTAGAATTTTTGCTTGTTGAAGGGGTTTCAGTCTGTAAAATATCTTCGATTTCAATTTCTTCTCCGATCTCTAAGTCCGTAAAAGTATCCAAAACACCCCTATCCTCGATGTCTAATTCTAACACATTTTCTTCATCTTCACTATCCGATGCGTTCAAAAGCTGTACGATTTCACTCTCGGTTTTATAGAACCGACGCAATCAGCTCATTTTCACAAAAAAACTTATAAGATTTACAATAGTTAAGAAATATAAATTTTTCAAAGCGCGACAACACGAAATTACTCACAAATTGTGACATGCAACCTGTTGGACAGTTGATTAGAAACTAATAAGCACATTTCAATGTAAAAAAAAACAATAAATTGTTGCATGCGTTTTCATGTTTACTTTTTGCAAAGACAAAATATTTTTAAGTTTTGAATGCATTTGTTCCCTAATTTTTGCCTTTGACGACGAACGGGACACATATGTCCCATGATTTTTCTCGTAGAAGGAGTAACAATTTTTAAATTTTGATAACACTTTAGTCTCGAAATGTCATATTTTTAAGTAAGAATCCGCAATAAAATTTTTAGAATTCCCACAGGAAAATTCTTCGTCGTCAAAGGGTTAATACAAAAAAAATATAAACCTGTCATAATGACAAAACGTCTGTCAAAGCATCGCCCCCCAAAAATATTGACTTCCATCAAGTGTCACTAGCACGTGTTTCTCTTTCAATTTAACTACTTACAATTACCTTAACTCTATTTTACAACTTAATCAAATTTTTTTGTTTCCAAGCAAATTTCTTTCGACATAGCGAAACATCAAAAACTAAATTGTTTCTTATTTCAACTCCTTTCATATCCAACAAGACTTCCGCTTTAATATTTCTTGTGCAAAAAAAAACTCCCTTTAAAATCATTTACTTCCACTAAATTTGTTGCATTAATATGTTCCGGTAAGTCATCAACTACTACTACTAACAACTTCAAAAGTAACTATGTAGTAGGTTTCCTGCCATTTTTTATGTTAAGTTATCCTTTTAAGTTTTTTCTTTTTTATTTGCTTATATGTACAAATTTAACCATTTACAAAGAAAAGCAAAAAAACGCAAAGGTTGAAAACCTTCACATTTTATGCATACATAGAAGATACGGGATTTATAGATAAATTCTATACACTTAAAGGTACTTCAGTTGCAAGTGTGTTGGTGATGGTGGTGGTATCCATATAAATACTCTCAAAGATCTTCTATGTGTAAACCATAAACTATTACTGAGCCACTTTTTACTAAACATTTTCTATATAATAGTTTTTTTTTTCGTAGTTTGCAAAGAAGTTTTATGAACATACAAGGGCTTTGGCAAGAAACTCTTAAGAACAGTGTGGGGCAAAACAGTAAGCGTAGACAAAATTCACAACGTAAAATTTAGGTATTGGCAATTTATAGGAAGATTTCTTATTTTTATAAGCAATTTTTTAAAAACACCTTATTTTTATAAGAATTTTTTTTTAATTTTCTATTTTATAGGAATATTTACAAAAATTTTCTATTTTCATATAAAAATTTAAAATTTTTGTAAAAAAATAGAAAACTAAAAAAAAACCTTGAAAATAGAAAAAAAAAAAAATTTCCTATAAAAGAAAAAAATTTCAAAAATTTCCTATAAAAATAAGAAATTTTTAAAAAATTCCTATCAAAATACGAAAATTTTGAAAAATTTCCTATAAAATTGTGCAATTTTTGAAAAATTTTCCTAAAAAATAAGAAATTAAAAAAAATTCCTATAAAAATTAGAAATTAAAAAAAATTCCTTTATAAAATAAGAAACTTTTTAAAAATATCCTATGAAAATAAGATATTTTTTTTAAATTTCCTATAAAAATAAGAAATTTTTGAAAAATTTCCTAAAAAATAAAAAATTTCCTATAAAAATAAGAAATTTTTGAAAACTAAGAAATTTAAAAAAAATCCTTTAAAGCATAAGAAATTTGTGAAAAAATTCCCATGAAAATAAGAAATTTTTGAAAAATTTCCTACAAAATAAAAAAGAAATTTTTAAAAAATTTCCTAAAAAAAAAATAAAAATGTTTTAAGGAATTTCTATAAAAATAAGAAAATTTTGAAACATTTCCTATAAAAATAAGAAATTTGTGAAAAATTTCCTATAAAAATAAGAAAATTAAAAAAAAATCATTTAAAAAATAAGAAATTTTTGAAAAATTTCCGATGAAAATAAGAAATTTTCTGTAAAAATATATAAAAAATAAGAATTTTTCGAAAAATTTCCTATTAAAATAACAAATTTTTGAAAAATTTCCTGTAAAAAAAATAAATTTTCGAAAAATTTCCTATAAAAGAAACGAAATTTTTGAAAAATTTCCCATGAAAAGAAAGAAGCTTTTTAAAAATTTCCTATAAAAAGAAGAAATTTTTCAAATTTTTTTGTGAAAATAAGAAATTTTTGAAAATTTCCTATAAAAATAAGAAATTTTTGAAAATTTCCTATAGAAATAAGAAATTTTTGAAAAATTTTCCTATAAAAAAAAGAAATTTTTGAAAAAAATTTTACTAAAAATAAGAAAATTTTGAAAAATTTCCTATAAAAACAAGAAATTTTTGAAAAATTTCCTATAAAAACAAGAAATTTTTGAAAAATGTTTGTAGGAAACAAAATAAGAAATTTTTGAAAAATTTCCTATAAAAATAAGAAAATTTTAAAAATTTCCTATAATAACAAGAAATTTTTGAAAAATTTCCTGAAAAAAATTAGAATTTTTCGAAAAACTTCCTATAAAAATAAGATTTTTTTTTTAAATTTCCTATAAAAAATAAAAGTTTTTAAAAAATTTTCTATATAAAATTTTTTTTTTTAAATTTTATATACAAAAAAATTTTTTGAAAAATTTGCTATAAAAATAAGAAATTTTGGAAAATTTCCTATAAAAACAAGAAATTTTTAAAAAATGTTCTATCAAAATAAGAAATTTTTGAAAAATTTCCTATAAAAATAAGAAATTTTTGAAAAATTTCCTATAAAAATAAGAAATTTTTGAAAAATTTCCTATAAAAATAAGAAATTTTTGAAAAATTTCCTATAAAAATAAGAAATTTTTGAAAAATTTCATTAATAAGTTCTAAAAAATAAGAAATTTTATGAGAAAAACAAATTTTTAAAAAATTTCCTATAAAAGATAAAAAATTTTAGATTTTTTAAAATAGACAATTTTTGAAAAATTTCCTATAAAACTATAAAATTTTTGAACGATTTCCTATAGAAATGTCCCTAAAAATAAGAAATTTTCGAAAAATTTCCTTCAAAAATAAGAAATTTTTGAAAAATTTCATAAAAAAAATAGGAAATTTTCGAAAAATTTCCTATAAAAATAAGAAATTTTGAAAAAAAAATATGATACTTTTAGAAAATTTCCTATGAAAAATCAAATATTTTCAACTTTAAAAATAAAAAAATTTTTAAACTTTTCTTTATAAAATTGAAAATTTTCAAAAATTTGCTTTAATACTAAGAATTTTTTAAAAATTTCCTATAAAAATAAGAAATATTTCAAAAATTTTCTATAAAAATAAGAATTTTTTAAAAATTTCTAATAAAAATAAGAAATCTTTGAAAAAGTTCTAAAAAAAATAAGAAATTTTTGAAAATTTTCCTATAAAAATAACAAATTTTTGAAAAATTTCTATAAAATTAAGAAATTTAAAAAAAACTTCCTATAAAAAATTTATATTTTTTGGAAGTTTTAAAAAAAACAAATTTTGAATAATTGCTTCTATTGCTTTAGGAAATTTTTAAAAAATTTCTTATTTTGTATAGGCCTTTTTAATTTTTTTGTTTCAAAAATTTCTTCTTCAGAAATTTTTTATTTTCATAGGAAATTTTTCAGCAATTTCTCATTTCTTGTTTTTATAGAAAATTTCTTGATATGCTGTTCTTAGTTGTTTATTCCATTAAAATCCTTAACCATAAAATTTATTAAATTTCATTTAACAAATTACATGTTAAGCTATTAATTATTTTATAAAAAAAGGAAATACAAATTTTTAATATCTTAACCCGATTTCTTTTCGTTCTCATCATTAACAATCAATTTTATTCAATTTACATTATTTTTATACTCATTCTTATTAAGTAGCAAAAAAATCTTCATCCTGAGTCTTAGCTTTTAAATGGGATACCATAGAAAAAACCTTTTACTGTTGAAATTTATGCAATTTGTCGTTAGGATTTTGTGGTTTCTTGCCTTCTCCTTTAAAACTTCGAAAGTAGACATGAGTTGCCGCAAAACTTTCAATACAAATCAACGTATTTGCAAGGATACATATGGGAGTGTATTTGCTAAACGGCAGAATGAAGTACTATAAGATTGTAGGTGTATTTGGTTGTTGCTGCTACATGTTGCTGATATTAATATTTAACAATATTACACGGCGTTCAAGCGTAAAACTGCTTAAGTAAATTGAAAAATTTTCTATTAAGAAAAAATTACACACACGTGTAATACACTTAAAATATATATATAGGAAGGGAAAAATTAGGAAAATCATTGAAGAAGTTATGTATATAAGGAAAAAAAAAAGCAAAGAAGCTGAGTAAGAAATAATAAAATAAAAACTAAGAAACCTTTGGTATACAACAAGATGATATTCTACTTAGTAAATGAAGAAACATGACAAGTTAAATAAATATATATTACAAAACGGGACCTAAAGTTTAGAAACCTTTCTGGGATATTTTTTTCGCATTAACTTTTTTGTGGCTGAAAAATAAAAAACCCTTTAACCTATACAATTTCAGGATGAAAAAATAAGTGAAAAATTACTGAAATAAACAATTTAAGGAACTCAAGGAGGAACAGACTTATAGAGACTACATTATCATAACTTGAGGAAAATAAATATAAAGTAAATTTTTCAAGACTACACTATTTATTCTACAATTTTTAAAAAATTTCCATACATTTTAATAACAAGCGTTATTGAAATGTATGGAAATTTTTCAAAAAATGCACACTTTTTGGCGAATTTTTAAAAAATTTCCATACATTTCAATAATTATAGGCGATTTTTCCAAAACGTATTTTTCATCTAAAATATTCAAAAAAATATTTTTTTTTGATTCCTATAAATAATAATTTTCCCACAAAATGCTATACATAGTAATTTTAATAAAAATCTCTACAAATACGTAATTTTGTTTTAAATATATTGAATAACTTTCCCATTAAATCTTTAACAAACACATTCTTGATTGATGTAATTTGTATAGAAAAATATTCAACTGAAAAGTTTCTTAAACTATTTCCACTCAAATCACTTTGTCATATTCATTCTTATAAATACTTGTTCCAAAACACAAATTCTATTTACAAATTGTATGTTACAATTTGTAACTTGAAATATATTGGAAAGAATCTGCAACAAAATAAAAAGTTTTAAACTATTTTTTTTAAGTATAAAGTTATGTATTGTTGTTGACACAATTTCAAATAAATTGAAGTTTACATCAGCGAAACAATACAAGTATTGTATCATAATCATATTAACTAAATGATCATTATGATAGTTTCTTCTTTTCACAAAAGTATTATCTTGTGGATATCAACTAAAAGCGATTTTTATTAAGTTTTTTGATTTTACTTTTGGCCCCCAAAACAGCAACTATTTATTAATAAGAGCTAAAACAAAAGAGATGGAAAAAGAAGAGGAAATTTTAAAAGTTAGGAAATGCTTTTAGTTTCTCCAGGGAAAGTGTTTTGTAACAAAATGAATAAAGATAAACTTAAAATGAGGTCAATTCTTCGAAATAAATCGATATTAAATTAAGAAGAAACCAACAAATTTCCTAAAAGTAAAAGAAATAAAAAAAAAAATTTCCTATAAAAATAAGAAATCTTTGAAAAATTTCCTATAAAAATAGGAAATCTTTGAAAAATTTCCTATAAAAATAGGAAATTTTTGAAAAGTTTCCTATAAAAATAGGAAATTTTTGAAAAGTTTCCTATAAAAATAGGAAATTTTTGAAAAATTTCCTATTAAACTAGGAAATTTTTGAAAAATTTCCTATAAAACTAGGAAATTTTTGAAAAATTTCCTATTAAACTAGGAAATTTTTGAAAAATTTCCTATAAAAATAGGAAATTTTTGAAAAATGTCCTATAAAAATAGGAAATTTTTGAAAAATGTCCTATAAAAATAGGAAATTTTTGAAAAATGTCCTATAAAAATAGGAAATTTTTGAAAAATTTCCTATAAAAATAGGAAATTTTTGAAAAATTTCCTATAAAAATAGGAAATTTTTGAAAAATTTCCTATAAAAATAGGAAATTTTTGAAAAATTTCCTATAAAAATAGGAAATTTTTGAAAAATTTCCTATAAGAATAGGAAATTTTTGAAAATTTTCCTATAAAAATAGGAAATTTTTGAAAATTTTCCTATAAAAATAGGAAATTTTTGAAAAATTTCCTATAAAAATATGAAATTTTTGAAAAATTTCCTATAAAAATATGAAATTTTTGAAAAATTTTCTATAAAAATAGGAAATTTTTGAAAATTTTCCTACAAAAATAGGAAATTTTTGAAAAATTTCATATTGAATTAAGAAATTTTTTTAAAGTTTCCTATAAAAATAGGAAAGTTTTGAAAATTTTCTAATAAAAATAATACAATCTTTAATTTAGGAAATTTTTGAAAAATTTCCTATAAAAATAGGAAATTTTTGAAAAATTTCCTATAAAAATAGGAAATTTTTGAAAAATTTCCTATAAAAATAGGAAATTTTTGAAAAATTTCCTATAAAAATAGGAAATTTTTGAAAAATTTCCTATAAGAATAGGAAATTTTTGAAAATTTTCCTATAAAAATAGGAAATTTTTGAAAATTTTCCTATAAAAATAGGAATTTTTTTTAAAATTTCCTTTAAAAATAGGAAATTTTTAAAATATTTCCTATAAAGATAGGAAATTTTTGAAAGATTTCATATGAGAATAGGAAATTTTTTAAAAGCTTCCTGTAAAAATAAGAAATTTTTGAAAATTTTTTTTATAAAAATAAGAAATTTTTTAAAATTTTCTAATAAAAATAAGAAAATTTTGAAATTTTTTTTATAATAATAAGAAATTTTTGAAAAATATTCTATAAAAATAAAAAAATTTTAAAAATTTCTTATAAAACTAAGAATTTTTTTTAATTTTTCTAAAACGAAATGCAAAATGTCTTGGTTTACTTAATACTTTTATGAAAAATTATATTATGCGTATCTTTAGACATACTATTAAATTTTTATAACTAAACTTTTAACATTCTTTTAAATTTAAAAAAAATCAGTCATAAGATACAAATTTCTTAAGTAAATATTTAAAAACAAATTTTATAGAATTTTAATAATGTTATAAAAATATATTGAAAATAGCAATTTATTTTATATTCATCTATATTTTTCCATTTGCTCATAAACATTCTTCATACGCACTTCTACACACACATACACAAAACTTTGAATACAAATATTCTAATAAAACGCAAAAAAGAAAACTGTGTATGTATCTAAAATTTAATAAGCCATGAAAATGACAAACATGTATCTAAAGAATCCTTTTTCTGTAAATATATTTCAATACACTTAAGGGGTTTTTTGCTTATTACAATATTGTAATTTTCTTAAATCAAAAACCACAAAAATTTGACTAAAAAAATTTTTTACTTATAAAGAAAAAAAAATCTGAAACTTTTAGAAAATTTCTTTCTTACTTATTCGCCCCTTTTTCTGTAACATTATTAAACCACAAAAATTGTTTTAACAAATCTTTAGAAATCTGTGTATTTCACCCCTTTTTTGTAGAGCAACCAGCAAAAAGTAAAATCTTTTTGCTTATAACAAAAAATAAGGCATTTATATAAAGATTATAAGGAAACAAAAAAAGGATTTAAATTCTTGAGGAAAAAGCTTTGAAGGGAACAAGAAATAAATGAAATAGTTTTTAGATAAAAAACAAAATAAGAAATTTGTAAGGAAACTAAAACATCAAGACATTGTAACATAGAAAATTTTACATGTAAACACAATTTTTGAGAAACTTTAAACTTTTGTCATATTTTTGCATGTCACAACATTTGCTACTAGTTTTGCTGCTGTTGCTTTTTTAAGAATTTAACCTTCTTTGTTTTTAGTAATGCTCATGATATTTGAATTTTGATGTACAAATTTAATTAAAACAAATACAAAAGTGGTCTAGCCGGTCAATCCCGGCTATTCTATTTCCCTTTTACAACTAAGGTCATAAATGGAATAATAACTTCTTTAATCTAAGAGATATATCTTTAATCTAAGAGATATATCTACTTCTAATTTTTCATCACTGCAATAATTTCTCTAAATTTTCAAAAATTTCCTATTTTTATAGCAAAATTTTAAATATTTTCCTATTTTTATAGGAAATTTTTTTTTAATTTCTTATTTTTATAGGAAATTATACAAAAATGTTTTTTTGTTATAGCAAATTTTTCAAAAAATCCATACTTTTATAGAATTTTTTTTTTTAAATTTCATATTATTATTGGAAATTTTTCAAAAGTTGCTTATATTTATATGAAATTTTTTTAAAAATTTCTTTTTTTATAGAAAATTTTTAAAAAATTTCTTATTTTTATAGGAAATTTTTTAAAAATTTCTTTTTTATAGAAAATTTTTCAAAAATTTCTTATTTTTATAGGAAATTTTTCAAAAATTTCTTATTTTTAAAGAAAATTTTTCAAAAATTTCTTATTTTTATAGGAAACTTTTCAAAAATTTCATATTTTTATAGCAAATTTTTAAAAAATTTCCTATCATTATAGAAAATTTTTAAAAAATTTCTTATTTTTATAGGTATTTTTTAAAAGTTTCTTATTTTTATAGGAAATTTTTCAAAAACTTCTTTTTTTGTATATATTTTTTTTTTTAATTTCATATTATAATAGGACATTTTTAAAAAGTTGCTTATTTTTATAGGATTTATTTCAAAAATTTCCTATTTTTACAGGATTTTTCAAAAATATTTTATAGTTATAGAATTTTTCAAAAATTTCTTATTTTTATAGGAAGTTTTTCAAAATGTTCTTATTTTTATAGGAAATTTTTAAAAAATTTCTTATTTTTATAGGAAATTTTTAAAAAATTTCTTATTTTTATATGCAATTTCTTATTTTATAGGAAATTTTTCAAAAATCTCTTATTTTTATAGGAAATTCTTCAAAAATTTCTTAATTATATAGGAGATTTTTCAAAAACTTCTTATTTTTGGAAACTCTTCAAAAACTTTTTTTATAGAAAATTTTTCAAAAATTTCCTATTTTTAGACGAAATTTTTCAAAAATTTCCTAGTTTTGTAGGAAATTTTTCAAATATTTCCTATTTTTACAGGAAATTTTTCAAAAATTTCCTATTTTTAAACGAAATTTTTCAAAAATTTCCTATTTTTATAGGAAATATTTAAAAAATTTCCTACTTTTATAAGAAATTTTTCAAAAATTTCCTATTTTTATAGGAAATTTTTCAAAAATTTCCTATTTTTATAGGAAATTTTTCAAAAATTTCATATTTTTATAGGAAATTTTTCAAAAATTTCCTATTTTTATAGGAAATTTTTCAAAAATTTCCTATTTTTATAGGAAATTTTTCAAAAATTTCCTATTTTTATAGGAAATTTTTCAAAAATTTCCTATTTTTATAGGAAATTTTTCAAAAATTTCCTATTTTTATAGGAAATTTTTCAAAAATTTCCTATTTTTATAGGAAATTTTTCAAAAATTTCCTATTTTTATAGGAAATTTTTCAAAAATTTCCTATTTTTATAGGAAATTTTTCAAAAATTTCCTATTTTTATAGGAAATTTTTCAAAAATTTCCTATTTTTATAGGAAATTTTTCAAAAATTTCCTATTTTTATAGGAAATTTTTCAAAAATTTCCTATTTTTATAGGAAATTTTTCAAAAATTTCCTATTTTTATAGGAAATTTTTCAAAAATTTCCTATTTTTATAGGAAATTTTTCAAAAATTTCCTATTTTTATAGGAAATTTTTCAAAAATTTCCTATTTTTATAGGAAATTTTTCAAAAATTTCCTATTTTTATAGGAAATTTTTCAAAAATTTCCTATTTTTATAGGAAATTTTTCAAAAATTTCCTATTTTTATAGGAAATTTTTCAAAAATTTCCTATTTTTATAGGAAATTTTTCAAAAATTTCCTATTTTTATAGGAAATTTTTCAAAATTTTCCTATTTTTATAGGAAATTTTTCAAAAATTTCCTATTCTTATAGGAAATTTTTCAAAAATTTCCTATTTTTATAGAAAATTTTTCAAAAATTTCCTATTTTTATAGGAAATTTTTCAAAAATTTCCTATTTTTAGAGGAAATTTTTCAAAAATTTCCTATTTTTATAGGAAATTTTTCAAAAATTTCCTATTTTTATGGGAAATTTTTCAAAAATTTCCTATTTTTATAGGAAATTTTTCAAAAATTTCCTATTTTTATAGGAAATTTTTCAAAAATTTCCTATTTTTATAGGAAATTTTTCAAAAATTTCCTATTTTTATAGGAAATTTTTCAAAAATTTCCTATTTTTATAGGAAATTTTTCAAAAATTTCCTATTTTTATAGGAAATTTTTCAAAAATTTCCTATTTTTATAGGAAATTTTTCAAAAATTTCCTATTTTTATAGGAAATTTTTCAAAAATTTCCTATTTTTATAGGAAATTTTTCAAAAATTTCCTATTTTTATAGGAAATTTTTCAAAAATTTCCTATTTTTATAGGAAATTTTTCAAAAATTTCCTATTTTTATAGGAAATTTTTCAAAAATTTGTAATTTTTATAGGAATTTTTCAAAAATTTCCTATTTTTATAGGAAATTTTTCAAAAATTTCCTATTTTTATAGGAAATTTTTCAAAAATTTCCTATTTGTATAGGAAATTTTTCAAAAATTTCCTATTTTTATAGGAAATTTTTCAAAAATTTCCTATTTTTATAGGAAATTTTTCAAAAATTTCCTATTTTTATAGGAAATTTTTCAAAAATTTCCTATTTTTATAGGAAATTTTTCAAAAATTTCTTATTTTTATAGAAAATTTTTCAAAAATTTCTTGTTTTTATAGGAAACTTTTCAAAAATTTCATATTTTTATAGCAAATTTTTAAAAAATTTCCTATCATTATAGAAAATTTTTCAAAAATTTCTTATTTTTATAGGTATTTTTTAAAAGTTTCTTATTTTTATAGGAAATTTTTCAAAAACTTCTTTTTTTGTATATATTTTTTTTTTTAATTTCATATTATAATAGGACATTTTTAAAAAGTTGCTTATTTTTATAGGATTTATTTCAAAAATTTCCTATTTTTACAGGATTTTTCAAAAATGTTTTATTGTTATAGAATTTTTCAAAAATTTCTTATTTTTATAGGAAGTTTTTCAAAATGTTCTTATTTTTATAGGAAATTTTAAAAAAATTTCTTATTTTTATAGGAAATTTTTAAAAAATTTCTTATTTTTATATGCAATTTCTTATATTATAGGAAATTTTTCAAAAATCTCTTATTTTTATAGGAAATTCTTCAAAAATTTCTTAATTATATAGGAGATTTTTCAAAAACTTCTTATTTTTGTAAACTCTTCAAAAACTTTTTTTATAGGAAATTTTTCAAAAATTTCATATTTTTAGACGAAATTTTTCAAAAATTTCCTATAAAAATAGGAAATTTTTGAAAAATTTCTTATAAAAGTAGGAAATTTTTGAAATATCTCCTATAAAAATAGGAAATTTTTGAAAAATTTCCTGTAAAAATAGGAAATATTTGAAAAATTTCCTACAAAACTAGGAAATTTTTGAAAAATTTCCTATAAAAATAGGAAATTTTTGAAAAATTTCGTCTAAAAATAGGAAATTTTTGAAAAATTTCCTATAAAAAGAGATTTTTCAAAAACTTCTTATTTTTGGAAATTCTTCAAAAACTTTTTTTATTGGAAATTTTTCAAAAATTTCATATTTTTAGACGAAATTTTTCAAAAATTTCCTATTTTTATAGGAAATTTTTCAAAAATTTCCTAGTTTTGTAGGAAATTTTTCAAATATTTCCTATTTTTACAGGAAATTTTTCAAAAATTTCCCATTTTTATAGGAGATATTTCAAAAATTTCCTACTTTTATAAGAAATTTTTCAAAAATTTTCTATTTTTATAGGAAATTTTTCAAAAAATTTTTGAAATATTTCCTATAAAAATAGGAAATTTTTGAAAAATTTCGTTTATAAATAGGAAATTTTTGAAAAATTTCCTGTAAAAATAGGAAATATTTGAAAAATTTCCTACAAAACTAGGAAATTTTTGAAAAATTTCCTATAAAAATAGGAAATTTTTGAAAAATTTCGTCTAAAAATATGAAATTTTTGAAAAATTTCCTATAAAAAAAGTTTTTGAAGAGTTTCCAAAAATAAGAAGTTTTTGAAAAATCTCTTCCTATTTTTATAGGAAATTTTTCAAAAATTTCGTATTTTTATAGGAAATTTTTCAAAAATTTCCTATTTTTATAGGAAATTTTTCAAAAATTTCCTATAAAAATAGGAAATTTTTGAAAAATTTCTTATAAAAGTAGGAAATTTTTGAAATATTTCCTATAAAAATAGGAAATTTTTGAAAAATTTCCTGTAAAAATAGGAAATATTTGAAAAATTTCCTACAAAACTAGGAAATTTTTGAAAAATTTCCTATAAAAATAGGAAATTTTTGAAAAATTTCGTCTAAAAATATGAAATTTTTGAAAAATTTCCAATTAAAAAATGTTTTTGAAGAATTTCCAAAAATAAGAAGTTTTTGAAAAATCTCTTTTTATAGGAAATTTTTCAAAAATTTCCTATTTTTATAGGAAATTTTTCAAAAATTTCCTATTTTTATAGGAAATTTTTCAAAAATTTCCTATTTTTATAGGAAATTTTTCAAAAATTTCCTATTTTTATAGGAAATTTTTCAAAAATTTTTTATTTTGATAGGAAAATTTCCAAAAATTTGTAATTTTTATAGGAATTTTTCAAAAATTTCCTATTTTTATAGGAAATTTTTCAAAAATTTCCTATTTTTATAGGAAATTTTTCAAAAATTTCCAATTTTTATAGGAAATTTTTCAAAAAATTCCTATTTGTATAGGAAATTTTTCAAAAATTTCCTATTTATTATAGGAAAATTTTATTTATTTTTATTTTATTTTATTTTTATAGGAAATTTTTCAAAAATTTCCTATTTTTATAGGAAATTTTTCAAAAATTTCCTATTTTTATAGGAAATTTTTCAAAAATTTCCTATTTTTATAGGAAATTTTTCAAAAATATCCTATTCTTATAGGAAATTTTTCAAAAATTTCCTATTTTTATAGGAAATTTTTCAAAAATTTTTAATTTTTATAGGAAATTTTCCAAAAATTTGTAATTTTTATAGGAATTTTTCAAAAATTTCCTATTTTTATAGGAAATTTTTCAAAAATTTCCTATTTTTATAGGAAATTTTTCAAAAATTTCCTATTTGTATAGGAAATTTTTCAAAAATTTCCTATTTTTATAGGAAATTTTTCAAAAATTTCCTATTTTTATAGGAAATTTTTCAAAAATTTCCTATTTTTATAGGAAATTTTTCAAAAATTTCCTATTTTTATAGGAAATTTTTCAAAAATTTCCTATTTTTTATAGGAAATTTTTCAAAAATTTCCTATTTTTATAGGAAATTTTTCAAAAATATCCTATTTTTATAGGAAATTTTTCAAAAATATCCTATTCTTATAGGAAATTTTTCAAAAATTTCCTATTTTTATAGGAAATTTTTCAAAAATTTTTAATTTTTATAGGAAATTTTCCAAAAATTTGTAATTTTTATAGGAATTTTTCAAAAATTTCCTATTTTTATAGGAAATTTTTCAAAAATTTCCTATTTTTATAGGAAATTTTTCAAAAATTTCCTATTTGTATAGGAAATTTTTCAAAAATTTCCTATTATTATAGGAAAATTTTATTTATTTGTATTTTATTTTATTTTTATAGGAAATTTTTCAAAAATTTCCTATTTTTATAGGAAATTTTTCAAAAATTTCCTATTTTTATAGGAAATTTTTCAAAAATTTCCTATTTTTATAGGAAATTTTTCAAAAATTTCCTATTTTTATAGGAAATTTTTCAAAAATTTCCTATTTTTATAGGAAATTTTTCAAAAATTTCCTATTTTTATAGGAAATTTTTCAAAAATTTCCTATTTTTATAGGAAATTTTTCAAAAATTTCCTATTTTTATAGGAAATTTTTCAAAAATTTCCTATTTTTATAGGAAATTTTTCAAAAATTTCCTATTTTTATAGGAAATTTTTCAAAAATTTCCTATTTTTTTATGAAATTTTTGAAAAAATTCCTATTTTGATAGGAAATTTTTCAAAAATTTCCTGTTTTTATAGGAAATTTTTCAAAAATTTCCTATTTTTATAGTAAATTTTTCAAAAATTTTCTATTTTTATAGGAAATTTTTCAAAAATTTCCTATTTTTATAGGAAATTTTTCAAAAATTTCCTATTTTTATAGGAAATTTTTCAAAAATTTCCTATTTTTATAGGAAATTTTTCAAAAATTTCCTATTTTTATAGGAAATTTTTCAAAAATTTCCTATTTTTATAGGAAATTTTTCAAAAATTTCCTATTTTTATAGGAAATTTTTCAAAAATTTCCTATTTGTATAGGAAATTTTTCAAAAATTTCCTATTCTTAGGAAATTTTTCAAAAAATTCTTATTTTGTAGCAAATTTTTTTAAAATTTCCTTTTTTATAGGAATTTTTCAAAAATTTCATATTTTTAAAGGAAATTTTTCAGAAATTTCCGCTTTTGATAGTAAATTTTTTAAAAAGTTCCTATTTTGATAAGAAATTTTTAAAAACTTAATATTTTTATAGGAAATTTTCGAGAACTTCTTAATTTTGAAGGAAACTTTTTAAAAATGTTCTAATTCTATAGTAAATTTTGTATTTTTTTGTAAATTTTTCAATTTTTTTTTTTTTTTTTTTCTATAGAAATATTATCAAAAAGTTTTATAGGAAATTTTTAAAAATTTCCCCCTTTTTTAGGAAATTTTAAAACAAATTTCCTGTTTTTACAGAAAATTTTTCAAAAAAAATTCTTACCTTTATAGGAAATGTTTCAAAAATGTCCTATTTTGATGATCAATTTTTCAAAAATTTCTAATTTTTATAGAAAAATTTGCAAAAATTTCTTACATATATAATTTTCTTTAAAATTCTTATTTCGATGGATAAGTTGTCTAATTTATTTGAGTTTTATATTTGGTTGTATCCATAATTTGTAAAATATTGCAGAAATAAACTTACTTTTTTCTTTAACTTTTGCTAGAAATTTTGGATCATATTGAAATGAAAATTTGATTTCCATTCATCTTATATAAAGAGTTTTCTATTGTGTGATAAGATATGTATGTGGAAAACTAAACTGATTCCTTTTCTCTACTTATTATTGTTTGTTTCCACTACATCGCACTTTTACAACAATCTACGCAGACTTAGACAAAATTGCACACATTCTTATGTATAAGCTCACATGCACTTAAACTCCAATTTAGCAATGAAAAATGAAAAAAAAAACATCCTTGAAATAAACGCAAAACCCCCACCACAAACTCAGAAAGAAATTGAAAATAATACAAAAGGAAGAATAGATATAGAAAACGTTTATCAAAGCGTTAAAATGTTTGTAATGTAAGTCAGTCGTCGCTAGTAGCTTTGTGGAAATAGCTGATGTGTGTAAATGTATGAGTTAACTGATGTACAAAAACAGTATTGTTTACATGGGTTGTTTTTAGCGTTACATATACATACATATGTAATATCTTTTTATCCCATACAAGCAACTTACAGTGGCTAACAAATACAAAAGAATTGATACAGGGAATTCGTATCTTTTTGGATTGAAAATTAGATAGAATTGACTTCAATCAAGTTAAGATTTGAAATAAAAAATATCGTAAATTAATTTCGTTTATTAACAAAATTCTTAGAAAATCTATTTTATTAAACCTTACGCTATCTTTTAAGATTGTTAAAGCACTGTTTATTGACTGTTTATGATATTAGTCAATAGTCAAAAAGCGTGTCATCTCAACTCCTTATTTGACAAGACATTAGTCGTTTTTACTCTTTTTTCACTCCATGGGAATCAGGGAAGATTTTTGGCCTCTGCCTTACACAATACAAATATGATATACATACATAGAAACATTTGAATTTCATTGGTATTATTCACACCTAACGCTAATTTATTGAATCAATATGAATATGTCAGGCTTAGCACAGAAATATTCAATTTACAAGGATATTCATATCCTTCTACACGTACCGAATTCTGCTTTTCTTTGTCATTGTGTTGTTTAAGCTTCACTGATTTTAAATGATACCGGCAAGATGCGAGAAAAATAAATAAGCAGTAAAAACTGGCATTTAAATACGAGAAATAAATAAGACAGGAAATACTTATGTATATTTAGGGTATGATATCGAAAGCCAAAACCATTTGTAAATATATTTGCATATTATTTTATGGATAAGAAGAGGAGTGGAAGATAAAGGATAAACGATAGAGACAGACAAATGCTAGGAATTTGAATGTAAAAAATCTAGTAAATATAAAGAGTTAAAACATATCAGTAAACATCTAAAATAAATCGTAAATGCTGACAATAACTTAATTAAATTTTTGAAAAATTTTCTATAAAAATTAAAAAAAAAAAAAATAAAATTTTCCATAAAATAAGAAAAATTATCTATAAAAAAATTTAAAAATTATATATAAAAATAAAAAATTTTAAAAAGATTTTCTTATGAAAATAAGAAGTTTTTGAAAAATTTGATATAAAAATATTTTTTTTTTAGTATTGTATAAAGATATGAAATTTTTGAAAAATGTTCTTATAATAGTACAAATTTTTGAAAAATTTCCTATAGAAAGAAAGAAATGCTTGAAAAATTTGATGTGAAAATTAAGAAATTTTTAAAAACTTTCCTATAAAAATAAGACATTTTTGAAAAAGTCTTATAAAATTTTGAATAAATTTTATAAATTTGCTATTAAAACAAGAAATTTTGAAAAATATTGCCATAAAAATATTGAAAAATTTCGTATAAAAATAAAAAAATTTCGTATAAAAATACGAAATTCTGGAAAAAAAAAATAAAAGCTTGTTGAAAATTTTTCTATAAAAATAAGAAACTTTCGAAAAAAATTTCTATAAAAAGAAGAAAATTTTTAAAAATTTTAAATATATGTAAATAAGAAATTTTAGAAAAATTTCCATCAAAATAAGAAATTTTTGAAGAATTTCCTAAAAAAATAACGAAGTTTTGAAAAATTTTATATAAAAATTAGAATTTGTTGAAAACTTTCATATAAAAAATTAGAAATTTTAGAATATTTATTTATAAAAATATAAAATTTTTTTAAATTTTTCTATCAAAATAAAAAAAATTGTTTAAAAATTTCCTATAAAAGTGGGGAATTTTTGATAAATTTTCTATAAAAATTTAAATATTAAAATAGAAAATTTTTGAAAAATTTCCTATTAAAATAGAAACTTTTTGAAAAATGTCCCATTAAAATAGAAAATTTTTAAAAATTTTCCTATTAAAATAGAAAATTTTTAAAAAATCTCCTATAAAAATATATATTTTTTTTAATATTTCTTATAAAAATATAATTTTTTTTATAATTCCTATAAAAATTGTAAATTTTTAACAAATTTCATATAAAAATAAAAAAATTTTGAAAAATTTCGTATAAAAATAGCAAATTTTTTAAAAATTTCATACAAAAATAGAACATTTTTTTAAAATCTCCTATAAAAATAGAAAATTTTTAAAAAATTTCCTATAAAAATAGAAAATTTTTAAAAAATTTCCTATAAAAATAGAAAATTTTTAAAAAATTTCCTATAAAAATAGAAAATTTTTAAAAAATTTAAGAAATTTTTTAAAATTTTTCCATCAAAATAAAGACATTTTTAAAAATTTTCTATAAAAATATTAAATTTTTGAAAAGTTTTCTATATAAATATAAAATTATTGAAAAATGTTATAAAAAAAAAAATAGGAAATTTATGAAAAATGTCCTATCAACATAGGAATTTTTAAAAATTTGCTATTAAAGTAGGAAATTCTTAAAAATGTTGAACAACTTCCTATAAAAGTATGAAATTTTTGAAAAATTTCCTAGAAAAATACAAAATTTTTTAAAAATTTCCTATAAAATAAAAAATTTTAAAATTTCCTATAAAAATAGATAATTTTTTAAAAATTTCCTACAAAAATAAAAAATTTCCATAAAAAATATTTTTTTTTAATTGAAAATTTTCCTTTAAAAATAAAAAATGTTTGAAAAGTTCCCAATAAAAATAAACAATTTTTGAAAAATTTCCTAGAAAAATAGAAAATTTAAAAAAAAATTGCTATAAAAATGGAAAATTTTTTTAAAATTTTTGAAAAATTTCCTATAAAAATAGGAAAATTTTGAAAAATTTCCTATAAAAATAGGAAATTTTTGAAAAATTTCCTATAAAAATAGGAAATTTTTGAAAAAATTTCCTATAAAAATAGGAAATTTTTGAAAAATTTCCTATAAAAATAGGAAATTTTTGAAAAAATTTCCTATAAAAATAGGAAATTTTTGAAAAATTTCCTATAAAATAGGAAATTTTTGAAAAATTTCCTATAAAAATAGGAAATTTTTGAAAAATTTCCTATAAAAATAGGAAATTTTTGAAAAATTTCCTATAAAAATAGGAAATTTTTGAAAAATTTCCTATAAAAATAGGAAATTTTTGGAAAATTTCCTATAAAAATAGGAAATTTTTGAAAAATTTCCTATAAAAATAGGAAATTTTTGAAAAATTGCCTGTAAAAATAGGAAATTTTTGAAAAATTTCCTATAAAAATATAACATTTTTTAAAAATTTCTTATAAAAATAAGAAATTTTTGAACAATTTCCTATAGAAATAAGAAATTTTTGATAAATTTCCTATAAAAATAGGAAATTTTTTAAAAAATTTCTTATAAAATAGGAACTTTTTAAAAATTTTCTACAAAAATAGGAAATTTTTTAAAAATTTCCTATGAAAACAGAAACTTTTTTAAAAATTTTCTATAGAAATAAGAAATTCTTGAAATTTGGCTTAATTTAGTACTTTAAGTTATTTTCTTCTGTTTCTTCCATTAGCAAACTTGTAAACTATAAACATCCTGTTGTGTCTTCTGGCCTTCTTTTTTCACTCAATTACATCATTGTACTTTCTAATTCCAATTTCTTTACTTACCACTTGAGTTTTATTTGAAAATCAATAATTTCCATTCTTATTAGCTTTTGTAAAGAAAAAGAATGAACAATTTACCCCTTTGCCCAAAAAAAAAAAAAAAAACTTTATATTTTTCTCAAAATCAGAGAAGTTTAAGTAAAAGAAAGCGAAAAGTACAAAAATTTTATCCTATATTGCAAAATATTTGAACTAGAACTACTTCAAAATTCTAAGAAA
Organism: Stomorhina lunata; assembly: GCA_933228675.1. Taxonomy (NCBI): domain Eukaryota; kingdom Metazoa; phylum Arthropoda; class Insecta; order Diptera; family Rhiniidae; genus Stomorhina; species Stomorhina lunata. The sequence goes on from OW121740.1 coordinate 21,967,345, forward strand.
AATGAAAAAATTCCTTAGAACACAATTTCACTTAATACGAAACTAGAAAATATTGAGATGAACAAAGATTGCACTGTCAATAAAACACATACAAAAAACGAGGAAAACACATAAAATTGAAAGATATAGTGAGAGTGTGTTAATGCGTTTTCCTATTTCAAAATTACACAAATACACAAACAAGAATGAAAAATAGAAAAGAAATCCTTTTAGTTAAAGAACATTTCGATTTTCATGGACAAAAGAAATATTGAAAAATTTTTGAAAAAAAGAAAAGACTAATAAAAACACGTTCTAGTTGTTATGAGAAAACATTTTCCAGAATATTTTTGTTTTTAGAAATTGCAAGAGAAAAAAAAAACATATTTTCATTTTCTTTTGTAAAATTCCTTTATGAACTAAAATTGACAGTAAAAAGAAATGTTATTGTAGATATTTTTTTTAGAGCAATTGAGCAACTCAGGAATATTTGTAAGAAATAGTTCTTATTTTATGCAAATGCTTTTAGTTAAAAAGTATTTGAACAAAGCTATAAAGAATTCAATTCAGGGATTTGAACTGAACTCTAGGAAAATCCTTGAAGTTATTTTTTGAAAATTAGATAAAAATCTTATTTAAAATAACAATTTTGTTAAAGCAATTATTTCTTTATATTACATATACCCAGTTTTCCTTTTATTTCCCCTGCGTTTTAGCCATTAAAAATATTTCGCCCAAAAGTATGCTGCCTTAAATTGGTTTAACATTTACGTAGCCACGTTTTAATAATGCGTGACCCATTATGTTATAAAGAACAAACGCCATCATTAAATTTATTTAATAATAATACTCAGCAATTTGCAAATTTAAGTTCCATTAATTCTCAGACTCTTTATAGGAAAATTCGTTCGTTTTAACATTTCGTGTTAGAACACATTTCATTCAACAAATTCCTAAAGTAATCCACATTTTATTCACATTTTGTTGAGTTTTATTTCTTTTATGTCTATGACCTTCATTTTGATTTAGTTCATATTGCTCCGGCTCACATTCTTTTATACTTCTTTCCAAAAATTACGATAAATAATAAAAATTTTATTACCTTTACAAAAAAAAAAAAAATATTACGGTTATATAAATCACACAAAATATTATACAATACGCGTGTCGAAAGCTAAATAAATTTCGAATATTAAAGCAGCAAAAATCAAAATTAAAATGCTAAATTAAGATATATCAGCATTTCCTATAAATATTTCAGGAATTCTTCATGAAATTTTTTTAAAAATTCCTATAAATTGAGAAACTTCTAAAAAATTTTCTATAAAAATAGGAAATTTAAAAAAAAATTTATATAAAAATAAGAAATTTTTCAAATTTTCTATTACATAAGAATATGTTAATAAATTTCAAAAAAAAAATGTTTTTTAAGAATATAAATTTTTGAAAAATTTCCTATGAAAATGTAATTTTTTTTTGAAAATTTCCTATAAAAATAAGAAATCTGTGAAAAATTTCCTAAAAAAATATAAATTTTTGAAAATTTTGCTAAACAATAAGAAATCTGCAAAAATTTCCTAAAAACATTAAAAATTTTCTTATAAAAATAAGAATTTTTTAAAAAATTTTAAAAACAATAAGAAAATTTTGAAAAATTTCTTACAAAAGTAAGAAGTTTTTGAAAAAAAATTTATAAAAATAAGAAATTTTTGCAAAATTGCTTATAAAAATAAGAAATTTTTGAAAAATTGCTTATAAAAATAAGAAATTTTTGAAAAATTGCTTATAAAAATAAGAAATTTTTTAAAAATTTCTTATAAAAATAAGAAATTTTTGAAAAATTTTTTATAAACATAAGAAATTTTTGAAAATGTTCTTATAATAATAAAAAAATTTTCTAAAAAATTTCTTGTAAAGATAAAAAATTTTTGAAAAATTTCTTATAAAAATAAGAAATTTTTGAAAAATTTCTTATAAAAATAATAAATATTTGAAAATTTTCTTATAAAACTAAGAAATTTTTGAAAAATTTCTAACAAAAAAATAAAAAATTTTTGAAAAATTTCTTGTAAAAATAAGAAATTTTTGAAAATATTCTTATAAAAATAAGAAATTTTTGAAAAATTTCTTATAAAAAAGTAAGAAATATTTGAAAAAAATGTTATAAAAATAAGAAATTTATGAAAAATTTTCTATAAAAATAAAAAATTTTTTAAAAATTTCCAATAAAAAAAATAAATTTTTTAAAAATTTCCTATAAAGGTAGGAAAATTTTGAAAAATTTCCTATAAAAATAAGAAATTTTTGAAAAATTTCCTAAAAATGAAAAAAATTTGGAAAAATTTCTTATAAGAATAAGAAATTTTTAAAAAATTTCTTATAAAAATAAGAAATTTTCGAAAGATTTCTTACAAAAATAAGAAACTTTTGAAAAATTTCTTATAAAAATAAGAAATTTTTGAAAAATTTCTTATAAAAATAATAAGAAATTTTTGAAAAATTTCTTAAAAAAATAAAAACTTTTTGAAAATTTTTTTTAAAAAATAAGAAATTTGTGAAAAATTTCTTATAAAAGTAAGAAATTTTGGAAAAATTTCCTATAAAAATAAGAAATTTTTGAAAAATTTCTTTTAAAAATAAGAAATTTTTGAAAAATTTTTTAAAAATATATATGAAATTTTTGAAAAATTTTTTAAAAATATAATAAACTTTTAAAAAATCTCCTCAAGAAAAAAATTTGAAATTTCCAATACAAATAAAAAATTTCCTAAAAATATATTAAATTTTTAAAAAATTTAATATAAAAATAAAAACTTTTTAAAAAATTTCCTATAAGCATAGAAACTTTTGAAAAATTTCTTTCAAAATGAGAAAATTTTAAAAATTTTCTCATAGAAATAACAAATTTTTGAAGAATTTTCTACACAATTAAAAAAAAAATTAAAAATTTCCTATAAAAATAAGAAATTTTTGAAAATTTTCCTATAAAAATAAGAAATTTTTGAAAAATTCCTATCAAAATAAGAATTTTTTGAAAAATTTTTTTATACAAATAAGAAATTTTTTAAAAATTTTCTATAAAACAGGAAAGTTTTGAAAAAATTCCTACAAAAATAAGAAATTTCTGAAAATTTTTCTATCAAAATAAGAAAGAATTTTCTATCAAAATAAGAATTTTTTTAAAAAATTCGTATGAATAAAAGGATTTTTTGAAAACTTCCTATTAAAATAAGAAATTTTTGAAAATTTTCCTATCAAACTAAGAATTTTTTTTAAATTTTCCTATAAAAATAAGAAATCTTTGAAAAAATTCCTATAAAAATAAGAAAATTTTGAAAAATTCCTATAAAAATAAGAAAATTTTGAAAAATTTCCTATCAAAATAAGAATTTTTTTAAAAATTTTCTATAAAAATAAGAAATTTTTGAAAAATTTACTATAAAATAAGAAAGTTTTGAAAAAATTCCTATAAAAATAAGAAATTTTTGAAAAATTTCCTGTTAAAATAAGAAATTTGTGAAAAATTTCCTGTTTAAATAAGAAATTTTTGAAAAATTTCCAATAAAAATAAGAAATTTTTAAAAAAATTTCCTATAAAAATAACAATTTTTGAAAAATTTCCAAAAAAAAAAAAATAAGAAGTTTTTGAAAAATTTCCTTAAAAAAATTAAGAAATTATTGAAAAATTTCCTAAAAAAAATTAAGAAATTTTTGAAAAATTTCCTATAAGGAAAAGAAATTTTTGAAAAGTTTCCTATAAAAAAAAAAATAAATTTTTGAAAAATTTCTATCAAAATAAGAAATTTTTGAAAAATTTCCTATCAAAATAAGAAATTTTTGAAAAATTTCCTATCAAAATAAGAAATTTTTGAAAAATTTCCTATAAAACTAGGAAATTTTTGAAAAACTTCTTATTAAAATAAGAAATTTTTAAAAATGTTCTTATAAAAATAAGAAACTTTTAAAATTTTCTTATAAAAATAAAATTTTTTTGAAAAATTTCCTATAAAAACAAGAAATTTTTGAAAATTTTTCTGTAATACTAATTTTTTTTTTAATTTTCTATAAAATAAGAAATTTTTGGTAAAATTCTTATAAAAATGAGAAATTTTTGAACATTATTTTTAATTAGGAAATTTTTGAAAAATTTGCTATAAAAATAAGAAATTTAAAAAAAAAATAATTTAAAAAGAGAAATTATTGAAAAACTTCCTATAAATATAAGAAATTTTTAAATTTTATTAAATAAGAAATTTTCGAAAAATTTCTATTAAAAATATGAAACTTTTGAAAAATTTCTTATAAAAATTGAAAATTTTTGAAAAATTTCTTATAAGAATAAGAAATTTTTGAAAATTTTTTTTATAAAAATAAGAAATTTTCGAAAAATTTCTTATAAAAATATGAAACTTTTGAAAAATTTCATATAAAAACGAGAATTTTTCCAAAATTTCCTATACAGGCATATCACAAATTCCGTTTAGAATTGAGACCATTCAGTAGTTAAATTCCGATCGAAATGGTTTTAGCTTCTATAGATTCCGAAAAATTGTTAGTGTCCAAAGACATTATAAAACAAGATTTTTTAATTGAAATCAGTTGCATTATCATATTTTAAACAAAAAACACGAAATAATTGAAGAAATTATTCAAATATTTAATAAACATAGAAAAACATTCAAATTTAATTCCACTTTAAGAAATTAATGTGAATTCATTCCGAAAAAACATTTCGTTTTACTTTTCAATAGAAGCAAAACACGGAATTCATTCCACTTTCTAACGGATTTGAGTTCTGCGACATGGCCGATAAAATAAGAAATTTTTGAAATATTTCTAATAAAAAAAGGAAGTTTTTGCTGAATTTTCTATAAAATATAAAATTTTCAAAAATGTTCCTCTAAAAATAAGAAATTTTTGAAAAAAATCCTATAAAAATAAGAAAATTTTAAAATTTTTTTATAACAATAATATATAAATTCAAATCGATGATTATTAAGTGGAAAAGCTCATATTGTAATTACTTACACTCTTATTCTCTCCCTTTGCCCACATCCTTCTAATATGACTAAATAAATTCACATAAAAGAAATTAAAGCAAACACCATCTCAAAGTGTGTTTGTGTGTGTATTTGCTTTTTTGCAAATACACGCAAAAGTAATAAACATATATTTACACCTTCCAACATGTTCTTATTTTAGATTCTCTAAAAAATCACAAATTTTTCCAAAGAAATAAAAATTTATTTAATGATGACTCATTATTTTTCTATGTTTTAACATGTTTTTTGGAGACATTACAAATTACTGAGCCCTTGAAACCCAGACGTCTTCTTATATTAATATTCCTTTAAATTAAATTAAATCATTTCAAGTGTGTATTTTTTTTAGATCTGCACTCAATATTTGATGTCTGTTACATTTGAGTAATTTTGCTTTAATTTGTGGGTTTGTGGAATAATTAAACTGAGGCATAATTTGTCCGCAAAACATCAAAAGGATATAAATAAAAAGATTAGTTCATACAAATACATAAAGACTTTAAATAGACTTGTACAAAATTATCTACCAAATTTAAATTTTAGCAAACAAATAAAATAAATTTCTAAACCTATAAAAAAAGACATTTTTTAAAAATTTCCTATAAAATAAGAAATTTTTAAAAATTTCCTATAAAACTAAGAAACTTTTCAAAATATTTCTACAAAATAAAAAACAATTACCAATAAAAATAAGAAATTTTTCCTATAAACATAAGAAATTTTTGAAAAGCTTCCTATCAATATAAGAAATTTTTGAAAAATTTCCTATAAAAATTAGAAATTTTTAAAAAATTTGCTACACAAATAAGAAATTTTTGAAAAATTTCCTATAAAAATAGGAAATTTTTGAAAAATTTCCTATAAAAATAGGAAATTTTTGAAAAATTTCCTATAAAAATAGGAAATTTTTGAAAAATTTCCTATAAAAATAGGAAATTTTTGAAAAATTTCCTATAAAAATAGGAAATTTTTGAAAAATTTCCTATAAAAATAGGAAATTTTTGAAAAATTTCCTATAAAAATAGGAAATTTTTGAAAAATTTCCTATAAAAATAGGAAATTTTTGAAAAATTTCCTATAAAAATAGGAAATTTTTGAAAAATTTCCTATAAAAATAGGAAATTTTTGAAAAATTTCCTATATTTTCAAAAATTTCCTATAAAAATAGGAAATTTTTGAAAAATTTCCTATAAAAATAGGAAATTTTTGAAAAATTTCCTATAAAAATAGGAAATTTTTGAAAAATTTCCTATAAAAATAGGAAAATTTTTGAAAAATTTCTTATAAAAATAGGAAATTTTTGAAAAATTTCCGATAAAAATAGGAAATTTTTGAAAAATTTCCTATAAGAATAGGAAATTTTTGAAAAATTTCCTATAAAAATAGGAAATTTTTGAAAAATTTCCTATAAAAATAGGAAATTTTTGAAAAATTTCCTATAAAAATAGGAAATTTTTGGAAAATTTCCTATAAAAATCAGAAATTTTTTAAAAATTTCCTAAAAAAATCAGAAATTTTTGAAAATTTTCCTAAAAAAAGTAAGAAATTTTTAAAAAATTTCTTATAAAAATAAGAAATGTTTGAAAAATTTCCTATAAATGTATGAGCATTTCTTTAAAAAAAAAAAAAATGCAAATAATCAATGAGGTTTTCTTTTTGCTTTCCCTCGAAACAAAGGAAATTAATGTGTGGTTTAATGGATTTTACACAATCACAATTTCCAAATAATTTATAACATTGACCCCTGCGGTAATGCATTAATCAAATGAACTAAACCGAAAAAACCAAGGGCTAAAGCATTCATTCATTCATTCATTCATTATGTTTCTCTCTGTTATCTTATTAGAAGAAGGACAATCAGTAAAGGTTCTTTTTTGTGAATACAAGAGTAATATATTAAATACATTTTAACGAATACAGCTTTTCACAATATTTCCATTAAAAGCGTTATTGCGATGGTTTTCTTCTCTATTAAACATATGCCAATTTTGGGACTTTTTTTCGTTGTTAATATGTAAATATGTACATTGACAAATTTATTTACATTTTATATGGACCAAAAATAAGCAACAATAACAAAAGGAATATAACAAAAATGTTAAAGTACAATACAAACACAACTGCCAGTTTGACAGATGAAATAATACAAATGTACAGTTGAACAAACTAACGGAAAAAAATGTATTCAAACACTTACACACACTTTTGCACACAAAAAAAAATATAAATGTATATGTAAGACTTCTGACATATAAATGCTGTTGATAATTGACAGCTGGCAATTTTTAATCAAACACAAATGTAATAAAAAAGTAGAGGTAACAGAAAAAAAAACTGAATATATTCGGTACTTTAACAATATTTAAAAAAATATCTCAAAGAGAAGAAGGTCTGCAAAAAATGGAATAACTAAAATACATTAATTAATGCTCTTAAACTGTCTAAGTTTTTTTTCTGTTATCTCTGATGGGCTAAACAAATTAAAAGTGAAACAAAAAAAAAAAAAACTCAAATATACATATTTAATGGTTATTTTATGCTAACAACATTTTGATTTCTTTTTTTTTGTTAATGTCTAGTTTTTTCATCTCTATTTTGTGTCATTTCTTTTTAGTTGCCTCAAGAGATTCTTCATCATCATCATCGAGTAGTAGTAGTGGTGGCGGAAGTTCGAGTTCTTCTTCAAGTAGCGGCAGTAGTAGTGGGAGCAGTTCAAGTTCTTCTTCGTCCTCTCAAGCGAAATTGCCTGTTATGGTGTTTGTTCATGGCGAATCGTATGAATGGAATAGCGGAAATCCCTATGATGGCTCGGTTTTGGCTAGTTTTGGTCAAATGCTAGTTGTGACCATTAACTATCGCTTGGGTTTGTTGGGTAAGTTGTTGGAAGTCTTTATTTACTTACTTTCTTATTGGTAAATTACATAATTATTTATGGAAGAATATTCATATTGAAAATACTCATGCCTAGACTTAGTTTTCTATTGAATATACAAACCTATAAAAGGGCTTTTATTTTTCTATTCAAGAAACTTTTGAAAATAACAAAATTTTTGAAAATTTCCTATTAAGACAATACATTTTTGAAAAATTTTCTATAAAATAAGAAATTTTTGAAAAATTTCCTATAAAAATATATATTTTTTTTGAAAAACTTCCTATAAAAATAACAAAATTTTAAATAATTTTCTATAAAAATTAAAAAAAAATTTGAAAAAATTCCTATAAAAATAGGCAATTTTTGAAAAATTTCTAATAAAAATAAGAAATTATTAAAAAATTTCCTACAAAAAGAAGAAATTTTTTAAAAAATTTCTGTAAAACTAAGAAATTTTTGAAGAATATCCTATAACAATGAAAACGTTTGAAAATTTTCCTATAAAAATAAGAAATTTTTGAAAAATTTCCTATAAAAATAAGAAATTTTTGAAAATTTTTGAAAATAAGAAAATTTTTAAAAACTTCCTATAAAAATTTAAAAATTTCCTATAAAAACAAGAAATTTTTGAAAAATTTCCTATAAAAATAGGAAATTTTTGAAAAATTTCCTATAAAAACAAGAAATTTTTGAAAAATTTCCTATAAAAATAGGAAATTTTTTAAAAATGTCCTATAAATATAGGAAATTTTTGATAAATTTTCTAAAAAAAAAAGGAATATTTTGAAAAATTTCCTTTAAAATAGAAAATTTTTGAAAAATTTGCTATAAAAAAGGAAATTTTTGAAAAATATCCTATAACACTAGGAATTTTTTGAAAAATTTCCTTCAAAAATAGGAAATTTTTGAAAAATTTCCTATAAAAATAGGAATAATTTTTGAATAATTTTATATAAAACCAAAAAATTTTTAAGAAAAGATCGTATTAAAATCAGAAATGCTTAAAAAATTTCCATTTATAATAAGACATTTTTGAGAAAAAAATGTTTTATAAAAATACATTTTTTTTTTAAATTTCCTATTAAAATAAAAAATTTTTGAAAAATTTTCAATAATAATGAGAAATTTTTGAAAAAATTTCTATAAAATTAAGAAACTTTTGAAAAATTTTCTATAAAAATAAGAAATTTGTGAAAAGTTTCCTATAGAAATAAGAAATATAAAAACAATTTCTGTAAAAATAAGAAAGTTTTGAAAAATTTCCCAAAAAAAATTTTCAAGATTTTTGAAATTTTATTTACAAAATAAAAAAATTTGAAAAATTTCCAATAAAATTTTTAAAAATTTCCAATCAAAATAAGTATGTTTTGGAAAATTGCTATAAAATTGAAAATTGTTGAAAAACTTCCTAAAAAGCAGGAAATTTTTGAAAATTTTCCAATAAAAATAGGAATATTTTGAAAAAAAATTTGAACAATTTCCAATTAAAATAAAAAAAATTCCTGTAATCAATTTTCCTATATCAATTTTTAAAAAATTTTCTTATAAAAATAAGAAGTTTTTAAAAATTTCCCATAAAAATAAAAATTTTTTGAAAAATTTCCTATAAAAATAAAAAAATTTTTAAAAAAAAATATAAAATTTTTGTAAAATTTCCAATAAAAGTAGAACATTTTTAGAAATATTTTGAAAAATTGCTAATAATAATAAGAAATTTTTGAAAAATTTCCCGGAAATATTAAAAAGATTTGAAAAACTTCCTATAAATTGATGTAGACTTTGAAAAACTTCCAATAAAAATAAAAAAAAATTGAAAAATTTCCTATAAAGATAAGAAATATTTGATAAATTCCCTATAAAGAAACGAATTTTTGATAAATTTCCTATAAAAATAATAAGTTTTGGAAAAAAAACGTATAAAAATAAGAAATTAAAAAAAATTCTTATAATCATAAGAAATTCTTAATATTTTTTTTTATAAAAATAAGAAAATTTTTGTATAAAAAAAAAAAAAATTGAAAAATTTCTGTTGATGTTGATTCCATCCATCTAATACGGTATATGTCTCCGATAGACCTTCTAACACTAAGAGATGCTAATCTGCTTTATCAGGGTGCAAACTTGTTGTTCTATCACCGTAGGATCAGAACATTAAACATCACAAATACAGTATACAACACTACTCAATAGGGTATTTTTGTAACTTATTCTCCCCTCTTCACCTTTTGTAAATACTTTTCCTCCTATCCTTTCTCTATTGTATATATTTTTCATTTAGTCTTAAGCTATTTTTAAGTAATTATAAGTATAGATATAATCATAAATTTAATAGTATCCTTTTTTCCATTTTTGGGGAACTTTAAATAATATAATATTTAAATAAATTTTGTAAAATAATTGTATTACACGTAACTTAATTAGTTATTGTGCCATGTTAATATTTTAAAAATTATCTTAGTCCTAGAAAAATACAAATGTATGCAGGGAAATATAATTAGTATTAAAATAGTATTAGAAAAACATGTATAAAAAGAAATTTATGGAAATAAAAAAACTTGAACTTGAACTTGAAAAGTTTCCTATAGAAATAAGAAATATAAAAACAATTTCTATAAAAATAAGAAAGTTTTGAAAAATTTCCCAAAAAAAATTTTCAAGATTTTTGAAATTTTATTTACAAAATAAAAAAATTTGAAAAATTTCCTATAAAATTTTTAAAAATTTCCAATCAAAATAAGTATGTTTTGGAAAATTGCTATAAAATTGAAAATTGTTGAAAAACTTCCTAAAAAGCAGGAAATTTTTGAAAATTTTCCAATAAAAATAGGAATATTTTGAAAAAAATTTTGAACAATTTCCAATTAAAATAAAAAAAATTCCAGTAATCAATTTTCCTATATCAATTTTTAAAAAATTTTCTTATAAAAATAAGAAGTTTTTAAAAATTTCCCATAAAAATAAAAATTTTTTGAAAAATTTCCTATAAAAATAAAAAAATTTTTAAAAAAAATATAAAATTTTTGTAAAATTTCCAATAAAAGTAGAACATTTTTAGAAATATTTTGAAAAATTGCTAATAATAATAAGAAATTTTTGAAAAATTTCCCGGAAATATTAAAAAGATTTGAAAAACTTCCTATAAATTGATGTAGACTTTGAAAAACTTCCAATAAAAATGAAAAAAAATTGAAAAATTTCCTATAAAGATAAGAAATATTTGATAAATTCCCTATAAAGAAACGAATTTTTGATAAATTTCCTATAAAAATAATAAGTTTTGGAAAAAAAACCTATAAAAATAAGAAATTTAAAAAAAATTCTTATAATCATAAGAAATTCTTAATATTTTTTTTATAAAAATAAGAAAATTTTTGTATAAAAAAAAAAAATTGAAAAATTTCCTATGAAAATTTTTTGAAAAATCTCAAAAAAAAAAAAAAAATGCACAAAAACATGCCTGTTTTGCCCCAGCAACATTTTCATACAAAAGATGTCTCAGATATATTTAAGTACATAATTTATACATAAAACTATTGTAAGACTCATCTATTTAGCGGTTTTTACGAAAACCTTGACTTTTTGATATTTTCATATCTCAGGCAAATTTTAGCAAAATTTCCTTGATAAACATGCAACATCAACATTTCATTGAGTACGTGTTTCAGATACATCCAAGTAATATAATTACAAATGTTGTTTTGTATTCATTTCTCACAACTTTTCTTATATTTTAGCAACATTTTCTAATAAACATGTCACAGCAATATTTCTAGAGAATCACGCTACAGCAACATTTTCATTGTACTTATGTTTCAGATACATCTAAGAAATATATTTAGACTCATTTGTCAGAACATTCTGATAACCATTTCAGTTAAAATCATATCTTATGTTTGGCATCATTTTTCTAGTAGACATATAACAGCAACATTTTCATAGTATACATGTTTCAACTAAATCTTAGCAATATATTGAGACATTTGCTTTAAGACTTGTTTGTCACAACTTTCTGAGAAACATTCCAATTAATATCATAACTCATATTTTAGCAACATTTCTTTTATAAACATATCATAGCAACATTTTTATAGTAAACATGTCTCAGATAAAAGTAAGCAACATATAAAGCAAACATGTTTCAGACTTATTTATTATGACTTTTCTAGAGGCTTTTTACACTATAAAGCCTTTCTCATATCATCTATGACAAGTTTTCTTTAAAAATTTTGTCTTAGGCATATTTGTGATAACTTTCCTCTAGGTTCTTCAATAATCTCATAGGTCCTTGGAAAAATTCCTACTCATTCAAACATTCATATACTACATATTCATATAGAATGGAAAATGTATTTTTTATTCTCTTATTTTTGCTATATATTATAAATAATTTTAGTTTATCAAAATTAATTCATGTGGAAATTCATTGATAACGAAAGTAACAATTTTGTTATAAATATAATAAATGTAGTTTTTTTTTTTTTTTTGTTTTTTGTAATAAAGAAGAAAATGTTTAAATATGTTTTATATTAAATAGAAAAAGGATGCACACAAAGTCCTTGAGTTTTATTTTTTTTTTTTTTTCATTTGTTTCAGAATGAACAATTATTGAGATAAATATCTAAAATATGTTTATTAAACAAATTTGTTAAAATAAATTCTAGAAATTTATTCACTAAGATGATAAATGGAATATCGAGATATTTTTGAGGAGAAAAAAAGTATTTAGTTTAACTTAAAATATTTTTTTAAAAAATTAGTTTAGTCATAAATAAATTTTTTATTCCTTTTATCTTTTTACCTAAGAAACATTTTATTAAACATTTAATACCATTTTTCCTTTTTTCCTATTAAAGGCTTTTTAAATGCCAACACCGATCGTTATTCAAAGCTGCCAGCCAACTATGGTTTGATGGACATTATAGCTGCTTTACATTGGCTAAAGGAGAACATAGCTGCCTTTGGCGGTGACCCGCAAAGTATAACATTAGCTGGCCATGGTACGGGAGCAGCATGTGTTCATTTTCTAATATCTTCCATGGCAGTGCCAGAAGGTAAATTGTGTTGAAAAAACCACAAAACGTTCTAATAATAAATAAAAGTCCCAACCAACATATAAATTAAATTTATTACATTTTTGGTATTTTTGTTCGTTGTTTTTTTTTTCAATTTTTATTTTACCAAATAAAAGGTTTACTTTTCAATCGCGCCATTTTAATGTCTGGCTCAGGTTTGACACCTTGGTCTTTGGTTAGTAATCCCGCCAAATATGCTGCCATTGTGGCACATCATGTTAACTGTGCCCCCGACCTGCCGCATGCACATTTTATGAAGTGTTTACGGGAGAAACCATTGGAGCAGTTGTTGAGTGTGCCCATTAGACAGCCAGAATTTGGTTTTGCCTTTGGTCCCAGCATTGATGGTGTTGTTATAGATGGTGGCGATTATGTGCCACCACCAGCCGGTTCGCTCAATGCTCAGGCTTCTACATTGGCTGGGGGTTTGGGTGGTGAGGCTGGCAATGCAGCGCATGGCGGTTGGGGTACTCCGGGGCAGTTGGAAAATATAGGTAAGCTTAAGTATTACAAAATATGTGTAAAATTTTGTTACATAGCAAATTTTATATGAGATATTAATATTTTAGCAAAAACATTAAATTTTGTTTTATATATTCTATAAAGCTACTAATCTATTTTTTTCCTTTTTTACTAATTCCCTCTTTTTAATTTGCATAATTTTACAAAACATTTTCTACTGCTGCTGCTGTGCCCCTAATCTATGGCTTATGATAATTAATTCAGTTTTAATGAGGAAAACAGCAATTAACAAATTGTCCAGGTATGCATTTGGTCTATAAGAATTATTCATTTATTTTACCTTTAAATACTTGCAAAAGATATGTCAAGGTTTCTTATGCAAATCCTTAGATATGTTAATATTGATAAAATAAGGTTGAATTAAATATTCAAAGGATTACGAGTGATTGAGGTATAAATTGCAATTTAAGATAATGATATTTAGCTAAAAGGATTTAATTTAATTAAGTAATGTCACAAAATTCGACAGATTTTCAATATCAAAAGAAATATTTGTCATAGGCAGCATTACTCTGACTCATCTCATACACATTTGTGGCAACATTAAAAAAATATATCTTGAAGATATTTCAAGAAAATGTCATCAAAAATGTATCTGTCACATTTAAGCAATATTTTAATATATTAAAATATCTAATCACTTTTTTCATAACAAGTATATTTCCGATACATGATGCCAACACTATATTTATAACAAGATGTTTTATAGATGCCTCAGCAACATTTTTATATGTTTACATATTTGGATAATAATTCCAAAAAAAATCGGCTCCACTTTAATTAAACAGATGTCCCAGATATAATTGGACACAATCTGACCGAAAACATAAAAATATATAAGCAAATTGTTTTAAAGTAATTATATCTCAGAAATATCTGAGGAAAAATGTAACTTCTAAGACATAAATTTGGATTATGTCTATAGCAAATTTGTTTTAGATATATCATACCAACACTTTTGTAGTATAGCAACTACCAAATTATGTATATAAGACATAAACTCCTTAGTCTAGCACAAAAAGCGTGGTACAAACAGAAAAAAATTAAGTGTTTTGGAAACTTTCATCTCTTCTATAAACACATGTTAAATTTTGTTTCGATTTGGTTATTCCTTCATGTAGGAACAGGTGTTCACAAAAGATGCATCCGCTATTTTTTTACAATGGAAAAATTAGAAATACATGGTGTCATCAAATATTTACATAAAAATGTTTTATCGGGACAAGAAATTCATAATGATATGGTGAATGTGTTAGGTGAAAGTGCTCCTTCATATGCAACAGTAAAAAATTGGGTTACTGAATTTAAACGTGGTCGTACAAGCATTGAAGATGAACCACGTAGTGGATATCCAAAAACAGCAACAACAACAGAAATTGTAGCCAAAGTGCATGATATGGTATTAAATGATCGACGAATAAAAGTTCGTGAAATAGTTAACATCATGGGCATCTCAAATGATCTAGTCCATTTCATTTTGCATGAAGAACTACAGATGAAAAAGCTTTCTGCAAGATGGGTGCCGCATTTGCTAACAGCATAAGAATGAACATTTCTCAAGCTTGTTTGGATCGTTTTAAGCGAAATAAAATGGATTTTAAGCATCGTTTCATAACTGTTGATGAGACATGGATCCACCACTATACTCCAGAGACAAAGAAATAATCCAGACAATGGACTGAAGCTGGAGGAAGTGCCCCAAAGAAGGCAAAAGCAATTCAATCGGCTGGTAAGGTTATGGCAACGGTTTTTTGGGACTTCAAAGGTATTTTATTGATTAACTATCTGCAAAAGGGTAAAACAATAAATTCGGAGTACTATTGCAACCTTTAGGATCAATTAAATGTACAAATTCGAGAAAAACGTCCTGGCTTACAACACAATAAAATAATTTTTCATCAAGATAACGACGAATTAAAGTACGAGTTGCTTGACCAACCATCTATTCCCCTGATTTAGCTCCCAGTGACTTTTACCTGTTCCCAAATCTAAAAAAATTCCTTGCTGGCAAGAATGAAGACCTTGAGGAAAACTGCTAGATAGAATTGCTAGAAAAACGGTGGACTAAGTATATTGAAGTTCCAGGAGACTATATTGAAAAATAAAAATATTTTTGAAAAACTAACTAACTTTCATTGGTAGGCTAAGAAGTTTCCGAACCGCCTTCTAGAAAAGAATTTCACAACATTGTATATGTTTATAGTAAATATAATATATTGATATCATATCTATTGCAAATTTGTTTTTGGAGCATGGGGCCTCACACAAGCATTATAGCAACAATTTTGTAGTCTCAGATTCAATAGAAATATGTTTCAGAATATGTTAAATATTTTTTTAGAAAACATGTTACGAAAAATGCATAGTAAAAATGTGATAAACAAATTTGAACATATATTGGTTTAAAAGTTTTTAGAACCATCTGAGCAATATTTAAGAAAAACTTAAAATTTAAAAAAGTATTTTAGACTCCTTAGAACACCTTTGGTATAGTAAGCATTTACGAAAAATATCTTTGTAATATTTTAATCGTAAATACAAATGTCTTCAAAAAATGTAAGACAAAATAGAAATCATATTTTGGATACATATTGGTAATATTAACGTAACAAACATGTTTTAGACACAAACAAGTAAACATGAAGTGAAACACGAACTCAACATTTGAAATTAGAAAATGTCTCAGAAACTTCAAAATAACATTTCTACAACAAACAGCTTCACAATCATCTGGGAGAATTTTTTAAAAAAGTGTATAAGAAACATCATAGCAACATTTCTTTAATGGCCACATCTAAGATTATCAGAAATATTTTTATATAAAATATTTTCTTTAGATTTGTTGGCTCTCAAAATTTTCTTAATAAAACCTTTCTCACCTACATAAATTTTGGCAACAATTCTAAATGTTTTCCAATTATGCCTGCAACATATCTAGCAACATTTTCTTACAATTCTTCGCAACACTTCTATGGACATATCTAAAAAATATTTGAAAAGAAAACATGCCACCAAGTGATAAAAGGATTTGGATGTAAAGTTTGGATGTAAAGTTTGGATGTAAATTCATAAATCGAGGGGAAAAAGAAATATAATCTCGAACATTGATGCAACGACACTATTATTTTTGTTAACATTGTTTGAAATTAATGTAAAAGCGTAGATTATCGACTGAACAAAACACAAACAATTTTCAGTTTTCATCATCCTTCACTTCTCACATTCTTGCTGCAGCCGTTTTGTTCAGTCGATAATCTACGTTTTGTTCGGTCGATAATCTATGCTTTTGGTGATGGTTCATAAACATAATTCTTAGAGGTTTTGTTTGTAAAATAAGTAATAATGCGAGATTTTCGATCTGTCTATATTGGGAAAACTCCTCCTGAAGAGATGACCTAACCAACCATCGAAACGCGTCGAGGAACTTTGGTTTCTCCGCAAACATTTTTTGGGTTTTTATCAATAAATCGGTCTGTTACATTAATAAATAAATGTAACAGATTTGGGATCAAATACAAATACTCTTCTTTTTAAACATTTTTCTATAGAAAAATTTTGGGTAAAAAAATTGTCTATAGAAAAATTTTCGATAGAAATATTCTTTATAAAAAAATGTTGTATAGAAAAATTTTTGATAAAAAAATTTGCTTTAGTAAAATTTTGGATAAACAAATTTTCTGTAGAAAAATTTTTGATAAAAAAAAAAATTCTATAAAAAAATTTAAAAAATCTTTAAAAAAATTTTGGGTTAAAAAATTTTCTTTAGGAAAATTTTGGATAAACAAATTGTATATAGAAAAATCTTAGATAAAAAAGTTTTCTATAGTAATCTTTTTGAAAAAAAAATTCTATAGAAAAACTTCTGATGAAAACATGTTCTATAGAAAAATTATTGATAACAAATTTTCTATAAAAACATTTTGGGTTGAAAAATTTTCTTTAGGAAATTTTTAATGAAATATTTTTAATAAAAAATTTTTTATAGAAAAATTAAAAAAAAATTCTATAGAAAAATTTTTGATAAAAAAATTTTCTATAGAAAACTTTTTGAAAAAAAATATTTGATAGAAGAATTATTAATGACAAATTTTCTTTAGAAAAATTTTTGATAAAAAATTTTCTATATACAAATTTTTGGTAAAAACTTTTCTATAGAAAAATTTTAGATAAAAAAATTTTCCATAGAAAAATTTTTGATAAAAAAAATTTTCTAAAGAATAATTTTTAATAAAAAAAATTTCTATAGAAAACTTTTTGAAGAAAAATATTCATTCTATAGACAAATTTTAGATCAAACATTTTCTGTGGAAAAATTGTTGATAAAAGACTTTCTATAGACAAGTTTTTAATAAAAGTTTCTATAGAAAATTTATTAATCAAAAATTTTCGATAGAAAAATTTTTGATTAAAAAAAATTTCTATAGAAAAATTTTTAATAAAAAAATTTTCTGTTGACAAATTTTTGATAAAAAAATATTTTTTATAGAAAACTTTTTGAAAAAAATATTCTATAGAAAAATTTTAGATGAAAAATTTTCCATAGAAAAATTTTTGATAAAAAACTTTCTATAGAAAATTTTTTGATAAAAAAATTTTCTATAGAAAATTTATTTATCAAAAATTTTCCATAGAAAAATATTTGATAAAAAATGTCTATAGACAAATTTTTTATAAAAAAATTTTCTATAGAAATTTTTTTGATAAATTGTTGTTAAACTATAAATTTGCCTGAATCATTGTTAAGTTACACATGGCATATCATATAATGTCACCCTTCGCAGCCTTTTTAGCATTGTACGTAGTAATAAAGAGGTAGACACACATTGATTCTCTTGGTCCCTCTAAGTTTTGACGTCATATTATATCTGCTCCCAATGGTAGATTTACCTGTTCTTAAGCAACATTGATAGGTCACATACATATATGACTTTACATCCTTTGTTGTGCCCTGAACAAAGAATACTGAGATTCCAATTGTCGGGTATATGTTTATAGAAAAATATGTTTTTATAAGTTGAAACATACGCTCATTACCTCCGTTCTACAAAAACCTTGTTGACAATCCATGGTCATCCGCAGCTTTGTTATTTTTATTCGAGTTATTTCTATTTTAACCTCACTTCTTTGCAACATATTGTTGATACTTCTGTGCAACTATTTTATACAAAACTTGTATTAGAAACATTTTTTAAGATACGTCTTAGCAACATTTATATAGAAATCTTCTTTGTTGTCTTATCTAAACAATGTTTCTTTATAAAAACTTGTTCTACCAACCCTACAATTAAACTAGATACTTTTTATTTAACCCGTATACTCTCCTGGGGTCAATTTGACCCAATTTTGTTTTTCAAACGCAAAATTTTCCCCTTAAATATTTAGATATGAACTTGAAACTTTTATTTATCCATTACAGGGACGAAAATTATGTTTTTATAAGAAAATAATAAAATTAAAAATTTTCCTCCCCCCTCCACATTTCAAAACACGATTTACACACATTTAATACCCTTTGGGTCAATATGACCCAACAAGCGATATTTCAAGCTTAATTACACTTTATAATTTTTTTCCTATTGAACATAATTGAATCGAGTTCACCTTCATTCAGAATCATCTATCAATAATTTGTTCAGTCAAATAATCAGTAAAATCGCTTTTATTGAACATTTTTCCATTCGTGGGCTGTTCACATATTACGTTACGCTATTTTCGCAATTTTTTTTTGTTTTCAGATGATATGTTCCAAACAAAAATAAATATGTTATCCTCTTAAGTTCTCTTCATCATTCAGCCGACGTAAGAGATGATGAACAAAAAAAGACTAAAATAATACATCATTGCATCCAAACTAAAGCTTTAGTTCATGCACTTGACCAACTTGTTGCTAATTACACATGTAAGCGCGAGACTAAACGATGGCCAGTTACATTATTTTCAAACATGATAGTTGTATCAGCATATAGCACCTACATCACATGGACTTAAATGAATCCTGACTGGGGTTTTAATACAAACTTCAGAAGCAAGCTTTATTTAGTAGAACTTGCAAATCAATGAGCTAACAAATGAGCATATTTGGCGAAGAATATTTCCAAGGCGTTTGATATAGTGTGGCACGGAGCACTTCTATCAAAACTTATTGCCTTTGGTATCGGTAATAACTTCTCTCGGTTTATATTGAGCTTCCTCAGAGATCGCTCTATACGAGTTGTTATAGAATTCAAGGTTAATTCAGAGCTACCGCAAGCTCTGTTCTTTCTCCAACTCTATTTCTTATCTTTATAAATGTCCTTCAACATCAAACTTCCAATCCTATCTACTCTTTTGCAGATGACAGCTATATTTGCCATTCATATTCATTCAATCGTAGTCCAAGCCTTCTTTAGGTTGGCGCTATGAGACAAAACATGAATTAATTATTAAATCGATATTTAGAAACAATTTCAGAATGGGGTCGTGCGAATAGATGTTGTATGCTTATGCATAAACGCGCGGGAAACCATGTTTCTTCATCAATGTGATGTCCGTTCGACAAAATATATCTTTCAAGTGTCGAAAGAAGCATTCAAGTGCCTCGGTTTTCTAAAACGGTGCAAGAGATACTTCACTCCATCTGATCTCCTTACTATTTACACCACCTCATGTATGTGCCGGAACTTCAAAGTCTATTTTGGAGCTTCTCGACCTAGTGTACGAAATGGCGAAAGTGCTCATCGGGACAGTGGGGTATCCAACTCTATTGATTTACAGGAGCACCATCGCAATTTGAGTTGTGTCACACTGTTCTATTGTTAATACTTTTGAAAGTGCTCTAACGAAATCAGAGAACTCGTTTCCGAAACTCGGACTTTTTTACGCAATACACGTCATTCTGTTAGAGCTCATTCCTTTGTGGTCGATTGGCCGGTAGACCGAACAACACGCTATATTCAGCCGTATAGTTCGTATATGGAATTCAATTCCCGCAGAAGTTTTCCCTGCCAGTTGCAATATAGGTAAATTTAAAGCCATAAAGACTACTCCATCTATCCTCCCTCCCATAACCTATTTTCCTACTTCCAACACAATGCATTGGATAAGAAGGGGCAGGGGATGACCTGTGCTGGTTCTAAATTAAAAAATCCAATGTTAAATATCCAATTTTGTTAATATTTCATTGTTGGGTCATATTGACCCAAAGGGTAATATAAAGGGCACAAATCCAAGGAAAGTAGAAGGGTTAAACACAAATATTTTTCATTACCTCAGCATGTAATCTTTAATAAATCTTTTTGCAATACTTTATTTTTTTGCTAGAAATTCTCTAGATATTTAAGATAACTAGAATGTAACTAGATTTTTTTAACCAAAAAAAAAAACATATAAATAAATTTATATCTCTTAATAAAAGTTTAAATTACACAGCATGTAGTGTTGTATTAAATATTAAATTATATAAGAAATATTAATTTGGAAAAGGAGTAAGTTGAGATACATTTATGTAGGGGTATGTTAACGAATGTAGTTAAGTTACTTTTAATGTTCATTAAATGGGGAAGGAAACCATAGTGCATGTAATATGTTGTTATATTAAAAATACTTATATTAAGAGATTTTTAGTTCTTATCTAGTTATAGCAAAATTTGAAATATTTTAGATTTTCTACAGATTTTTATACCCACCATTAAAAAGAATGGGGGGTATATTGAGATTGTCATTCCGTTTGTAATTTCCTGAATATTGGCTCAAAAATAAAAAACGAAATGAAATTCTAAGACAATTGAGCGATGTCCGTCTGTCTGTCTGTTTGTCCGTCTGTCGTCTGTTGACATCACGATAACGCCTAAACGAAAGGAGCTAGCTCACTGAAACATAGTAAGAACATTCTTCATCTATGAGAAAATGTTGGTATTGAAATTGGTCAAAATCGGTTAACATTTGACCATAGCTCCCGTATAACCTCTCCTATTCTAATCGTTTATTTACTAATAAATAACAACCTATAATAGATATAATGATAAAATTTGGTGCAGAGAAGTTTTGCACAGACGCTAGGTAGCATAGAAAATTGCATCAAAATCGGTTGACATTTGGCTGTAGCTTCTATAGAAAATATTTATGAAAACAGCCTAAATTTCACCTAAAATACACTTAAATTACAATAAATCTAAAACTATAGCAGATATAACCACTAAATTAAGCACAAGGAAGTCATATGTCAATGTCAGCGAGTATGCAAAATTTTGTCAAAATCAGCCACCATTTGACCATGCTCCCATATAAAAAACTTCTTCTTCTTCTTTAATGGCTTTTCACAGAACTGTTGTTCCTCTAGCCGAACGTAATATAGAATTCCAAGCGTCTCGATCTTCTGCGCATCTTCTCCAATTTTTAACACCATTTATGGGAACTATTTTATCTTTTGGAATGTCCGCCACTACTTGCTTTTCCCATTGGTATTTTCGTCTTCCCCGTCTCAACGGTTTTCCGGGATCACTCTCAAGTGATGTTTTGGCTGGTGCAGATGGGTCCATTCTTACGACATGGCCTACCCAACTCATGCGTTGTAGTTTGATACGCTTTACTACGTCAATGTCCGCATATAGCTCATACAGCTCATGGTTCATACGTCGTCTCCATTCTCCATCTATACGGACTGCTCCGTACACTTTGCGGAGGATTTTTCTCTCGAAAACTCCAAGAGCTGTCTCGTCTGCTTTCGTAAGTACCCATGCTTCTGAGCCATATAACAAAACAGGTAGTATCAGTGTCTTGTAGAGCGTGATTTTCGTTTGTCGAGAGGTGAATTTGTTTTTGAAGTGCTTATTTAGGCCAAAGTAGCACCTATTGGCCATTACTATTCTTTGTCTATAAAAAACTTACGGAAACACAAAAATACAAAAAGAAAAGGGGGTTTATGTCCGCCTGTCCGTCAGATAAAAGCGCGATAGCGATTTATCGAAATTGAATTTATTGCACCCTCGTAGGTCTATTAGATATGTTTCTAAATTTAACACAACTTGATGGTGGGTATATAAGATTCGGCCCAGCCGAATATAACACTCTTACTTGTTAAAAGTTAAATTTAAGGCTAAGCTTACCTTTCCTTTATATAGTAAAGTATAAACAGCAACAGTTCTTATTTGTTTATGGCATATCTTCTCTTAACAACCTTTTGGCCCTATTAAAGCCATTCTATCATATTTACTTTTTTTTTTTTTTTTTTTGCACAGAGCAATTTATTAAATAAATAATTTATGGATGTATATGTCATGTTAAGCTGCTTAAAGCGGCTAATTAAACCAGGAAAAAAAATAGAAGAAAAATCTTTGATAAATTTTATTATAACAACACATTAAATTCAACTAAAACTCAATAAACCATCATTAATTTCAACATTCATTTCAACTTCAACAATTTGTTGTTAGTCGTTGAAAAAAGTCAGTCAAACGATTAAATTGTTCGTTCGTTCGTTCGCTCAAACATTCAAATATATTGAATGTTTTTTCAATGAGCAATAGAAAATGAAATTAATATTTGTTTATGATAATTTACAACAAAGGACGTGATTGGAAATAATTCGAAAATGTTTTTTTTTTATTTTTTCATCTTCAATATTCTGTTTTATATTATTTTTGTACATTATTTTTTTTTTAGCATTTGTTGGAATAAATTCAATAAAATCGTTAAGTGCAGAGAAGCATATTTAAGTGGATGAGTTTGAAAGAACCCAGTTGGAAAAATTGGTGGGAAGGGTGATTTGAGTAACAGGTTGTTGACAAGTTTATGAACTTTTTTGAAGTTCTCAAACACATACAGGGAAAAAGAATAAAAATTTATAAAAAAAAATCTTTCTTATTTAAAGTTTTCTTTAAGAAAATTGCACAAATTTCTTACTCGATATGGAAAAATTCTGAAAATTTTTATTCAATTCCCAAAATCTTAGCAACTTTATCATTGTCCAATCTTTCTATAATATGTGTAAGCTATATATGTCCTAGTTGAGATACTCTTGTTGTCATCCATAAATAAGTTAAATTTACCAAAGAATTATACTTATATAAATAATTGAATTCAGATCAGTCATTTAATGCAATATGGTCATAACTCACGAAATAAAGAAATGATAGAAATACACAAATAGGCTTTAACAAGTAAAAAAGTGCTATAGTGGGTCAAGACCGACCATACGATACCCTTCACCACTAAGGTCAAAGGTGTTCTTTTTCCTGTATAAAGACAAATTTTTGCAAAATTTTGCCATAATACTCAAAACTTATATATTCAAGCTGTTTTCGTCATTTGGACTTATATGAAAGCTAGGATCAAATGTGGACCGATAATCTCGAAATGTGATTACAGTTGTTACAAAAATTATGTATGCAAAAAATAAACTTTAAATTCGTATTATCTTCAGATTTACGAGCGTTTTAGTAATTTTTGACTCATTAAGTGCGTTTTGACAGAGTTTGTATTTTAAGAGAGCTATGGTCAAATGTCGACCGATTTCAACGAAATTAGGTACAGTGATTTTAGTTTACATAAGCAGTATTTGTTTTAAATTTCATGAAATATTAATGTTTGTGGCCAATATATCAATTCCGGAAAGTGGGAAATATGGGAGGTACCATAAATAATGAACCGATTTTAACCAATTCCAATAGCCATGGTCCCACTATTAATAAATTACCTTTAGAATTGCGTCCTGTACTTTGATTACATGATTTGCATGGGGGTCCAGCCAGCCAGACGGACGGACTGACATCGCTGAATCGACTCAGAAAGTGATTCTAAGCCTATTGGTATACTAAAAGGTGGGTCTAAGACAGATATTTCTATGCGTTACATACATCAGGACATACTTATAATACCTATTCCAAAAAGGTCATTTTGTAAAAGGTTTATTGCAAAAGGTTTTCTCTAAAATAACTATAAAGTGTACAATTTTCCATTACCCAAATCAGAATTGACTAATTCAGACTAACGACAGTTTTGCTGCAATTAAACCGAAAGTACTAAATCCATATGTATAATATGATAAAATTGAATTGAGTTGAAATGTATGAATGTAATACAATATAATAAAATTGAGGACTGAAAATTTAAATGATGCGTATAAATAATATACTATTTTAATGTATTTGTGTACTGATATATAATTTAATAAACATACATACAAATTTGTTATGTATATAAGCAGCAAATACATATAGCTACTACATTAATATGTATTTATGTACATACATGTTTATATATATGTATATAAAAGACACTGTTTTAAATCTAAATTTGCTTAATAAATTTGAATGCATATAAACGACAAAAAAAATGGTGAATATAATTATCCTAAATATTGAGAATAAAGAACATTTTATCTAATTATATTTTAATTTATTCCAAAATTATTAAAAGGAGGATTGAACATGAAAAACAAGATAAGTTTGAGGCAAGATTTTTATATAAAAGTTAAATTGAAATTATTAGTGATAATTTTTCTTAAGAAAACTCAACTCAAAAATTCTTAGCAACTTTGTTGCTAACTTTTCTACATAAAAGTTATTATATGAAATATTTTTTATAAAGAAAATTCTATTCAAATATTTATGGGAATTCTTTGGTCTATGTTGGTACTTAACTCAAAATTTCTATGAGTTAACATAGATAAGATATCTCAGAAATATTACCTTAAAAAAGAGTATATCACGGACCCAATAATAGAAAATGTGTTTCAGACATATACGAAATATATTATCATAAAAACATTTTGTTAATCATTTCAATAAAAAACATGAGGCATAAGAATTAAGCCAAATACATTTGTGATTCTCAGATAATCTAACTTGAAAATTTCTAGTAATCTTTTAGTTGAAAGTTTGCCTTAATGAGCAACATGTCTCAGAAACTTGTTACAGACACATCTGAGATAAATTTTCTTAAAAAAAATGTTGTCAACACTTCTGATATATTGCTAACACTTCTAGCAACATTTTTAAAAGAAAACTTGTTTCGACACATCTGCGAAATATAAAAAATAAACAATTAAGTGACATTTAAATCAACAACAAAAAATAGTCCCAAATTATTTTTATTTTTATTTAAAAACAATTAAGAAAGCGCGATAGTCGGTCAAGCCCGACCATACGATACCCTTCACCACTAAGGTCAAAGGTGTTATTTTTCCTGTATAAAGACAAATATTTGCTAAATTTTGGCATCATACAAACATTTTCTCACTTTTCATTTTTTGGACTTATATGAAAGCTAGTGTCAAATGTGGACCGATTATCTCAAAATTTGGCAAATTGATTACAGTTGTCACAAAAATTATGTACGCAAAAAATAAACTCAAAATTTTCAATATCTTTAGATTTACGAGCGTTTTAGTGATTTTTTTGTCTTATTTAGTGCGTTTTTAAAGAAGAGTTTGTATGGGAGCTATGGTCAAATGTCGACCGATTTCAACGAAATTTGGTACAGTGATTTTAGTTTACATAAGCAGTATTTGTTTTAAATTTCATGAATAAATATTGATATTTGTGGCCAATATATCAATTCCGGGAAGTGGGACCTATGGGAGGTACCATAAATAATGAACCGACCAATTTCAATAGCCATGGTCCCATTATCAAAAAAATGATCTGTGCCAAGTTTCATTAAATTATCTTTAGAATTGCGACCTGTAGTTTGATTACAAGGTTTACATGGGCCAGACGGACGGACGGACGGACGGACGGACGGACGGACGGACATCGCTAAATCGACTCAGAAAGCGATTCTAAGCCTATTGGTATACTAAAAGGTGGGTCTAAGACAAATGTTTCTATGCGTTACATACATCAGCACAAACTTATAATACCCTTTCCACCTATGGTGGTGAGGGTATAAATATATATGTCAATGAGAAACATAGTACACATGTTTCAGAAATAGTACTATATCAAAATTTGTCACGCTTACAACTAATTACCATTTCCATAGTAAATATGTAACAGTCACTTTTAAGAAACATGTTCTTCTTCACATTTCCATAGAAAACATGTTGTATATACTTTAAGCAACATTTTCATAGCAGACAAGTCTCCGATACAAAAAAAAATATATATATAAAAAAATATAACATAGAAATTTTTTAGCAACATGCCTAAGCAACATTTTAATAAAATGAAATTTAAAACCAATATTCATTAAGTACATGTCAGAGATATCATGTCGGACACTAAAAAACAAGTCTCAGTCAAATCTAGGAAACATTTCGAAACGTCTAATAAACATATTCATATATATGTATGTAAGATATGTCTTAGCAACTTTTTAATAAAATGATTGTCTCAGATAAATTTAGAACCAATATTCATTAAATACATGTCGCAGATATCATGTATGACAATACAGGAAAATGTCTTAGTCTCATCTGAGAAACATGTTCAAAAAATCATGCTATATACATTTCATAGCAACATTTTTATAGAAAAGATGTCTGAGCAACATTTGCAATAAAAAATTACTCCATATAAGTTATTGACTTTGAAATTTCTAAGCAACGTTAATAGTAAATATGTTTAGCAACATTTCTGAAAGGTAAACAATTTCCAAAGATCATGCTATACTCGTATATATGTTTAAGCAACATTTATATAGAAAATATATCTAAGCAACATTTGGTAGAAACATGTCTCAGACACGTCTTAGAAACATTTCTATATAATACGTCGTTGGCATTTATAATAAACATATCCATAGATGACATGTCTTAGCAACATATTAAAAAAATAATTGTCTCAGACAATTTTGGGACCAGTTGTCTGACAACATAAAAACAGGCATCAGTTGCATCTGGGAAACATTTCGAAAAAATCATCATATGAATTCGTATATTTCAGAGCAAGATTTATATAGAAAAGATATCAGAGCAACATTTGTAATAAAAAAAATTTTCATAGTTAATCTTTTAGATATAGCTAAGCAGCACTTATATGGAAAATATATTTTAAAAAAATTTAATTGAAATTTCAATAGAAAAATTGTCTCAGATTATCTCTATAAAATGTTTTTTATACATTTGTGTAACTTTTCTAGCATTAGTATGCCTAAGAGACTCTAAGCAACATTTGTACCGAGACAATTTCCATACGTTCTAGGTATCATTTATAAAGAAAATATTCTAGATCGAGATATCAGTAAAACGTTTTCATTCATACCTAAACAACTTTTATTGAGAAATTTTGTCAATTTGCCTTAAGCAACATTTCTTTTCAAAATGTTTCTGCATGCAAAAGGCATGTTTCTAAGTCTTACATACATTTGTGCAACATTTCTATAGCAACATTTTTATAGAAAAGATGTCTGAGCAATATTTGCAATAAAAAGTTACTCCATATATGTTATTGACTTTGAAATTTTTAAGAAACGTTAGTAGTTAATATGTCTAGCAACATTTTTATAGGTAAACAATTTCCAAAAGTCATACTAAACTTCTATACATGTATTAGCAACATTTATATAGAAAAGATTTCTGAGCAATATGTTCAAAAATAATGTCTCAGACACACCTTTTAAACATTTCTCTAAAATACGTCATTGGCACTTATAATAAACATGTCTTAGCAACATTTGAAGAAAATTATTGTCTTTGATAAATCTGCCTTTAAGTTCATTTCGTAGATATCACGTCTGAGAACACAAAAGAAATTTCGAAAAAATTATGCCTTATACATGTATATTTCAAAGCAACATTTTTAAAGAAAAGATGTCTGGGCAACATTGGCAACAAAAAATATTTTCATAGTAAACTTATCTAGCAACATTTTTATATGTTACAATTTCCCAAAAATCTTGCTATACATGTATAAGCAACATTTTTAAAAAAGATATCTGAGCAACATTTAGTATTACATACATTCGTGCAACATTTTAGTTGTAAATGTAAATATGAAGCTTTTAGCAACTTTTGTATTGACTGGTTTCATTCGTTCTTAGTCATATTACTAGACATCTGAGGTAAACTTTTTTCGAAATATCTGTTCAACCTTTCTTTTGAAACTTTGTCTATTTGCCTTAAGCAACATTTCTTTTCAAAATGTATATTCTTAATTTTTAAAAAATGTACAAAAAACTACATCTAAGGAACAACCGAGTATCATTTAAATAAAACAATGTTTCAGATACATTTCATCAACATCTATATATATCGTTTATATAAAAAGTGTGTGTGTCCCAGACACATTTAAGCTAAATTTATGTAGATTCAATGTATCAGCAACACCTCAGTAACATTTCATGAAAATGTCTCAGCAATATCTTAGAAACATTATAATGGAAATATGTCTCATAAATGTTTTTATATCTAAACTTGCTTCAGATATATCTTAGCCAAAATTCAGTCAAAACAGTATTAAGATTATTTTAACAACATTTTAATGGAAATAATGCTTGAAATTCATTTGCGAATTTTGTAATGAAAAACTTATTTGCAACAAGTTTTACCCTTTTTTGTCGAACTTTTCCATTTAAAAATATTTTTTTTTAGTAAATACATGACATAAACATATTTGTTCATACTTACTATATACATTTTTAAGTATGAGAAACAATTTCACAGAAAAAGTTGATAAAAAAAAAAACATTTAGGCAACCTTTTGCATTTAAGCAACATTTGTATAGAAATCATAAAATTTGCCATATAATTTCTTTTCGTCTGCAAATTTTTGCTCGTAGTCATACGCAACTTGTTTCAGACACTTATTTAAGTCAAATTTTTGTAAAAAAAAATCTTAGAAACATAAGAAAAATATAATTGTAATTTAGATTCATCTATATTCAGAATATACATATTTTTTCAGTCAGTCAGTCAGTCAGTCAGTCAGTCAGTCAGTCAGTCAGTCAGTCAGTCAGTCAGTCAGTCAGTCAGTCAGTCAGTCAGTCAGTCAGTCAGTCAGTCAGTCAGTCAGTCAGTCAGTCAGTCAGTCAGTCAGTCAGTCAGTCAGTCAGTCAGTCAGTCAGTCAGTCAGTCAGTCAGTCTGTCTGTCTGTCTGTCTGTCTGTCTGTCTGTCTGTCTGTCTGTCTGTCTGTCTGTCTGTCTGTCTGTCTGTCTGTCTATCTGTCTGTCTGTCTGTCTGTCTGTCTGTCTGTCTATCTGTCTGTCTGTCTGTCTGTCTGTCTGTCTGTCTGTCTGTCTGTCTGTCTGTCTGTCTGTCTGTCCGTCTGTCTGTCTGTCTGTCTGTCTGACTGTCTGTCTGTCTGTCCGTCTGTCTATCTGTCTATCTGTCTGTCTGTCTAACTGTCTGTTGAAATCACGATAACGCCTAAACGAAAGGAGCTAGCTCACTGGAACTTAGTAAAAATATTCTTCATCTCTGAGAAAATTTTGGTATTGAAATTGGGCAACATCGGTTCACATTTGACCATAGCTCCCGTATAACCTCGTCTAGGCTAATCGCTTATTTGTTAATAAATGACAAATTATAACTGCTATGCTGATAAAATTTAATATGTAGAAGTTTTACATTAGCCCTAGGAAGCGTGTAAAATTTCATCAAAATCGGTTCACATTTAGCCATAGCTCCCATACAAAAAACTTATGAAAACAGCCTAAATTTCACCTAAAATACAATTAAATGCCAATAAATCTAAAAGTATAACAGATATAACCACTAAATTTTACACAAGAAAGTCTTATATCAATGCTAGCCAGTGTTCAAAATTTTGTCGTAATCGGTCACCATTTGACCTAGCTCCCATATAATAAACTTTCGAAAACACAAAAATTCAAGAAGAAAAGGGGATTTATGTCCGTCAGTCCGTCAGATAAAATCGTGACAGCTCCTTAACTACAAGAGCTACTAAGACTAAATTAGGCGCAAGGAAGTCTTATGTCAATGCCAGCCAGTGTGCAAAATTTTTTGACCATACAATCGGTCAACATTTGGCTATAATCGGTCAACATTTGGCTATAATTCTTATGTATATATAACATTCTCTTTTTATATCTACAATCAAAAAGATTTGGAGGTACATTCATTATATTAAGATTGCACCTATGAAATTAGATAGGCATCAATGTTCAGCCCAGACTTTATATATGATGAATGCATTAGGAACTCCTAACGAAATATATGGACCTGCCGTATTACTATTAACGTGATTAGCCTAACTACATATTAAGCACAACGAAAAGACTTTAACAACTTATTAATGTAAAACTATACCCGGTTATGAGACCGAATTTTGATCAAAGTAGATACTGGGGAAACCACTAAAATATTTTTAAATGTTGAACTATGAAGCTACAGCAGGTCCAGATTTTGAATTAGCTGCACCCTGTTTCTGAATTTAACACAATTTGATGGTGGGTATATAAGATTCGGCACAGCTTAACACTCTTACTTGTTTAAACTTATTTCCTTCTGATCTTAGACACCTTTCAGTCTCCCTTGAGATCCATGTTATCATATAAGATTAACTATGTGTAAATTGATTTTAATTAAACTAAAAGTATTAGATACTTTAATTTTCCTACATTCAAAATTGTTAAGTGCAGTTACAAC
The DNA here is from genome assembly GCA_933228675.1 of Stomorhina lunata. NCBI lineage: Eukaryota > Metazoa > Arthropoda > Insecta > Diptera > Rhiniidae > Stomorhina > Stomorhina lunata. Next base: position 21,998,360 of record OW121740.1, read on the forward strand.
ACTTTTCTAAGTATGTCGTGTAAAATGTATTTTATTTATATTACAGCTACATGTTCTATCATTATTAATCTAAATCAACATGTATGTTTAACATGCATATAAACATAAACTACGCCCATTACCAAATACTTCAATGTATGGCATGTAGGCAACAGCAACAAAAAAAAAAAAAACAAAACAAATTTATCAGGTAAACTTTTGCAAGCAACAGAAAATATCTAAACATGTTGGCAAATCAACACTATGGGGTAATTAGAATAATGTTGGGAAGAAAACTAAATATGAAATGAGAAGTTTTATTACAAAAATATTTCTTAATACCTTTTTTTAATTATTTCGAGTTCCACAATAATTTTTTTAAATATTTTAAATAAAATTTTCTCTTTTCCATATTCAAAATTACTCAGGTTTACCATTTGTGATATTTTTGTAATAAATAGAGAGTTAACAAAAGTTTTCAACATTTTTGACCGAAATGCATTGACTAACAATGCAACCACAACCCAGTAATACCTTTACACTAATACACATATATAACATTATAGAATTTGTAACATTTGGTTGCTGCTTGTGTCCTTGTTGTCCTTGTGTTTGTGGTGACATGTATGTGTGTATATGCAATTTTACTAGTAAATATTTGCCATGTCTGTATATGTTTGCATTTGCTAACATAAATTTCCTGTCGCATACACATCCTTGTTTAAACAGTTACACTGAAATCCTCACTCATATTATAGTTTCCTGCTTATTCTCATCGTACCTTTACCCATGTATGTATATGCATTTTTATATGTAATAGTTATTTACATATTTACCTTATTTAACAATCTATGTGCAGCTACTTGTATATAATTAGTGTTGCTATAATTAATAGAACTGTAGCGCGACAATTATAATTGATTCAATAAATTTTGCATGGCAACTAGGAATTTAACCTAAAATACTAACACAATTTACGTTTTTTTTTTCGTATGTCATACCTGCAATAAACAGTTGATTTAAGGACTTTGATTTCTATACACCAACTGAAATTTTTATTTTAATGTACAATATTTTGTTTCTTCATTCGTTTTATGAACACAACAGATTTTTCATTATATATTTGCGCGTTGATTTAAAAACAAATCACGACATTGGAACTGAAATTATATGTAATCGACATTACAGAAAAAAGTGAAAATCCAAAAACATGGTTAAGGCACGCACGAGTTACAGAAGCAACTGCAATAACAACAACAACAATATCAACGAACCCACCAACAAAGCCACCTAGACTAAGCAGTTAAGAAATAATTGAACTCAATCTTGCAATAACCTAATTAAACACTGACCCACTTGCTAAAATAAAAAGAATTATTAAAATTTAGTTAGTAAGCACTTTTATATCTAGGAAGTAAATTTATAAATTAAAATAACATAATAAGCATTTTTGTATTTAGTATAAATAAAAAGAAAATTTGAAATAAAGCATCAATCATAATTTAGAAGTAAAAACAAAAGCTTGTTTTTTTTAGTAATAAAAAGTTAACAAGTTAACTGGCGCAGTCGGTAGGATAAGTGAACGATTTCGGCGTCCTACTTAAAAATGATAAACAAAAGGCAAAAAGGACCATCGGATTTTTTCCAAAACGAGGGACAACATTCTCCAAGGCACCAGGACAACGGAATCGTGGGTTTTGACCCTTAATTCACAAGGACCATATTAACAACTATAGCTTCATCAACCATGTTTATAATAATACCCCTCCTAATCGGGACCATGTAAGTGTTTCTGTGATGTGAATTTTTTTTTCTTTTTTCCAATATAATTAAAGAAGTAAAGATATAATAAGTGAACATTTTTTTGTGAATAATGCAAAGAATCGAAAAAATCGATATAATATCTGAAATTGAAAGATTAATATTATATACCCCTAATGAGGAAAAGATTAAAAAATTACAAAAACTAATAAATGATATAACTATAATAAAAATTAAATCAAAGAAAAAATTTTTAAAAGCCAAAAAAAAAGGAAAACAGAAATACATTAGAATATAGTTTATACATATTATAAATACAAAACCTTTGCAATTTAACTGATATCGAGGGCATATCGGTAACTTGTTAAATTGGTTTGGTTAAAAAGAAATAAACAGAAATATAATTGAAAATTATAAAACAAAAAAAAACGAATTTAAAATTAAAGGTATCGAGTGTATATCGATACGAACCTCTAAGTTGTGCGGCAAATTTTGAAAAGAGAAAGTCCATCCTTGTCAAGGGCTTTAACTGTATATCATTGTGCAGTTGACAGGAGTACAGAGGGAATATCTGTACAGTGGCAGACTCTGCTAAATTACTAGCAACATAATTTAATTTTAAGTTAGATTAAGCTAACTCATTTCATGACTAACATGAAAGATAACATCACAACACCTGAACAATATCGCCGAAGCAATAGTATTATCCAAACTGAACATTATTCCTAAATTAATACTAGATCCCATAGAACTAGCTCAAATTCATAATATACTAAATAATACAATAAGTATAATCTCCTCTGAACACATATTTGAATTTTTAGAATTAAGTGCATACTATAACAATACAAATATTATATTCAACATAAAAATTCCAATTATATCAAAAATACAATGTACATTATATCATATTATTCCAACACCAATTAACAAAACCTTAGAAATTATAAGCGAAGAATACGCATTAATTAATGAAAATAATTTGACATTTTATAAAGAAAAATGTAGAAATATAGAAAATACCTATATTTTATTGCAAAAACATTTATGAGACAGAATATAATATGAACTCAAATTGTATTAGAGATATAATACTTAAAAACGAGAATGCTTCTTGTCATTTGCGAGATATAGGACAAAAATCTTACATCATTCATCCAGAGCCTAACTACATTATCCTCATAAACCCTCCAGTACAACAGATCACTTCCACATGCAACAATGTTAGCAAAGAACATACCATAAATAGCACAACTCTGATTCAATTTATTAACTGCAAAATTGCCATCAATAGCATCTGGTACAATAACGAATATAACGTATATTGGGACAATGGAAACCCTGTTGAAATGCCACCCAACCTTCACAACAATATCACTATCCTTTCCAACAAAAAAGAAATAACACTTCCAAAACTAAACGAGTACAGATTTCAAGATAAAAAAGTAGTAGAAAACCTACAAACGAGTACAGAAATACATGAAAAAGTAACATATTCAGTCTTTGGATCAACAATAATTCTCATTATTATATTAATAACTGTTATAATGAAAAGAAAATCAACAACAATAACATACCTACTTGATCAGAAAAATAATGAAGTTCCGCCAACAAATTGTGCAATGCCCCTTTGGCCGTCACTTCATTTTAAGGAGGGAGGAGTTACAGAAGCAACTGCAATAACAACAACAACAATATCAACGAACCCACCAACAAAGCCACCTAGACTAAGCAGTTAAGAAATAATTGAACTCAATCTTGCAATAACCTAATTAAACACTGACCCACTTGCTAAAATAAAAAGAATTATTAAAATTTAGTTAGTAAGCACTTTTATATCTAGGAAGTAAATTTATAAATTAAAATAACATAATAAGCATTTTTGTATTTAGTATAAATAAAAAGAAAATTTGAAATAAAGCATCAATCATAATTTAGAAGTAAAAACAAAAGCTTGTTTTTTTTAGTAATAAAAAGTTAACAAGTTAACTCACGCGAGAATGTAAATTACAGAAATTGTAAAATTGTTAACGAGGGGAGCATGAAAAGTGTGAAGACAATTTTGGAAACAATACTTGACCCATGTTTTCTATAGAAAATTTAATCTAAGTCAGTGTTTTTTTAAACATGTCTCCAACATATCTAAACAACATTTCCGTAAAAACATAATTTATATCTACTATATGTAGATATAAAGCATCATTTTAATGAAATATACATATGTATGTCTCGGAAACATTTACAAACATCTATAACATCATGAATATTTACATGACTCAGACACACCTAAGCAACATTTTTATAAAAACCTAATTCATATCTACATATCTAAGCAACATTTTAATGGAATATACATATGTATGTCTCGGAAACATTTGAGCAACATATTTATAATATCATGAATATTTACATGACTCAGGCACATGTTTTCTATAGAAAATCTCATCTAAATTAGTTTTTTTAAATATGCCTCAGACCTATTTAAGCAAAACTTCTGTAAAAACATAATTCAAAAATACATATCTAAGCAACATTTTAATGGAGTATACATATCTATCTATCGGAAACATTTGAGCAAAATATATATAACATCATGAATATTTACACGACTCCGATACATCTAAGCAACATTTCTATAAAAACCTAATTTATATCTACATATCTAAGCAACATTTTAATGGAATATACATATGTATGTCTCGGAAACATTTGAGCAACATATTTATAATATCATGAATATTTACATGACTCAGGCACATGTTTTCTATAGAAAATCTCATCTAAATTAGTTTTTTTTAATATGCCTCAGACCTATTTAGGCAAAATTTCTGTAAAAACATAATTCATATATACATATCTAAGCAACATTTTAATGGAATATACATATGTATGTCTCAGAAACATTGGAACATCATATATATAACATCATGAATATTTACACGACTCAGATACATCTAAGCAACATTTCTGTTAAAACATAATTTATATCTACATATCTAAGCAACATTTTAATGGAATATACGTATGCATGTCTCGGAAACATTTGAGCAACATATTTATAATATCATGAATATTTACATGACTCAGGCACATGTTTTCTGTAGAAAATGTCATCTAAATTAGTTTTTTTTTAAATATGCCTCAGACCTATTTAAGCAAAATTTCTGTAAAAACATAATTCATATCTACATATCTAAGCAACATTTTAATTGAGTATACATATCTATGTCTCGGAAACATTTGAGCAACATATATATAATATCATGAATACTTACACGACTCAGACACATCTAAGCAACATTTATGTAAAAACATAATTCATATATACATATCTAAGCAACATTTTATTAGAATATACATGTCTTTGTTTCGGAAAAATTTAAGCAACATATTTATAACATCATGAGTATTAACATGATTCAGGCACATCTAAGCAACATGTCCAACAAACTTGTTGCATTTACATTTAAGCAACATTAGTATGATATTGAAAAGAAATTTCGTTTCGAAGCTATTTTGGGTAACAAATATAAAATTTAAACCAGATTTTGAAAAAGCTTGCAAAGAAGCTTTTATAAAAACAGAGAAATAACTTTGAAAAATAATAATAATTAATGCGTCTTAATGCAAATTTTACTCTAAAGCTATTTTTGTTAAACAATTATAAAATTTGACCCAAATTTTGAAAAAGCTTTTAAAGAAACTTTTACTAAAACAGAGAAATAACTTTGAAAAATAATAAAAATTAATGCGTTTTAATACAAATTGTATTTAAAAGCTATTTTTGTTTAATTATTATACAATTTTACCCAGATTTTGAAAAAGCTTTTCTGAAAACAGATGGAAACCCGCAAAAATTAATTCGTTATAATATATATTTTTTTTATTTTAAAGTTAGTTTTGGTATAAAATTATAAAATTTGACCAAAATTTTGGAAAACCTTTTAAAAAAGCTTTTACTAAAACGGAAAATAACTTTGAAAAACATATACATAAAATATATATACAGATTTTGAAAAAGCTTTTATGAAAACAGATAGGAAACCTTAAAAAATTACAGAAATCCCTATATTTTGGTAAAAATTTCACTTTAATTTTATTTTTGTCATAAAATAATCAAATCTAAAAAAGCATTTTAACGAGCTTTTACGAAAATAGTTTAAAAACCTAGAAAAATTTTAAAATTTAATATTTCGGGTAAAAAATTGTAAAATTTGGCCTAGATTTTGAAAAAGCTTTCACGGAAGCTTTTATGAAATCAGATAGGAAACCTTAAAAATGGTAGAAAATAATATGTTTAAATAAATTTTATATTTTTAAGCTTTTTAGGGTAAAAACTATAAAATTGACCCACATTTTGAAAATGCTTTTAAAAAAGCTTTTCAATTATAACATATGCCTTAGATTTTGAAAAAGCTTATTTTTTTACCTTGAATAATTGTAGAAATTTATTCGTTTTAATTGAGTTTTTATTACAAAGCTATTTTGTCATAAAATTATAAAATTTGTAAAAGCTTTTAAACGAACTTTTATAAAAGCAGGTAATAAACCTTTTAGCAAATTTTATATTTAAACTTGTTTTAGATACACATAAGCAATGTTTCAAAGAAATCGCCTTTCATATTCTTCTGAAACAATTGAAATAAAAATTTGTTAATCTTTAGAATTTGTTCAGCAATTTCTTTCGTACTGTGAAATTTCTGTTTAACTTTCCCACAGTAAACTTGTATGAGGAACATTGTTGTAGAAACATTTTTTTTTAGGAACATGTTAGAAACGTTAATCATACTCAAGCAACATTTTATTTGAAAATATGTTACAGATGCATTTTTAACAAGTTTTTATATAAAAAGTGTCTTAGCCTTACATAACAATGTTTGAACATAAATTCAACTTTTATATTGAAACATGTTTTAAACTCATGTAGAAAACATTTCCCTAAAAAAGTTTTAATTCGTTCAAGACAATTTTATTTTTTAGTTAAATATTTCTTAGTTTTGCATAAGACTCTTTTTCCTTTACAATTTTTCTCTAATGGATCTGATATGTTTTTGATACTAGTTTGTAATAATAATATCGCTAAGATGTATCCTCGATAACAACCTCGAGATTTGTATATACAAATTTTTTTAGTATTGCTCAGATGTGTCTGAAACATTTTTGTATACAAATGTAGCACGTATTTATATACAACAAAATTTTGATTTAAATTTTTAATAAAACAAATTTTAATGAGATAAGGCTTAGGTGAAATTTGTGTAAAAAATGTTGCATAAATGTTGCTTAGATTTGTCTAAAGCATTTTTTTTTTATATAAATGTTGCAAAGATTGGCCTGATACGAATCTTTTATATAAATGTTTCTGAGATGTGTATAGGAATATTTTTAGAATGTATCTAAAATATTTTTGAGGATATTTTATACAAAAATGTTTATTAGATATTTTTCGACAAGTCTAAAACTTATTTTTACATAAATGGTAAATAGATTTGTCATGTTTTGCAACATGTTTTAATGTAAATGTTGCACAAATTTGTAAAAAACATATTTATTACATATTTAAATGTTTCCCACATATGCTTAAGATTTTTATCTATCCACAACTTTGCCCGCACTCTTGTATATGAGATGAGTTTTGTATAGAAATGTTGCTTGAATTTGTCCTAGATATATTCTTTATAAAAATGTTGCTTGGATGTATTTAAAAGAGCTTTTTAAAAAATATAGCTGTGATAAGTCTTGGATACAATTAATAAATATATATGTTGTTGAGATATGTCTGAGAAACATCTTTTTTAAAAATGTTGCTAAAATGAACCGAAACACAAACATTTCCTCAACTAAGATAAAATTTTAACTGTTGAAAAAAAAAAGTATTTTATTTTTTTAAAATTTACATGCCCTTGATTGCCATATCGAAATAAAGACTTTCAAAAATCGTCGAACCTAACATCCTAGTAAAAAAATTGTCTGTAATCAAGGAAATTTTTTATGTATGCAAATATCCTTTAGATGTATTCAAATATTATAGTTATGGAGTAGATAAATCTAGTTCTGAGGTTTGAGTGATTTGTATGAATGAATGCAGACACACATAGAGACATAGTCAAAGGCATATAAACAGAAAAGAACATTTCTCTCATTGTGGTAGTAAAAATAAATTGCCGTTACAAAAACTATTATTTGTGACAAAGGAAAACTTACTATCCAGACAAAAGTTTTGCCCCCCCCCCCCTCTTTTTGTGTTTAGTAAAGCAGTTTTTCCTTTGACATTCTAAATGGCCACAAATGATTTTACATATATTTATTGTCCAAGAATAAAAAACCCCCTCCCCCAAAAAAAAAATTTATAACAAAAAAAAATTAAATAAATATTGTAAAGAAAAGAGCAAATGTAAATTATGACTTACTTTAACAATAAAATAAAAAATAAACAGCTCAGGCAAAAAAAAACCAACAGAATATTTGGTTACCCAAATATATTCGAAATGACAAAAGCTAGGGGAGGGAATCCTCAGTAAAAAAGGCCAACAACCTAATTGTTAATGACACTTCCGTTGTAAAAGGGTTTAGAAACCCCATCTAAACACACAAACAAATACTCTCTAGGCCAAAATTGATTTTAAAAATGTTGGGCTTTGCTTTTGAGGGTAAACATCATTAATAAGGTTCTGGTAATAAATGATATAAAAATAATCAAAGACATTTTCTGTTCAATTTTTATTATTTATGTTAGTGATTTTTTGCATTTTCATTTTTTGGCCATTTTTTATTTTCAATTGAAAGCCTTTTCTTTGTCTTTTTTTTTTGTTGAAGGACAACAAAGCAAAAAGGAAAGACTAAATTTTATACGAAGCGGAAGAATGTGTAGAGTTTAAAGGAAGAAAAAAATGACCTTTTATATTATTTGCTCTAGCAATTTTATTCAAATATTAAACAAAAGAGTCTCTGGGGACACAATTATGATGAAAAGTGTTTTTCGTCTTGCTTTTTTTTTGGAGGATGGTTTTTAAATATTATTAAGACTTTGATTAAATATGTAATCGTTTCTTTGTATTAAATTTAAAGGCTCTATAATTCTATGTAAATTAAATTATTGAAAGATTGCTACAAATAATACTTAAGACTTATACATACTCCGTATTTAAGGAAGCAATATTATAAACAAACTAGCAACATTTCTGATGAAACATTGTTTCGTTTACATCTGTACAGCTTCTTTGAAACATACATATTATGGAAACATCTAAGTTAACTATTTTGAAGCTAACATGTTTCAGTTACATCAGTGCAACTTGTTTCAGATACATCAGTACAACATGTTTCAGATACATTAGTGCAACATGTTTAAGAAACATTGACTCAAGTTTTTTTTAGAAAACATGTTTTGGACAATGTTTCAAAAGTTTAGATACATCTGAATTAAATATGTTTAAGATACATTAGATCTGTCTGAGATATTTTTTTTTAAACAAAGCTGCTCAAATGTGAAACATATTAACAATATAATGATTCTTAGATATGTCTAAGAGATGTTCTTAATAAAAAAGTTGATAAAATACAATTGAAACGTGTTTTTTATACAATTTATGCTTCTGTGTTTCTTAAATGCAAATGTTGCTAGCGTGTATCTGAGATGTTTCTGAAACATTTTAGCAACATTTATATACAAATTATACCTCAGAGATGCTCTCAACAAAAAAGTTGTTAAAATACAATTGAAACGTGTTTTCCATACAATTTACGCTTCTGTGTTTCTTAAACAAAAATGTTGCTAGCATGTATCTGACTTGTTTCTCAGTAATTTTTGCAAGATTTATATACAAATTATATTTTTATATTATTATTCTTTGGAAAATACTTAAAAATACTTGATATTTTTATTTAAATGTCTCCAGATGTGCTTTAAATGATTCTATTAATTGTAAAATTCTTTTTGAATTATTTTTTAAAGATGAAGTGGCTTAGACATTTCTGAGAGATTTTCTCAATAAAAAAGTTGATAAAATACAATTGAAACGTATTTTCCATACAATTTATGCTTCTGTGTTTCTTAAATAAAAATGTTGCTAGCATGTATTTGAGATGTTTCTGAAACATTTTAGCAACATTTATATGCAAATTATACTTGAAAGATGCTCTCAACAAAAAAGTTGATAAAATATAATTGAAAAGTGCTTTCCATATAATTAACGCTTCTGTGTTTCTTAAATAAAAATGTTGCTAGCATGTATCTGACATGTTTCTCAGACATTTTTGCAAGATTTATATACAAATTATACCCAAAATATTCCGCAGCAAGATTTCATTTGAAATTTTTTTTTGGAAAATGCTTAAGAAAATGTTGCTAAGGCAAGTATTGGTTATAATATATTGTATATAAATATTGCTAAAAACTTGTCTATGAGATATTTTTATTTAAATTTTTCCTAGATTTGTTTTAAATGTTTCTAATAGTTGTTAAATTGTATTTGAAATATTTTAAAAGATATATACAGAAAAAACATCGATAAAGCGTTTTAAAGAATATATGTTTTAGACATATTTTGAAATATTCCTGAAGATAATATCACTAACACGAGTCAAGAACATGTTCACCTAAAATGAAAATTATGTCTACAGAAAAATGTTTCAGAAACATCTAAACAACATTTAGATATCAAATTGGTTAGAAATATCTCAAAGAAATTAAAAAATAAAACAAAAACGTCTTTACTATAGAAAATATGTGTTAGAAACGTCTGTGCAACATTTCTTTACTAAAACACATCTCAGCAACATTTTGGAAAAAATTATGTCTCAGACTCATCTTGGCAACATTTTTATAAACATAATCTAAATCGGAACTAATAAATTTCTCTGTTATACATGTAGTTATACTTTTGTTCAAAATATTATTTATACACATTTGAGGAACATGTTTATAGAAAAAAGGTATTAAACACAATAGACCTATTATTCTTGATAAAAAATTTTTTTGAGATAAAGTTAATTAACATATCTATAGAAACTAGGTCTTATTTTAGTCGAAAAAAAATTTAAGAAAGATATTATCAACATTTGTATAGAAAAAAAATTTTATGCAACATTTGCATACAAAGATAGAAAACATTTCTAAAACTTAAACGAGCAACATTTTTAATGTTTTTTAAAGGAAACAATATTTCTATAATAAACTTGGTTTATCTACATCTGAGAAACAATTTTTCTACAATAAACTTGTCTCTAATAAACATCTGAGCAACATTTTTTGTCCCAAAACAAGGTTAGAAACAGAAAAGCTGATAATCAAGTATATAGATAACAGATCTTAGAAAGGTCTTAACAACATGTGTCAGAAACATCAAAGCAACATTTGTTACATAAACTTATTAGTGAAATTTCTATATAAATTACTCATATACGTGACATGTTCTGTATCATATCTAGCAATATTTCTATAGAAACATATTTTAGAAAAATTAAAGCAATAAACATGGCTTATATACATCTGAGCAACATTTTTTGCCTAAGACCTAGGTTAGCAACGTTATTAAAAAAGCATCTGATCATCACTTTTGTAGACAGGTCTTAGCAACATCTATGAGGCATTCCATTGTATCGGACTTAGTAGAAAACGATTTGTAGAAAACTGATCTAGCAACATTTCTATAGGAACATATTTTAAAAACATCAAAACAACAAACATGGCTTATATATATCTAACAACATTTGTTTCATAAACTTGGCTTATATACATCTGAGCAACATTTTTTGACCAAGGTTAGCAAAATTAAAAAAAAAACATTTGATCATCAATTTTGTATATAACAGATCTTTGACAGGTCTTAGCAACATTTATCTAATAAACTATCTATGTGACATCCCGTTGTATCGGACTCAGTGGAAAAAAAATTATAGAAAACTGATCTAGCAACATTTCTATAGAAACAGATTTTAGACACATCAGCGCAATAAACATGGCCTATATACATCTGAGTAACATTTTTTTGTCACACATTGTCAAACATTTGATCATCAATTTTGTATATAACAGATCTTAGACAGGTCTTGGCAACATTTGTTTAGAAATGTGTGTGAGAAACATTGAAGCAACATTTGTTTAATAAACTAATGAGTAAAATTTCTATATAAAAGACATATCCATATGACACGTTGTATCGGAAAAATTTTGTTAAAAACAGATCTAGCAACATTTCTATAGAAACATATTTCAGAAACATCAAAACAATATTTGTCTACGAAACTACTTTGACATATTTGAACAATATTTTTATATGGAATTGACATGGGTCACATCTGAGCAACATTTCGTAATCTAAGACTCAGTTTCTTCCCTTTTCTTTAAAGAAATTATTAAGACACATTCTAACTTATAGCTCAGTAAGTAGAACCACATTCATTTATATATAAGTAGGTCTTAGGAACATCTTAGCAACATTTTGATTGAATGAAATTTTAGAGAAATTTTACCAACATTTAAATATAGAACTAATTTTGATTATATCTAAGCAACATTTTCATTAAGCTATAGGAAAACATTTCCAAAATTAAATTTGCAACCGACAGTTTTTTAAGAGAAACATTACTCCTATAATAGACTTGGCTTATATACATTTGAGCAACATTTTTTTGCCTCAAGCCAGCCTTAGCATTTCATTTCAAACAAAAAATATCTTATCATCAATTATAATAGACTGGTGTAAGCAACATTTGTGTATAATCATGTGTCGGAAACATAGAAGGAACATTTGAATAATAATCTACTAAGACATATCTAAGTCAAATGTCTATATAAAAGACACATCTGTGCAACATTATGTTGTACAAGACTAATTTTTGTAGAAAATATATCTTTGCAGCAAATATATGTTTCTATAGTAGTTTATTATATAAATGTTGCTTCTATGTTTTCGGCACTTGTTTATATACAAATGTTGCCAACAATTGTTTATGATATATGTAATTGATGATATGATATTTTTCGAGCAAAATGCTAAGAATGGCTTGAGGCAAAAATGTTGCTCAGATGTATATAAGCCATGTCTCAGAATCATCACATCAATATTTGCATATGAAACTACTAAGACATAATTGAACAAGATTTCTTTATAAAATTGTTATGAAATACATGTGAGCAACATTCATTTGTCTCGGACTTATGTTTAAATCTTTTTTTATAAAGAAATTGTTGAGACATGTCTTATCTTATGTCTCAATGAGCCGAAACCTACTCCTTTATATTTACTCATCACCTTTGAAGTTCATCAATTTTCCACCAATATCATCATTACAATACTTCCATCATCTCTGTACGATGGCATTTGATTTCTTTATTCTTTATCAATTTTTGTAAAATTATCGAAAGAAATCACCATCATTTCCATTTGACTTTATTCACTTTTCCCTTTCCTTTTACATGAACACGTACGTACTCGTACACATATTTAAATTCTTTATACATTTAGTAAAATATACATATTCGTTTGCGAATTTATTTTTACAGATATGACTTAATGGCTGGCGTTACACGTGCAGAGGCGTTTTTCTCCTTCAATTCAGGTGATGTTCAATATGGCATTGAGGCTGATAGACGTTCAAAAATCTTAAAAGCCTACGTGC
>OW121740.1:22021721-22146721 GCA_933228675.1 Stomorhina lunata
GGCTGGCATAAATATGCATTCTCTACTTGTAGTCTAGTAATCATTATCTTTCACAAAGGGACCACTTTAGAACCCAAGTGAAGCTTCCCTAGACATTAGCCACCTGCCCAACCTAACCTTTGGGTTAGATGATTACGCCACCGAAAAGCTTTTCTTTTTCCGACTCTTAATTTTAAAGACTCTTTGCATATAATATTAGTATAACCAAATTTTGCTAGGAATTACATTAAGTAGTGTTGCAAAACACCATTGGTGAAGGGTATCCAAGATTCGGCAAAGCCGAATATACCACTCTTACTTGTTCAATGATAAAGCCATGATTCCAAAAAAAATTTGTACAATTTTCAAAGAAAAAAGATTTGCTATTATTTCAGGACTCCCACATAAAATTTTCTTAAAAAGTTTTAAATAATTCTTAATCTAAAAGCAAATTGTAATGATTTTAATAAGTATTTATTGTATAGATATATGTATTTTTGCCTGAGTTTAAAAAAGGATATATAGAAAACTTTTTTGTTTTAAACAGGATTTGTACAAAATTTCGAGGAAGTATAGCTCACACTATTACACTTTCATTTCCAAATTCCAGATTCTTTCTGACTTAAAATTAAACATATATTAATACTTTTTAACCTAAAAGGTAATTGCTAAAGTTTTTGGGAGCATATCTTAAATTCTGGAGATGTTTACAAAAAAGGACATATGGGAAATATTTTTGTTTTTTACAGGAGATGAACAAAATTTTGAGGAATTGTAGATATCACTGTTACACGTCCATCTATTAAAGATAAAGTCCTGATTCCAAAAAATTTTGTAGTTTTGAAAGAAAAAGATTTGCAATTAATTCAGGACTCCCACATACAATTTTCTTAAAAAGTTTTAAATAACTCTTAATCTAAGAGCAAATTATAATGATTTTTATAAGTATTTATTGTATAGATATATATATTTTTGCCTGAGTTTAAAAAAGGATATATAGAAAACTTTTTTGTTTTAAACAGGATTTATATAAAATTTCGTGGAAGTATAGCTAACACTATTACACGTTCATTTCTCAATAAAGAAATCAAGTTTTTAAAAACTTCTTGAAAAAAAATTTTAAAGAAAGACCACATTCATTCTGACTCAAAATTAAACTTTTGTAGAAACATGTTTTAATACTTTTTAATCTAAAAGGTAATTCTTAAAGTTTTTGGAAGCATATCTTAAATTCTAGAAATGTTTACAAAAAAGGACATATGGGAGATATTTTTGTTTTTTACATAAGATGAACAAACTTTTGAGTAATTGTAGATGACACTGTTACACGTCCATTTTTCAAATATAAAGTCATAATTCCAAAAAAATTTTTGTAGAGTTTTCAAAGAAAAAGATCTACTCTTAATTCAGGACTCCCACATACAATTTTCTTAAAAAGTTTTAAATAATTCTTTATCTAAAAGCAAATTATAATGATTTTTAAAAGTATTTGTTAATTTTTGCAAAAGTATAAAAAAGGATATATTTAAAACTTTTTTATTTTACATAGGAAATTAACAAAATTTAATAATAGTATAGTTTGCACTTTAACACGTTCATTTCCTAGTACAAAGTTATATTTTGAGCCTTATCTTGGTAAAAGTTCTAATAAGAAAGACTCACAATTCTTTCGGATTTGATTTTATTTTATTGTTTTAATTTTTTCAGAAGATTAGAAAAAAGGATACATAGAAAACACTTTTGTTTTATACGGAAAATGCACCAAAGTTTAAAGAAATTATATCTGAGACCATATCACGTTCATATCCAAAATATATAAGAAACCCCTCTTTCACCCACTTCTATATATGATTAATATCAAAATTATAAAATCACATAAAAATCATATCAATCATACATACGTCTATATACTCAGATAAACAAAACAACTAAAAACCATGAAATTCATTCATACATATCAATCAATTATTAAGTGGTTTATGTAAAAATAAGCCAACATGAATGACATTTTAGGCAAACAATGTAATGAAATGTCCTCGCCAACAAAAAATCTATCAATCAATAAACAAAATTTGTCTAAAAATATTTAGGGATTATAATTAATGCCCAAAAACTAACTACAACAAAAATGTTTTTATAATTTGTAGTTGAAAGTTTTTTGTAAATAAATTTTTTTTTTTTTGAATAATTTGATTTATAATTTGCCTAATTCTGTTATTTTATTTATTTATTTTACAGCGTCAAGGTTGCATACATGGCGAGGATTTGCCTTATATCTTTGGAGCTCCCCTGGTGGGTGGCTTTAATCATTTCACCAGAAATTACACAAAAACGGAAATCAGTTTGTCGGAGATTGTTATGCTGTATTGGTCGAATTTTGTGAGAACGGGGTAAGTTTTAAAATTTCTGCATACAACGAAGTATTTTAAGTCATTTGATCGGTTACATAAAAAGATGTTTATTTTACTTTTCGTTACTTTTTGTTTTGCTTTAATATTTTCAAAAAAATAGATTTAGCAAGAATTTTGGCTCTATCTTTTTTAGTTTCCAAGATAATCGTACTTTTATGTTTTCATATAAAAATTTGAGACTTTTGCCTAAATGGCTCTATCTGCTATAGTTTCCAAGATAATTACACTTTAAAATGTTTATACACAAGTTTTTAAAAATAAGTTTTAGTACAAAGTTTGAAATTTGAAAATTTTTGATCAAAATTGCTCTATTTGCTCTATAGTTTCCAAGATATTCGCACTTTTATGTTTTCATATAAAAATTAAAAAAAAAATAATAATTTTTTTAAGAATTTTAATTTTTTTTAGCGATTATTGATTTCCTTATCTTTCTAAAATAATTGAAGTTTTATATTTTCATATACAAATTTTTCAAAAAAATAAAATTTTATTCGCAAACTTTTACATATTTACCTTAAATAACCTAATTTGAAATATATTTGGAAAAAATGTGTTCTTTATTTATATTTTTAGTAATCCCAATGAACAAATGGAAAGTGATCATGGTAGCCGTCAGGAGAGAAGTCGCTATAAAATAATCGAATGGACCGCTTATGAAAGTGTTCACAAAAAATATTTGAATTTTGGTAAGTTGAACAAATTTTTTTTCAAAATAGCAAAAAAAATTAAAAAAAAAAATTAAAAACAAAAACAAGTAAAAAAGTCAGTTAAGCCATGTGATACTAGGGTTGACCTTATCTTACAAAAACGCGAAATCTCACCTCAACTTCCCCCCAGTAATGTTATACAAAGGACAATTTCCGCCAAAAGTAAAATTAAAGTGGATTAAGAACAATGAATGCATATAAATGCACAAACAAACATTTATTTCATGAGCACGAATGTGTGCCTTAGCTTGCTCTCATTGGATAACCGTATCCATTAATTGTTTCCGAAATAGCGACAAAGCGGTATAATATGTTTTTTTATGGGGCTTTTCAAAACAACCATTTAGCAAATCAATGAATGGAAGTGCAACATCTTTATGATATGTTATACAAAATTTTTAATAAATTTCCTGCATAAATGAGAAATTTTTTAAAAATGTCCTATAAAGCTAAGAAATTTTTTAAAATTTTCTATAAAAATAAGAAATTTTTGAAAAATTTCTTATAAAAATGAGAATTTTTTTCAAAATTTCCTAAAAAAAAATAAGAAATTTTTGAAAAATTTCTTAAAAAATTTCAAAAAAATTTCCTACAAAATAAGACATTCTTGAAAATTTTCCTAGAAAAATAATAAATTTTTAAAAATTTTCTATAAAAATAAGAAACTTAAAAAAAAAACTTTCTATAAAAATATGAAAATTTTTGAAAATTTTCCTATAGAAATAAGAAATTTTTAAAAAATTTCTGATAAAAACAAGAAATTTTTGAAAAATTTCCTATATAAATAAGAAATACCTAAAAAGTTTCCTATAAAAATAAAAAATGTTTGAAAAATTTCCTATCAAATAAGAAAATTTTGAATAATGTCTTATAAAACTAACAACTTTTTGAAAAATTTCCTATAAAATTCAGAAATTTTTTTAAAATTTTCTATAAAAATAAGAAATTTTAAAAAAATTTCTTATAAAAAAAAGACATTTTTGAAAAATTTTCTAAAAAAAAATAAGAAACTTTTGAAAATTTTCCTATAAAAATAAGAAATGTTTGAAAAATTTCCTATAAAACTAAAAAAATTAAAAAAAACTTCCTACAAAAATAAGAAATGATTGAAAAATTTCCTATAGAAACTAGAAATATTTGAAAATTTTTCTATATAAATAAAAACTTTATGAAAAATTTCATATAAAGGATAAGAAATTTTCTTATAAAAATAAGAAATTTTTGGAAAATGTCCTATAATAAGAATTTTTTGAAAATTTTCCTATAAAAACAAGAATTTTTTGAAAATAAGAATATTTGCAAATAAGAACTTTTCGAAGAATTTCCTATAAAAATAAGAAATTTTTAATAAATTTCTAATAAAAATATTAAATTTTTGAAAAATTTCCTATAAAGATAAAAATGTTTTAAAATTTTCCTATAAAAATGTCATGCAGCAATACAATTACTTTGGAATAAAAATCCCAAAGTATGCTGCATATTTTTAGGCATATCATAAAATTTTCGGAGAAAAATGGCAATAACTCTAAATCTGCTTTATTTTTAATTTCGATGACTAAAAATAAAGAAACTTTAGTTCTTTGTTTACCCTTCACCACCATAGGTGGAAAGGGTATTATAAGTTTGTGCTGATGTATGTAAAGCAAAAAAATATTTGTCCTAGACTCACCTTTTAGTATACCAATAGTCTTAGAATCATTTTCTGAGTCGATTTATTGATGTCAGTCCGTCCTTTCGTCCGTCTGGCTGGCTGGACCCCCATATAAACCATATAATCAAAGTACGCGATTCTAAAGATAATTTGATGAAATTTGACACAGATCTTTTTTTTTGATAGTGGTACCATGTTTATTGAAATTCGTTAAAATCGGTTCATTATTTATGGTACCTCCCATAGGTCCAACTTCCCGGAATTGATATTTTGGCCACAAATATCAGTATTTTTTCATGAAATTTGACACAAATTCTGCTTATGCTAACCAAAATAACTGCCCTAAATTTGAAATCGGTCCACATTTGACCATAGCTCCGATACGAACTCTTCTGTCAAGACGCACTAAATCAGACAAAAATCTCTAAAACGCTCATAAATCTGAAGATAAATAGAATTTTGAGTTTTTTTCGCATACATAATTTTAATAAAAACTGTAATCAATTTGCCAAATTTCAAGATAATCGGTCTACATTTGACCCTAGCTCTTATATAAGTTCAAATGACGGAAACAGTTTAAGTGTATAAGTTTTGAGAAAATGTTTGTATAATGGCAAAATTTAGCAAATATTTGTCTTTATACAGGAAAAAGAGCATCTTTGACCTTAATGGCTTAATGGCTTGACTGCCTATAGCACTTTCTAACTTGTTTATATTATTAGAGTGGTCTCACACCAATATTTTTACGATCTACATACTACAGTAAAATTTATTATAATCTCCCAACCTATGATGGTGTATATTGATAATATCCAACTATTGCTATATACTTCTATTATTGACTAAAAATAAACCCAAATTTGATAATTTCCTCAACTTTTAATTTGTTTAACCCCTAACTACTTTTTACTTGCAGACACCAAACCCAAACTAAAAAATCACTATCGCGCCCATCGTTTATCCTTCTGGCTCAATTTAATACCTGATCTCCACAAGCCGGGAGGAGATAATGTGCCAGCCTCACATCATCAGCTAAGCGATGACGATGAAATGGATAACAACATAGCCAGTGATGCTTCCATTAAACCCCTCAATCCTCCCTACTCGCCGGGCATAGGAAATGCTGCCTTGGGAAATTTTAGTATATTCACCAATCAAGTCTTCTCCCTGCTTAATCTAAGCTCGCCGTCCTCGTCACTGCAAAGAAATGGCACACGCTATCCGGGTGGTAAGATCTATGCTGATGATATGATGGATGGTGATGGACATGGGGGTTCACAGGCTTCTCAGGACAACGATGGCTTTGCTGCCTATTCAACAGCTTTAAGTGTTACCATAGCCATAGGTTGTAGTTTGTTGATACTGAATGTTCTGATATTTGCGGGGGTTTATTATCAAAGAGATAAGACCAGACTCAATGAACCAAGATCGCAGACAAAATTGAAAAGACAGGAAAGTGGTCAAATGCCTAATAATATTTGTGGGGACTTGGAGACCTTGACCATACACAGTAAAAGTGATCCGGCCACCATACTATCGCATCATCATGCCTTACAGCATCATCAACTGCCGCCTCCCGAATTTGCCGATATACCTCATCGAGCACCACCACCACCCAAACACTTGAAATCCCTACAAGATCCTGGCGGCGGAGGAGGTGTAGGAGGAAATGGTTCTAATGCCACTGCCACGATAATGGGTTTGATGCCACCACCTCATGCTCTGCAAGTAATGGGCAATCAATGTGGTACTTTAACGAAAAAGAGTTGTATGAAACAATCTTCCCTGCAGCAACAGCAACAACAGATGAGCCATCAACAGCAATCGCATCAGCAACAGCAACAGCAGCAAATGATTGTAACACATCAGCATCAAATGCAAAATTCTCATAATCAAACAATGACAACCTCATTGACAGGGGCTGGACCACCACCGCCACCACCCACCGTACAAGTAAGTACAGCTCAATCCCTACAGCAGCAACATCAAATGCAACAGCAACAACAACAACAGCAGCAACAACAATCCCAACAACATCCACTAATGGACGAACTAAGAGTGTGACATTAATTGACCGTACGTTTTAAATGTGATCTCTAATATTTATCTAAACAAACAAAAAAATTCGAAAAAAGAATACTTTTCTATTTCAATTTCCTCTTTAATTAAAATTTAAATATAAATTTTAATACTGGGAAATTATTTCAAACTATTTCCTTCCTTCTTTCCCTTTTGCCGGAGATTACATTAGCGTGCGTTTTTTCTATTTCTATTTTGATTTGAAATTTATTACACAATTTCTAGCTTAACTTGATAAATAAATGTTTAAAACATAAACATTTCATTTCACATATACCAAAGAGGACATAAATCCTTTATTTATATAACAAAACAAAAAAAAAAATTGTTTAACATTAAGTTTCTATTTAAAAGAACATAAAGAAAATCTTTATAATATTTTAACTGTTGAACTGTTGTTTCTACTCCCTTTTGCCCCCACTTAAACTATTTAGAAATTGTCTGTACATATTTAGTATAAATAATTAAGAAAAGAAAAAATAAATTAATTTAAGTAAATGTTAGTTAATTAGTTATTAAATAAACAAATATAAGATTAAATCCTTTTTACCATTAGGACCAAAACAAAAACAGAAAAAACGAAAAGTATTTTCTTTAGTAAATCTTTTTGAATATAATTTTAGTTTTTATTTAAGTTTAAAAATATTTGTTTATATATTTATATTTTTTAAAAATTTTATAAATTAATTGTTTAAAAAGGATATCTGGCAAAGTATAATAATTTGAAATTTATAACGATATTCTGTAGCTTTTACAAGCAAAAAGGACTGTCCAAATTCAAAATTTAGAATTTTTGTAAACATCTTTTCTAAAAGCTTACCCAAGACAACAACCAAATAACTAAGTAATGCATTAAACACATAGACAACAGCAGGCGACACAGCTACACGACTACCGATCACCGTTGTAGCAGTAGCCAAAATTAAACTATTTTCTATTTTTGTTGGCGACAATAATAGATTTAGTGCTGTCAACACCATATAATATTGAAATAAATTAGCGATTTAAACCACTTGACTTTATTTACCATAAACAGAATGGGGAGAACTTATGTAAACAATTTACATACTTATCAAATATTTATATATTTAATGTATATAATAATATCTAATAAAATATTATGTAAAAAGTTATATATAAATAACTCTAACTCTCTAACTGAATATAAAGCTACGGTCACATTGATTAAACATTTAATCGAAATTATCAAATATTTGATCCTCGTAGTCTGACCACAAAATATTTTTGAGGTTCAAACAAGAAACATGTTGATTTGAACAAAACAAAATCATTTGCCAGCAAATAAAAATTTTCCTAATGTGACCACGCAAGAGCAAATATTTTATTAAATTTTGATCAAATAATTATTTAATCTTACAAAATTTTTGTAACATCAAACAGGGGCAAATAACAGCTGTGCATTTGTATTGTTTACTATTCAAACAGAAACAACAACATCAAATTTGAGAAACAACAACATCAATTTTGAGAAACAACAACATCAAATTTGAGAAACAACAACTCAAATATGAGAAACAAATTGCCAGATTCACAATTTTGTTTTGAAAAAATTTGATCAAATATTTTTTGGGAAAATATTTAATCTTCAGTGTGACCATAAATAAAACCTGTTTTTTTGTTTATACTTTGAACATATTTTTCCTGTATTTTATCAAATAAAAATCGTCAAATAAATGTGCAAGTGTGACCACAAATTTTTTATTATATTGTTTTGACAATATTTTACTCAAAATATTTGATTTAAATGTTTAATGAGTCTGACCGTACCTTAAGTAAAATTTTAAAAAGTTATTTTTTAAATTGTCTAACTCACACGCTACGTGTGCTAGAGCTACGTAGTTCATGTTATATAAAAGCCCAGTATGTCCTTTATAAAATTCATTATATAAAAGAGCATACGTATATCTTTATTGTTTTAAGATATGCGAATTTCTATAATCTTTCTATAATTTTTTTTTTGATATAGACATACTATCAGGTACAGGAAAACCGTTGATTTCGGAGGTTAATTAATAAAATTAATTTATATTGTTTTTATCAAAATTTAAATTGTTATTTTGTCCATCTTATAAACGCGATATTGGCACCACTAATAAACAGGTGTTTCGAAATGTAGCTGACGTCTTAAATGTAGCTCCCAAAATAATTAAGTAGCTGACTACAAGGCGACGATTGCAGCTAACGACTTTTGTAGTTGGCGTTCGTGTAGCCTGCTTTTGTCTATGTGTTTAATGCATAATTATGAGAAAGTCGATGAACGAGTTTGTTGGCTATACCTTAATAACTTCTCATCCAAGTTAAATGATTTATTTGGTATTAAAAATAAGAAAAATTTTGGGTTAAACATTTTATATAGAAAATTGTTTGGTTCAAAATTTGACTAAAACTTTTTCGTTATAACAAATTTTTATAGAAAAATTTTCGGCTAAAAATTTTTATAGAAAAATTTTCGGTTAAAAATTTTTATAGAAAAATTTTCGGTTAAAAATATTTATAGAAAAATTTTCGGTTGAAAATTTTTATAGAAAAATTTTCGGTTAAAAATTTTGATAAAAAAATTTTCGGTTAAAAATTTTTATAGAAAAATTTTCGGTTAAAAATTTTGTTAGAAAAATTTTCGGTTAAAAATTTTTTTTAGAAAAATTTTCGGTTAAAAATTTTTTTTAGAAAAATTTTCGGTTAAAAATTTTTTTAGAAAAATTTTCGGTTATAAAATTTTAAAGAAAAATTTTCGGTTATAAAATTTTAAAGAAAAATTTTCGGTTAAAAATTTTTATAGAAAAATTTTCGGTTAAAAATTTTTATAGAAAAATTTTCGGTTAAAAATTTTTATAGAAAAATTGTTGGTTAAAAATGTTTATTGAAAAATTTTTGGTTAAAAATTTTTATAGAAAAATTTTCGGTTAAAAATTTTTATGGAAAAATTTTCGGTTAAAAATTTTTTTAGAAAAATTTTCGGTTATAAAATTTAAAAAAAATATTTCGGTTATAAAAATTTAAAGAAAAATTTTCGGTTAAAAATTTTTATAGAAAATTTTCGGTTAAAAATTTTTATAGAAAAATTTTCGGTTAAAAATTTTTAGAGAAAAATTTTCGGTTAAAAATTTTTATAGAAAAATTTTCGGTTAAAAATTTTTATAGAAAAATTTTCGGTTAAAAATTTTTATAGAAAAATTTTCGGTTAAAAATTTTTATAGAAAAATTTTCGGTTAAAAATTTTTATAGAAAAATTTTCGGTTAAAAATTTTTATAGAAAAATTTTCGGTTAAAAATTATTATAGAAAAATTTTCGGTTAAAAATTTTTGGTTAAAAATTTTTGGTTAAAAATTTTTATAGAAAAATTTTCGGTTAAAAATTTTTATAGAAAAATTTTCGGTTAAAAATTATTATAGAAAAATTTTCGGTTAAAAAATTTTTATAGAAAAATTTTCGGTTAAAAAATTTTTATAGAAAAATTTTCGGTTAAAAATTTTTATAGAAAAATTTTCGGTTAAAAATTTTTATAGAAAAATTTTCGGTTACAAATTTTTAAAGAAAAATTTTCGGTTAAACATTTTTATAGAAAAATTTTCTATATAAAATTTTTCTATAAAAATTTCTTTTTGAATAAACAATTTTTTTTGAAAAGAGAATTATTATATTTGGAAACATTAAATTAAATTTGGATTTTTTTCATTAAAAAGAGAAATCAAAATTCCGCTAAAGGACGCTTTAATTTTCATGTAAAATTAAAAATATCCAAAAAATGTACGAAATTCATTAAAAATGCATTTTTTTGTTTTAATTAGAAAAAATTAAAACAAGTCGTCTGGGATTTGAACTATATGCAGAATTGAATTTTTAATGAATTTCGTACATTTTTTTGGATATTTTTTTTAATTTTCATGAAAATTAAAGCGTCCTCTAGCGGAATTTAGATTTGCTTTTTTTAATAAAAACAAATCCAAATTTAATTCCCTTTTCAAAACTGGCTCAAGCTTTTTACTCATTCTATTTTTATAGAACTTTTTATAACAGTATTACATTACAAGTGAACATTCACGGTCCTTCGAATCCTAAAAATCAATTTTCTCAAAATTCTGACGTGCTACAGCAAAACGCCGAGACACGTATTTCTTTATTTAAAAAATATTTTCATATTCTGTTAACATTACTCATGTGTACTCAAAAAAAAAAAAATTGATTTTGTCGTACTGTGTTATATTCAAATTTGTTCTTCTATAGTTTTGTACTTACCCAAAGTATGCTACAAAATATTTGCTAAGAAAATCTCTGTTTTCTATCTATATTGAAAATAGTTAAGAATCATTTTAAGAGATTTTATACGATTAAGATAAAAATATAAAACACTTTTAATTAAAATTTAAACAAAAAGACTTCGTAAGAAGTATACTTCTTTCTAATTTTATTAAAAATGTCGATTAGGCCCTAATATTACGGTATTTGACCAAATATTTCATGCTTCTTAGAATATCTTGCTACAAACCTTCAGTTACTTAAAAAATTTTTTTTGGAATAAGTGTTTATTCTTTATCGTTGTCGAAAACGGCGATTATTTCCTGGAACTGCGGTACGCGATAAGCATTTGAAAAATTCATATTGCATATTTTTAGGTTGTCTAAGAAAAATTTTGTTGTTAAACACTTCAAGTGAAAATTAAGAGAAAAGTTGCCAATACACGATTACAATGAAAGCATTTGAAAAACCTTAAATTATTTCACGATTATCTTGAAACATCTTAAAAATTTAAATTTTGTAGTTTGTATAAAAAATTAAAGTGTAGCATACTACTAGGATCTAAAAGACTTACAACAAAAATTGTTTTACATCAAAGTATGCTAAAACTTAATCAATTTAATTTAAACTACGCATTTAAATTCATCCTCAAGATATGCTGTCGATTTCAAAAAAAATAATTGGCAAACCTTTAAGAAAATCTTGTTACATACTTTTAGCTGTTTCTAAGAAAGTTTTCTATATATTTACTTGTTGCTTAACAACTCAAATGATAAATTGAATAAATAGCTACCCATATACTATTCTAACGAATCCATTTGAGTATGCTTTAATAAGCGAAAGTAAATAATTCACTAAAAATTTATTTAGTATACAACGCCTAAAAGGTATGCTACACTATTTTCATAAAACATCTTATGGATAAAACTCTTTCTTTTTCTTTATTTATAACAGAGTTATTTGATTCTCAAAATGATTTCCGATTACAAATTTTACACAGAACTTCTCAATACATATTATAAGCATTTGTCTGGTTAGTTTATAATCGGGACCGAACCTTAGCCTAACTGACGTTATACATACATGCAACTGTAGCTAATAATGGGTCAATGCAGAGACATTTAAATAATAAAGCCTCAAAGAATTCTTCCATTTCCACAGAATTTTAGCTTACAAATTTCAATTAAATTTTTATGTTATCTTTACCAAAAAAAAACCTCAAAATAAATTAATATATTTTTCTCTTGAAATTTTTTTAAATTTATTTACAAGTAATTAAAAAAGTTTATTTCATTTAATTAAATATTTTTTTAAATGTTGTTCTTCCAAAGACTGAATTATTATGTATGTAAATTACAATTATAGTCTAAATAATAAGATTAGTAATAAAATATTTATAAACAAAAAAAAATATATATAATAACAGAAGTTATTTAAGTTTAATTTATTTAAATCCTTGACAAAAAAGAACGCACACACAAATAGAAAATTCTGAAAAAAAAAAACGAAATAAATTAAACTAAAAATTTGTAAAAACTTAAAAAAATACAAACAGAAAAATAATGTGTATTTTATAAAAATAATTGAAAAAAGAAACTAATAAACAAATAAAGTTGTAAATTAAAATAAATAAAAAATTTCATAGAATAAAAAAAACAATTCCTTGAAAAAACTTGTTAATTAAGTTACAAATATTAAAAACATTTTATCAAATACAGAAACAGATCAGAAACAAACGACAACTTTAAAATATGACAAAATTATGCATTTGGAAAAAAACATTGACAAAAAGGAGGTCTCAAAATCAAGCGAATACTAAGAGATTTATGTATATCAAATTTCAAAGCATATTTTTGGGAGTTTAGAAATAAATTGAAAAAAAAAATTTGCAAAATTCTAAGAACAATAATATTTGTGCACATTTTCTCTAAGTGTATAATTTCGAAATATTAAAGTTAAATAATAGGGTAAGTCCATGAAAAGAATTTTAGGAATATTCTATAGAAAATTTTGTTATACACAAATTTTTTATAGAAACATTATTTATACGAGAACATTTCTATACAAAAATCCACTATACCCACATTTTTTCATAGAAAAATCTGTTATACACAAATTTTTCTATAGAATAATCTTTTACACACAAATTTTTCTATTGAAAAATCTTTTATACATAAAGTTTTCTAAAGAAAAATCTGTTATACACTTTTTTTAAAAAAAAAAATGTGTTATGCACAAAATTTCCTATAGATTTTCTATAAAAAAAATCTGCTGTACACAAACTTTTCTAAAAAAAAAATCTGTTGCGCACAAATTTTTCAATCAAAAAAAAAAACTGCTATACACAAAATTTTCTATAGATTTTTCATAGAAAAAACAGTTATACACAAATTTTTCAATAGAAAAATATGTTGTACACAAATTTTTCTATAGAAAAATCTGTTATACAGAATTTTTTTTATAAAAAAATCTATTATACACAAACTTTTCTTTAGAATAATCCGTTATACACAAATTTTTCTATAGAAAAATCTGTTATACACAAATTTTTCTATAAAAAAATCTGTTATACACTAATTTTTCCATACAAATATCTGTTATACACAAATTTGTCTATGGAAAAATCTGTAATACACAATTTTTTCTATAGAAAAATCTGTTATACACAAACTTTTCTATAGAAAAATCTGTTATACACAAATTTTTCTATAGAAAAATCTTTTATACACACATTTTTCTATAGAAAAATCTGTTATACACAAATTTTTCTATAGAGAAATGTGTTATACACAATTTTTTTTTCTAAAGAAAAATCTATTACACACAAAAGTTTCTATAGAAAAATGTGTTATACACCAATTTTTCTATAGAAGAATTAGTTATACACAAAGTTTTCTATATAAAAATCTGTTATATACTAATTTTTAGATAGAAAAATCTGTTATACACAAATTTTTCTACAGAAAAATTTTTTATACACAAATTTTTTTATAGAAAAATCTGTTATACACGAATTTTTCTATAGAAAAATCTGTTATACACCAATTTTTCTATAGAAGAATCTGTTATACACAAAGTTTTCTATATAAAAATCTGTTATATACTAATTTTTAGATAGAAAAATCTGTTATACACAAATTTTTCTACAGAAAAATTTTTTATACACAAATTTTTTTTATAGAAAAATCTGTTATACACGAATTTTTCTATAGAAAAATCTGTTATACACAAATTTTTCTATAGAAAAATCTTTTATACACACATTTTTCTATAGAAAAATCTGTTATACACAAATTTTTCAATAGAAAACTGTGTTATACACAATTTTTTTTTTCTGAAGAAAAATCTATTACACACAAAAGTTTCTATAGAAAAATGTGTTATACACAAATTTTTCTACAGAAGAATCTGTTATACACAAAGTTTTCTATATAAAAATCTGTTATATACTAATTTTTCCATAGAAAAATCTGTTATACACAAATTTTTCTACAGAAAAATTTTTTATACACAAATTTTTTTATAGAAAAATCTGTTATACATAAATTTTTCTATAGAAAAATCTGTTATACATAAATTTTTCTATAAAAAAAACTATTGAACACTAATTTTTTCATAAAAAAATCTTTTATATACAAATTTTTCTATGGAAAAATCTGGTATACACAAATTTTTCTATAGAAAAATCTGTTATACATAAATTTTTCTATAGAAAAATCTGTTATACATAAATTTTTCTATAGAAAAATATGTTATACAAAAAATTTTTCTATAGAAAAATCTGTTATACACAAATTTTTCTAAAGAAATATCTGTTATACACAAATTTTTCTATAGAAAAATCTGTTATACACAAATTTTTCTATAAAAAAATCTCTTATACACAAAAAAATCTGTTTTACACAAATTTTTCTATGGCAAAATCTATTATACACAAATTTTGCTATAGAAAAATCTGTTATACACAAATTTTTCTATAAAAAAAATCTGTTATATACAAATTTTTCTATGGAAAAATCTGGTATACACAAATTTTTTAATAGAAAAATCTGTTATACATAAATTTTTCTATAGAAAAATCTGTTATACATAAATTTTTCTATAGAAAAATATGTTATACAAAAAATTTTTCTATAGAAAAATCTGTTATACACAAATTTTTCTATAGAAATATCTGTTATACACAAATTTTTCTATAGAAAAATCTGTTATACACAAATTTTTCTATAAAAAAATCTCTTATACACAAAAAAATCTGTTTTACACAAATTTTTCTATGGCAAAATCTATTATATACAAATTTTACTATAGAAAAATCTGTTATACACAAATTTTTCTATAAAAAAAACTGTTGAACACTAATTTTTTCATAAAAAAATCTTTTATATACAAATTTTTCTATGGAAAAATCTGGTATACACAAATTTTTCTATAGAAAAATCTGTTATACATAAATTTTTCTATAGAAAAATATGTTATACAAAAAATTTTTCTATAGAAAAATCTGTTATACACAAATTTTTCTATAGAAAAATCTGTTATAAACAAATTTTTCTAAAGAAGAAACTGTTATACTCAAGTTTTTCTATAGTAATAGAAGTTAAATAATCTTTTATATACTAACATTTCTATAGAAAGATCAGTTATACTCAATTTTTTTCTCTGAAAAAAAGGATGTCCTCTTTAACATGGATTTACCCCATAGTGCAATATACATATTAACAAAAAACACCTAGTAATAAAAACTAATATTTCAATAAATGTTTATAAATTGAAGAAAACAACAAAAAAACTTTATAAAAATATAGTTATAAAAAAAACAACAACAAATATGAAAAATATTTAAACTAAGTCAATAGAGTAAATTAATTTAGAACAAATTAAAAATTAACAATAAAATAGAAAAGAAAAAACTCATAAAACAAAAACCAAAATTAGCGTAAAGTTATTTAGTTATTTAGTATGTATTCGTTTATCCAATACATATTTACAATAAATAAATAAATAAAAATTAAATTAAATTTAGATTAAATTAGTTTAAATTTAATTTTTAAAAAAATTTTTATGTTTGAAATTCTCTGTAACAAGAAAATTAAATCATTTAAACAATTTCATAGTTTTAATAGAGTCCTTGACATATAAAACCTAACAAAAAAGTTTACTAGGAAACTAAAACCAAATATTACAGTTAAATGTAATTTAAATGAAAAATTATTAACAATTAAAAACTAAACTAACTAAGGCAACAACAAAAAAACAGAACAATGTTAAACAAATTATATTAGTAAATGAAACCAAACAAAAGAAATCATATGTAAATTAATTACAAAAAGAACAAAAAATTTAAATATTAGAATTAAAACTAATTATTAAAAAACGGAAAATATTATAATGATAAATTCAATTGTGGTATACAAAGAAGAAAAATAACTATGAAAAAAACTAAAAAGCAAAAAAACTATATACGAAAAAATAAAAAAAAATATTTAAAAAAATGTTGACAAAGTCTTATGATTTAAGGATATAAAAAAGGAAAGGGTAAGTAAATTAGAAAAGTGTTGTAAAGGGATTCCGTTTCTGGGAAATCGGCTTTATGAGATTTGTTTAACATTAGTAAAAAACGACCAGCGACAAAATAGCCTTATTCGATATCGATCGAAATGCAAGATATTTGAGAAACAATTGTATAGCATACATTTAGGATAATATAAATAATATATGTATATAATATATAAGATTCACTATATTGTAACTCAATTGTCAAAAGTTCCCTGATAGTAAAAAAATTTTATTTAAAATAAATGTTTTGACAAACAAACGAATATGTTTATATATCAGTTTTATTTAATTTTTTGCAAAATTAATTATTTTGAATATTACACAATATTTGCCTTAAGAGTTTTCAAGTCATTCACAAGTCATTATCAATGTGCAAGTCATTCACAAAGTGCAAGTCATTCTAAAAGTGCAAGTCATCCACAAAGTGCAAGTCATTCTTAAATTGCAATTTATTCTGAAAGTGCAAGTCACCCTCAAAGTACAAGTCATTCTCAATGTAAAACTCATAGTCAAATGTTGACGAAGAAATCACGAGACTTGTATTATAATGCCTAGATATTGCATAACGATATTTACTATTTAGGTGGTGAAAGGGGATATGACTTTCGTTACTGTGAAGGAATTTCGTATCAGGAAATTTTTCAAAAATTTACTATTTTCATAGAAGATTTTTAAAATTGTCTTAATTTTAAAGGAAACTTTTCAAAAATTTACTATTTTTATAGAAAATTTTTCAAAAATTTACTATTTTTATAGGAAATTTTTCAAAAATTTATTATTTTTATAGGAAATTTTTCAAAAATTTACTATTTTTATAGGAAATTTTTCAAAAATTTACTATTTTTATAGGAATTTTTTCAAAAATTTACTATTTTTATAGAAAATTTTTAAAAAATTTACTATTTTTATAGGAAATTTTTAAAAAATTTACTATTTTTAAAGGAAATTTTTCAAAAATTAACTATTTTTATTTTAAATTTTTCAAAAATTTAATGTTCTTATACGAAATTTTTTTTAAATTTACTATTTTTTAAAAATTAACTATTTTTTTAAGAAAGTTTTGATCACTTTCTTAAAAAAATAGTAAATTTTTAAAAAATAGTATAACAGTTATTTCCGGGGTAGGTCAGCTTTGCCAGGATCAAAGTAGATTTATTCCAGTTCCAACAAGAATAATTAAAAAAAAAGCAGATTCAATGTATAATTTTATTTATTTAAATTTTAAATATATTGTCCAAAGGATAACAATTTTTCTTATTCTTAAATAATAGAAAAAAAAAGGATAACACCTTTAGTGTATTCAGTCAGAAAATTTTTACACCAGAGCGACGTAGATTACCCGTAACCGTGTGTTTCGTGAGGCGGTTAAATCCAGAAGACCTCCTCTAGGTTCAAGTTTGCCCTTTTTGTGTAAAGTATTTGAGGGTGTTAGTGTGATTAGTACCACTACTAGTGCCTGGGCCCTATGAATGTATCTCGTCCAGTAGGGACCCTGTGCGCTACAACTAGTGTCTGGGCCCTAAGAATGTATCTCGTCCTGTAGAGACCCTGTACACTAGTACACTGAGTTGGATTTGTCTGTCGTCGTGACCGGCTGTCAGCACACATTTGTACTGGCTGTCCGATCACTAAGACCGATCAAGTCCAACTGAATTTGTATTAGAATTCATCACTACCAATAATTTGTAACGGCGTAGTTGTGCACAAAAAATAGAGATATGGAAAGTCACCCACACTTAAAAGATATTTTAGAAGAGTATTGGTGATAATACTGAGACGTAAAATTAGAGTGTGATGGTTTCACTTAGAGATTTGGAGACTAGGAGAACGAGAACTTGAGTAATTTAGTTTTAATAGTAGTGGTAGTTAAACTGAGACACGTAGTGGTGAAATTTAATCAAAAGGGTAGTAGTGATAAACTGAAGCAGAGCATTTGAAGAGTGGTGACTTCACTTCGAGAGAGAGAAAGAATGAGACCAAAGTTAAAAAAAAGAGAGTTTTACACGTAGTGGTGAAAACAAAGACAACGAACTTGAGCGCGAGTAACTTGATGGTGGTAAGAACCTGCTCTATACTTGTGCTCTTTCTAGCTGAGAGTTCTGAATACACTAAAATAATAATGATAGTAAAATTAGTAATAGTAATACAAAGTAATAAAAATACGCTTTTTAACTTAACCTAAATATACTCAAATAATCGAATAAAAATAAAGTAAAAATATAGGTAAATATATACAAGATTAAATTAATAATATAATGAAATTATATTATGTAACGAAACGCTTCGTTACATCTCCCTCCTGGTTTATTTTATTTTCCTTTTTTTTTAGAGAACTGCTACGTCACTTCTGGGCTTTGGAAAAACGAATTTTTCATCCCCATGGATAATACACACATCGAGAGACTTGTATATGTAGACTTCAACAGTAAATAATTTGGTTGCTATCTTGAATCGGGTTCGTTTTCCTGGACCAATGGGTTTGATGTAGGCAAGCACACCGGGAAGCCACAAATTGGAAAAATGGCCTTCATCTTCGTCCTTATCAATTCCTAGTTCTCTAACCAACCGTGCTAAAACATCTGACCTTTTTGAGCTGCTTGCGGGCTGATGTTGACTGTACAAATTTGGAAGTTGAACTACGGATTGAATCTCAACAATTCTTCTTCGTTTCTGATCTTCCCGAACCATTGCTTCTCTGAACCGCTGGTAGCTACGTTGGAACTTGATTTCGTCAGTCATCTGGCACTCCTGTGAAAATATGAAAATTAGCGAAAAATATATCTTACTCGTAGTATGGCTTCAAGTCCTTGATATGGCCGGTTCCTCGGTTTTTCTTCTTATCTAAGTCAACAAGGCGTACTATTACCGGGGAAATATATTCACCGACAATAAAAGGTCCCTCAAATTTAGGAGCAAGCTTAGCGGCGAAAAATTCAACAGCTTTTGATAAAACTCGATTCTTTACCAATACCAAATCACCTTTTCGGGGAGACCAATCACGCCGTCTCAGATTATAATGTTTTGCTTGGTTATTTGAAGCACGTTGTAAATTTTCATGTACCAGTTTGAAAATTTCTTGTAAATTCGAGTGCCTTTCTTCTGGTGTAGTTTCTCCTTCGATTACTTCAGATTCAGTTCTCTCATTGAACACAGTGTTTGGGAGTCGTAACTCTCTGCCTTGTGTTAGATACGCTGGGCTAAACTTGGTGGAGCTCTGTTTACTAGAATTGAGAGCTAGTGATAGTTCAGGGAGATTTTCGTCCCACTTACGTTGATTGTTTTCGGTGAATTGTGCAATCATAGTTTTTACGATTCGGTTAGCCCTTTCCGTTGGGTTCTCATGTGGAGAGTAGGGAGCGGTAAATTGTTGTTTAACACCAAGGGACTGAAAATATTTTTGACATTCACGGCTCGTAAATTGAGTTCCGTTGTCCGTCAGTAGTATATACGGGGTACCAAAACGTGCTAAAATTCTTTCACGGAATGATTTTATAAACGACTTTGTTGTAGCCTGCCGGGCAGCTATAAATTCCGTCCATTTACTAAATTTATCGTGAAATACAATAAGAGTAGTATTGCCATGGATTGATCGTGGGAGTGGGCCAACAAAATCAGCACATACGGTGTGCCATGGCTGAGAAACTTGGGAAGTATACATCTTCCCTGCTGGTAATTGTTGTTGTGGTTTGTATCTTTGACACACTTCGCATTTACGTACGTATTTGGCAATGTCGCGAAACAAACCGGGCCAGTAATACAATTTTGTCACTCTTGAAGTAGTTTTATTGATGCCTAGATGACCCGCAGTTACATCATCATGGCATTCTCTGAGGACGCGACATCTATCCGATTTGGGTACTACCAATTTCCACGGAACTGGATCCTGGTCGTTATAAGCACTCGAATCATATATATGCCGCCGAAGATTTCCGTTGTCGTCGATTTGATAATCTGGCAGTTGCTCTGGGTCGGATTGAACCATTTTCAGTTTTTGTAGATACCATTTGTCGTCTGTCTCGTCACTCTTTATCATCATTTGTAAAGCTGCTGCTGAGGTACTTGGCTGCTCTAATGGATACCTTGAAAGTGAATCCGCTATTACATTCAACTTGCCCTTGCGATATCGTATCTCATAATCAAACTGCATCATTTCAAGAGCCCAACGAGCTATTCTTCCTGAGGGTGATTGAATGGAGTTGAGCCATTTAAGAGATTGGTGGTCTGTGACAATGATAAAGTGGTAACCCTCGAGGTAGTGCCTCATTTTGCGGATTCCCCAGATTATGGCGAGGCACTCTTTTTCGGTGACGGTGTAATTTTTCTCGGGACCAGAAAGAGTACGGCTGGCATAGGCGATAACTTTTTCTCCATCATCGAATTCCTGAGTTAGGACGACACCAAGACCAACATCACTCGCGTCGGTTTGTAGAATAAAAGAACGGCTGAAGTCGGGACATGTGAGGGCGGGTGCTTCTACCAGCTGCTTCTTAACTTCCTCGAAAGCCTGATCTTGTCTTCTACCCCATTCCCATTTCTTGTTTTTCTTTAGCAGTTCATTCAATGGACTCGAAATTGTTGAGAAGTTTGGTATAAATCTGCGATACCAAGCTGCTGTGTTTAGAAACGATCTGAGTTCTTTTAGGGTTTTCGGTTCTGGTAGAGCTACGACAGCATTCACCTTTTCTGGGTCTGTGTGGATGCCTGCCTCGCTCACAATGTGCCCCAGATATCGGATTTTCCTCTGTGCGAAACTGCATTTGTCTACATTTATGCGAAGTTTTGATTCAACAAGTCGATCAAAAACTGTTCTGAGATTTTCCAAATGCTCATCCAGTGTTTTCCCAAGAACCACGATGTCGTCTAGATATGCGAACGCAAATTCATCCAACTCGGGGCCAATGACAGTGTCGAGAGCTCGTTGGAACGTAGCAGGGGCCGAATGCAGACCAAAAGGCATCACACACCATTGGAATAACCCCCTTCCAGGAACTGTAAAGGCAGTGAATTGCTTACTGTCAGGCGCTATTGGTATTTGCCAATACCCATTGCGTAGATCGATCGTGCTGAAGAATTTGCTGTTTCTAAGCTTCTCCAATATCGCATTTATTTGGGGTATAGGATATGCATCACGTATTGAGTTCTCATTTATTTGTCGATAGTCCACACAAAGACGCCACTCATTATTTTTCTTCCGGGCCAACACAATTGGGGAGCTATATGGACTTTTCGATGGTTCAATACGCCCTTCCTGAATTAGTTCATCAATCTGGTCATCTATTACCTGCTGCATGGTGGGATTACGAGGGTAATAACGTTGACGCAAGGGCCTATTATGTTTCATACAAATAACGTGTTCTGTGACATTGGAATGTCCTTGAATGGATTCAAATCGGGGAAGTTGAATTTCTAAAAAAGATTGAACTTGTTGTTTTACGCTCTCATCCTCCTTCGCATCTTCCGGTGGATTGGCCTGTAAGGAACTAATTTGAGCCATATTAGTTTTAGACATACCAGTAGGACAGGTGTTCCGTGGAACTATTCGAAGTTCAGTGCCAGTCTGCTGAAAGAAATTCATTCCTATGATTATAGGGTCGATACTGCTACTTAAAACCAGAAAGTTGTGCCTGTATACTACTCCATTTAATACAAACCAGATGTTGACTGAACCCTGAACGGAAACCTGTGATTGATCGGCCAGAACTAATTTGCAGAAATCGGGAGGAGTCACGGGAATTTTGAGACCTTGAACAACACTCAAATTAATACAAGAATGGGTAGCACCAGTATCCACAACTGCATGAATTTTTCGATTTTTAATCGTAAGCCAGGTACGTAAGCGATAGTCGTCATTAATACCGAGTACAATCGGAAAAGATTTTCTATTTAGAGATCCGCCCCTCCTTCTCTCAGTGACGGATCTCCTTGAGCGTTTTCCGATCCACGTCTACAGCACTCAACCGTCTTCACACCTCTCTTACCACAGTCCCAGCAAAATAGAATTTGATTATTTGAACACGTTCTTCTGGTGTGACCAGGTTCACCACATCGGTAACATACTTGTACTTTAAGGCTAGCAGCAACTGCAGCTTGTGAACGTCGATTGATCCTCTTCTGATTAGCCTCTTCGATACGAATGCTTTCAAAATCTTGAGCCAGTTTGATCAGTTCACGCAATTTTGAAAAATCTCGTCTCTTGATGTATATCTTGTATTCGGGTCTGCAATTTGAAAAAATTCTATCGAGCTGTTCATTAAGAGAAAACTTCGCCAATCTCATCAAAGACTGTAGAGCCGTTACGTAATCCACGAAACTCTCCTCAGCATGTTGCTTTCGGTTCCGTATCTCGTCTTCTAAATTTTCAAAAAATCGTGCAGGTAAAAAAAACAATTTGAAATCATCTACAAAATCAGAATAAGTTTCCCAGTCATCTTTATTATTTCTATACCAGGATAATGCATCGCCTTTTAAAAGCTCTGGCATAAATCTAAGCAGAGTATTTTTCGTGATTGAATAACACGTGGCCAGCTCGTCGACCCTTTCAAGGAAACCTAACGGTTCTTTTCCGCCATCGTACTTAATGCCCCATTTACGTACCTTATCGCATATCTCTGAATGATTTTCCACACCGGTTCCTGATATCTCACGGTAATTAATGGGAGACGTTGCTCGTGATGCTAGGGGAGGCGGCACTTTTAAGTCTTTTCCAGGAGCCTCAACTGTTGCTCTAAGCTTCTCGATTATTATCTCATGATCTTTTGGAATAGTTTCCTTGTCTAAGTAAGCCCTTAATCTGGTTCTCATCTCATCCATCGTACCTTCCCCATCTAGTCCCAACTCCTTAAGACTAGAAGACAGGATTTCCCTTTTGATATGATTGATAAAACTACGGCTCATGTTGACCATAAAAATTGCGTTATTTTACACGTTGTTCTCGGTGACAGATTTTTTTTTTTTATTTCTTTTGTTAGTTTTTTTTTTTTTTTTTTTTTTTAATGTCTTACTATTTGAGTCCCTGCTCGGGCGCCATTTATAACAGTTATTTCCGGGGTAGGTCAGCTTTGCCAGGATCAAAGTAGATTTATTCCAGTTCCAACAAGAATAATTAAAAAAAAAGCAGATTCAATGTATAATTTTATTTATTTAAATTTTAAATATATTGTCCAAAGGATAACAATTTTTCTTATTCTTAAATAATAGAAAAAAAAAGGATAACACCTTTAGTGTATTCAGTCAGAAAATTTTTACACCAGAGCGACGTAGATTACCCGTAACCGTGTGTTTCGTGAGGCGGTTAAATCCAGAAGACCTCCTCTAGGTTCAAGTTTGCCCTTTTTGTGTAAAGTATTTGAGGGTGTTAGTGTGATTAGTACCACTACTAGTGCCTGGGCCCTATGAATGTATCTCGTCCAGTAGGGACCCTGTGCGCTACAACTAGTGTCTGGGCCCTAAGAATGTATCTCGTCCTGTAGAGACCCTGTACACTAGTACACTGAGTTGGATTTGTCTGTCGTCGTGACCGGCTGTCAGCACACATTTGTACTGGCTGTCCGATCACTAAGACCGATCAAGTCCAACTGAATTTGTATTAGAATTCATCACTACCAATAATTTGTAACGGCGTAGTTGTGCACAAAAAATAGAGATATGGAAAGTCACCCACACTTAAAAGATATTTTAGAAGAGTATTGGTGATAATACTGAGACGTAAAATTAGAGTGTGATGGTTTCACTTAGAGATTTGGAGACTAGGA
Source organism: Stomorhina lunata (assembly GCA_933228675.1). NCBI lineage: Eukaryota > Metazoa > Arthropoda > Insecta > Diptera > Rhiniidae > Stomorhina > Stomorhina lunata. The sequence continues at coordinate 22,046,117 of OW121740.1, forward strand.
GAACGAGAACTTGAGTAATTTAGTTTTAATAGTAGTGGTAGTTAAACTGAGACACGTAGTGGTGAAATTTAATCAAAAGGGTAGTAGTGATAAACTGAAGCAGAGCATTTGAAGAGTGGTGACTTCACTTCGAGAGAGAGAAAGAATGAGACCAAAGTTAAAAAAAAGAGAGTTTTACACGTAGTGGTGAAAACAAAGACAACGAACTTGAGCGCGAGTAACTTGATGGTGGTAAGAACCTGCTCTATACTTGTGCTCTTTCTAGCTGAGAGTTCTGAATACACTAAAATAATAATGATAGTAAAATTAGTAATAGTAATACAAAGTAATAAAAATACGCTTTTTAACTTAACCTAAATATACTCAAATAATCGAATAAAAATAAAGTAAAAATATAGGTAAATATATACAAGATTAAATTAATAATATAATGAAATTATATTATGTAACGAAACGCTTCGTTACAATAGTAAATTCCTAACTTTTTTAGGAATTTTTTCAAAAATTTCCTATATTTATAGAAAATTTTTTAAAAATTTTAAGTTTTTATAGGAAATTTTTTTTAAATTTTCTATTGAAAAGTCGGTTATACACAAATTTTTCTATAGAAAATTATGTTATACACAATTTTTTCCATAAATAAATCTGTTATAAACAAATTTTTCTATAGAAAAATCTGTAATACACAAATTTTTCTATTGAAAAACAGATTTTTCTATAGAAAAAATATGTTATACATTTTTCTATAGTAAAATCTGCAATACACAAATTTTTCTATATAAAAATTTGTTATACTCAAATTTTTCTATGGCATTTTTTTATTTTATACAATTTTTCGAAAATTTCTTTTTTTATAGGAAATTTTTCAAAAATTTCCTATTTTTATACGAAATTTTTTAAAAATTTCCTATTTTTATAGGAATTTTTTAAAAAATTTTCTATTTTAAGGGAAATTTTTTAAAAATTTACTAGTTTTATAGGAAAATTTTTAAAAATTTCTTACTTTTATAGAAATTTTTTAAAAAAATTCCTCTTTTCTTATTTTTATAGGAAATTTTTTAAAATTTTCATATTTTTATAGGAAATTTCTTATTTTTATAAGAAATTTTTCGAAAATTTCTCAATTTTATAGGAAATTGTAAAAAAATTTCTTGTTTTTATATGATATTTTTCAAACATTTCTTACTTTTATAGGAAATTTTAAAAAAAAATTTTAATTTTTATAGGAAATTTTTCAAAAATTTCCTATTTTTAAAGAAATTTTTCCAAAAATTTCCTACTTTTATAGAAAAATTTCCAAAAAGTTCCCATTTTTATAGAAAATTTTTCAAAAAGGTAATCCTTTTTTATAGAAAAATTTTCAAAAATTACCTTTTTTATAGAAAATTTTTCAAAAATTTTCTACTTTTATAGGAAATTTTTCAAAAATTTCCTATTTTTATAGGAAATTTTTAAAAAATTTCCTTTTTTTATAGGAAATTTTTCAAAAATTTTCTTTTTTTATAGGAAATTTTTCTTGTATTTTCTATTTCTATTGGAATTTTTTCGAAAATTTCCTATTTTTTAAAGAAATTTTTAAAAAATTTCCTATTTTTATAGGAAATTTTTAAAAAATTTCCTATTTTAATTTTTAAAAAATTTCTTTAAAAAATAGGAATATTTTGAAAAAATTCCAATAAAAATAAGAAATTTTTAACAAATTTCCTATACAAATAGAAAATCCTAGAAAAATTTCATATAAAAATAGGAAATTTTTGAAAAATTTCTTATAAAATACAAAACTTTTGAAAAATTTCCTATAAAAATATGAAATTTTTGCAAAAAAATTATAGGAAATTTTTAAAAAATTTCCTTTTTTTATAGGAAATTAAAAAAAAATTTGCCATTTTTAAAACATTTTCTATTTTTATAAAAAATTTTTGAAAAATTTGCTACTTTTATAGAAAATTTTTTTAAAAATGTTATATTTTTATAGAAAATTTTTCAAAAATTTCTTAATTTTATAGGAATTTTTTAAAAAATGTCCTATATTTATAGGAAATCGTTTAAAAATGTCCTTTGTTTATATTAAATTTTTCAAAAATTTCCTATTTTTGTAGGGGATTTTTCGAACATTTCCTATTTTTATGAGAAATTTTTCAAAAATTTCCTATTGTTATAGGAAATTTTGCAAAAATTTCCAATTTTTATTGGAAATTTTTCAAAAATTTTCTATTTTTAAAAGAAATTTTTCAAGAATTTCATACTTTTATAAGCAATTTTTCAAAAATTTTTAGGAAATTTATCAAAAATTTCCTATATTTATAGGAAATTTTTCAAATTTTTTTTTTGCTTTATAGAAAATTTTTAAAGATTTACTATTTTTATATAAATATTTTCAAAAATTTACTATTTTTATATGATTTTTTTTTAAATTTACTATTTTGATAGGAAATATTCCAAAAATTTATATTTTTAAAGAAAATTTTAAAAAAATTTCCTATTTTTATAGGAAATTTTGCTGATTTTATAGGATTTTTTTTAATATTTTTCTTTTTTGTAAATTTTTCCAAAAAACTCGCTGTATTTACTGAGGGCTTGCCCCAATGTGTATGCATAATATACATTATTTACTCATTCATATATTTCTATTCCAAAAATCTTATTGTATTTACATCAACTTGAATTATTTATTAATTTAAGATAACTATTCCAACAAAATGAACTATATTTAGAGAATGTATTGAATAGTTAATATTAAAACAATCTCATGTGCATAGTAGGAAATATATGTTAGTGTTTCATGAAAATAAATTGTGCTTATTAAGCATGTGAAATGAGAGAATAAGGAAATTAAATTTTTGAAATACTATTAACTATAAATTTCTAAAATACCCTATATTTTGAGGAAGTCACTATCATTTGTTAGGAAAAAATGTAACTTCTGTGAAAAATCTTTGAAATTTCTTTAGTCGTGCCTGAAAATAGTTCATAATAAAATGGATTCAAAGAAATGTTTTGCTTCATTTTTATTTCTTAAATCCAAAAAAGTTTTTCCTAAAATTAATTTTCATTTTTCTTTTTGTTCTTATTGATTGTATTTCTTTTCTGCGAATTCTTTTGATATGCCAAACAAACTGAAGCAGTTGCTATAGATTTCTAGCATTTTTTGGGTTTCATATAAATTTTAATCATCTTCGATTTTATAACAAATTTCCTAAAAATACGAGTACAACTTATTATAACTTATTCATTTTAAAAAAGGCTATACAAATGTTCAATTCTTCAAGTACTACCATTTCTTTGTAATATCCTGCTTCAGTAAATATTAAAACTCATATGTCAATTTTAAGAATTATTTATTGATACCTTTTAGAGTGTCACAAATACATTTCTGTATCTTCAAATTACCTGTAAATACATGAATAGCCAATATTTTACAATATATGAAAATTCATGTAATTCTTATTAGTATGTGTCTGATTAAAATATTCCATTGGCCTAATTCACTGTCATTCTTCTCTTACAAATTAACAGTTGTCATTACAATGTTCATGTTTTAATCAAAACAATTATTTAGATATAAAAACATTTATTTAGACTTAGAGTATGTCTGTCTGTCCGTCTGCATCATCACCATTACTATCGTCATTATCATCATCATCAGCATCGTCCTATTGCTGCTGCTGTAGAGAATAATATAGTCATCATTATAGTAATGGTAAATATTTGGTTTATGCAAATGTATAAAATAAGAGTAGAATTGCTTAAATCTTAGAAAATGTGAATGAATTAGAGAATTACTTTGAATTTTGCCTAAACAAACAATATAAATATAATGCAAGCAATTTCAATGTTTCTGCTAGATTTACTTTAATGTTTCCTTGACCATTTCAAATATTTACAACTACCAGTACAAAATATTAACTAACCAACTGTGGACTTTATATCAAAAAATAACTTAAATAATTGGAGAAGGATAACCATTAAAAATTCTATTTTTTTTAAAGGAAATTTTTCAAAAACTTTCTATTATAGGAAATTTTTAAAAAACTTCTTAATTTTATAGAAAATTTTTCAAAAATTTCTTAATTTTATAGGAATTTTTCAAAAATTTTCTATTTTTATAGAAAATTTTCAAAAATTGTCTATTTTTATAACAATTTTTTTTAAATGTATCAATTTGAAAAGAAATCTTTTCAAAAATTTTCGAATTTTAAAAAAAAAATTTCAAATTTTTTTTTTACAGGAAATTTTTCAAAGGAACTTTTATAGGAAAATTTCAAAAATGGACTATTTTTGGAGGAATATTTCAATTTTTTTCTATTTTTAAAGAAAATTTTTCAAAAATTAACTAATTTTATAGGAAAATTTTCAAAAATAAACTATTTTTATAGGAATTTTTCAAAAAAATTTACCATTTTTATACGAAGTTTTTCAAAATTTACTATTTTTCAAAAATTAACTATTTATAAAGGAAAATTTTCAAAAATTTACAATTTAAATAAGAAATTTTCCAAAAATTTACTATTTTTATAGGAAATTTTTCAAAAATATACTATTTTTATAGGAAATTTTTTAAAAATTTACTATTTTTATAGGAAGTTTTTCAAAAATTTCCTATTTTTATGAGAAATTTTTCAAAAATTTACTATTTTTATAGGAAAATTTTCAAAAATTTACTTTTTTTATAGGAAATTTTTCAAAACTTTCCCATTTTTATAGGAAATTTTTTAAAAATTTCCTATTTTTATAGGAAATTTTTCAAAAATTTACTATTTTTATAGGAAATTTTTCAAAAATTTACTATTTTTATTGGGAATTTTTCAAAAATTTCCTATTTTTATAGAAAATTTTTAAAAAATTTACTATTTTAATAGGAAATTATTCAAAAATTTACTATTTTTATAGGAAATTTTTTAAAAATTTACTTTTTATATAGGAAAATTTTTCAAAAATTTCTTATTTTTATAGGAAATTTTTTTAAAAATTTCATATTTTTATAGGATATTTTTTAAAAATTTCATATTTTTGTAGGAAATTTTACAAGAATTTCCTATTTTTATAGGAAATTTTTCAAAAATTTACTATTTTTATAGGAAATTTTTCAAAAATTTACTATTTTTATAGGAAATTTTTCAAAAATTTACTATTTTTATAGGAAATTTTTCAAAAATTTACTATTTTTATAGGAAATTTTTTAAAAATTTACTATTTTGATAGGAAATTTTTCAAAAATTTACTATTTACAGGAAATATTTCAAAAATTTACTATTTTTATAGGAAATTTTTCAAAAGTTTCCTATTTTTATAGGAAATTTTTCAAAAATTTACTATTTATAGGAAATTTTTTTACTATTTATAGGAAATTTTTCAAAAGTTTCCTATTTTTATAGGAAATTTTTCCAAAATTTACTACTTTTACAGAAATTTCTTAAAAAATTTACTATTTTTTAAGAAAGATTTCAAAAATTTTTCATTTTTATAGGAACAAATTTACTATTTTTATAGGATTTTTTTTAAAACTTTACTATTTTTATAGGATTTTTTTTTTAAAACTTTACTATTTTTATAGGAAATTTTTTAATAATTTACTATTTTTATAAGAACTTTTTCAAAAAATTCACATTTTTATAGAAAATTTTTCAAATATTTAATATTTTTAAGGGAAGTTTTTCAAAAATTTCCTATTTTTATAGAAAATTTTCCAACAATTTTTTGTTTTTATAGGAAATTTTAGGAAAATTTTTTATTTTTGTAGGAAATTTTTTAAAAGTTTATTATTTTTATGAAATAATTTCCAAAAATGTTTCTTATTTTGTAAAAAAATTTTCTAAAATTTCTTATTTTTATAAGAACTTTTTTAAAAATTCCGTATTTTTGAAAGAAAATTTTCAAAAATTTCTTATTTTTAGAAGAATTTTTTCAAAAATTCTTATTTTTATAAGAAATTTTACAAAAATTTCATATTTTTATAAGAATTTTTTTAAAAATTTCCTATTTTTATAAGAAATTTTTCAAAAATTTCTTTTTTTTATAAGAAATTTTTCAAAAATTTCATAATTTTATAAGAAATTTTTTAAAATTTTCTTATTTTTATAAGAAATTTTTCAAAAATTTTTAATTTTTATAAGAACATTTTTAAAAGTTTCTTATTTTTATAACAAATATTCCAAAATTTCTAATTTTTATAAGAAATTTTTCAAAAAATTCTTGTTTTTATAAGAAATTTTTCAAAAAATTAAAAAAAATGTTTGTGTTTTCTTCTAATTCTCTTACAAATTTTGTTTAATACTAAATCAATACATTCAGGTGGGTTAACCTTCTCATTAAGAATTCATTAGTCGAGAGCTCCCGTTGGTGTCCCCATTGCTGTTAATTCGGATGCTGTTGAGATGAGCTTTGGCCAACAATTTGTGTTTTGTTTGAATCAAAAATGTTTCATCAGTCCAAGCACTTCACAATACCTTTCACAAGTGTCCTTTAGTCAGACATAACCGAGTGTCCATAGAGTACGGACACAGTGTACAAGTAGTTTGTATTTTTGATGATGAATTTTAATAATTTATCAAATTTTCTTTATTAAGGTGTGTTTGTACTCACACATACGAAGATTTGAATGTGAATGTAAACAGGACCGATTCTCAGGACAAACATATTAAAAAGGGGGTTGAAGAGGATGGGGGGGGGGGGGGGAGAATGAAAAAGTGCGAGTTTTCTGATGATATTAATATTTTAATGCTGGTTTGTGAACTCTTCCATTCTATTCTCTAGTTAATTTTATATATATGCATATATATACCTATATACATACATTTTTAAGTATATGTAGGAGTATAAGTATTTATGTTTGTTTGTAAATGTACTTGTTCCTATCAGGTCTATTTAGTTATACTAGTGTTTGCTTTAGTGTAAATGTATGTGTACATGTTTGTTGACCTATATTTGTAGTACCCACTTGTATCCTGCTCTTCACCTGTAGTTTTAGTTAGTTTTTTTTCTGTTGCTGTTGAATGTCTTTTGTATTCTTTGGGGTAATGTAGGATTTTTCATTTTACTGCTTCTATATAGTTTTCCTACTCGTTTTCTATTCTAGAAATATTAAAGAAAATTTTGTTATTTACTAAAGGTAGAATTCCTTTTTGATTTGTTGATATATTTTCTTTAATATTTTATTACTCTATTAAACTTGTGGGGGCGATGTGTTGAAAGTTGAGCTGGTGTAAAATCTCAGGACTCTTCTTGTCTTATTTTTTTATTACTTTTAATTATTTATTTTATTTTTTTGCTTTAGTCATCTTAGATTGAATGTTTTTTAGTACCGTTGAGACATTTTTGATGTTGCAATGTTTCGAAAGTTGAGTAGTTTGCCAAGTCATCAAAGTTTAGATCTAATAATTGGTATTTGTAGTGGAAATAAGTAGATATCTTAAGGATGATGTGTGAGGGTAAATGTATTAGTTGATTTTTAACGAGACATAACAAATAACTTTTAATAATATATATATTCCCATAGAAATTTACTATTATCAAATCAACTACATAGATTTATTGAAGCACTTGGAAAAAATTTTTAATTTTATAGAAAATTTTTCAAAAAAAAATTTATAGAAAATTTTTAAAAAATATCCAATTTTTATAGAAATTTTTTAAAAAGTTTCCTATTTTTATAGGAAATATTTTTAAAACAAACTTTTCAAAAATTTCCTATTTTAGAAGTTTTCCTTTTTTAATAGAAAATTTTTAAAAAATTTCCCATATTTTATTAGAAATTTACTCTTTTTATAAAAAAATTTTCAAAAATTTCCTATTTTTAAAGAATATTTTTCAAAAATTTCCTATTTTTATAGGAATTTTTTCAAAAATTTCCTATTTTTATAGGAAATTTTTCAAAAATGTCCCATTTTTATAGGAAATTTTTCAAAAATTTCCCATTTTTATAGGAAATTTTTCAAAAATTTCCCATTTTTATAGGAAATGTTTCAAAAATTTCCGATTTTTATAGGAAATGTTTTAAAAATTTCCTATTTTTCTGGTAAATTTTTCAAAAATTTCCTATTTTTCTAAGAAATTTTTCAAATATTTTCTATTTTTATAGGAAATTTAAAAAAAATTAATATTTTGAAAGGAAATTTTTCAAAAGTTTCCTATTTTTTAGGAAATTTTTCAAAAATTTCCGATTTTTATAGGAAATTTTTCAAAAATTTCCTATTTTTATAGGAAATTTTTCAAAAATTTCCTATTTTTATAGGAAATTTTTCAAAAATTTCCTATTTTTATAGGAAATTTTTATTTTTATGGGAAAATTTTCAAAAATTTCCTATTTTTATGGGAAAATTTTCAAAAATTTTATATTTTTATAGGAAATATTTCAAAAATTTCCTATTTCTATGCGAAAATTTTCAAAAATTTTATATTTTTATAGGAAATTTTTCAAAAATTTCCTATTTTGAAAGGAAATTTTCCAAAAATTTCCTATTTTTATTTTCAAAAAATTTCCTATTTTTATTTTCAAAAAATTTCCTATTTTTATTTTCAAAAAATTTCCTATTTTTATTTTCAAAAAATTTCCTATTTTTATAGGAAATTTCCCAAAAATTTCCTATTTTTATAAGAAATTTTCCAAAAATTTCCTATTTTTATAGGAAATTTTCCAAAAAATTCATATTTTTATAGGAAATTTTCCAAAAAAATTTCCTATTTTTATAGGAAATATTCCAAAAATTTCCTATTTTTATAGGAAATTTTTCAAAAATTTCCTATTTTTATAGGAATTTTTTCAAAAATTTCCTATTTTTATAGGAAATTTTTCAAAGATTTCCTAATTTTATAGGAAAATTTTTGAAAATTTTTTTATTTTTTAATAGGAAATTTTTCAAAAGTTTCCTATTAAAATAGGAAATTTTTGAAAAATTTCCTATTTTAATAGGAAATTTTTCAAGAATATCCTATTTCAATAGGAAATTTTTCAAAAATTTCCTACTTTACTAAGAAATTTTTTAGAAATTTCCTATTTTTATAGGAAATTTTGCAAAGATTTCCTATTTGTTAGGAAGTTTTTAAAAAAATTCTTATTTATATTGGAAATTTTTCAAAAATGTCTTATTTTTATAGCAAATTTTTCAAAAATTTCTTATTTTTATAGCAAATTTTTCAAAAATTTCTAATTTTTATAGGAAATTTTTCAAAAATTTCTTATTTTTATATCAAATTTTTCAAAAATTTCCTATTTTTATAGGAAATTTTTCAAACATTTCCAATTTTTAAGGAAATTTTTTAAACATTTCTTATTATTATTTTTTACTTACGAAAATTTTATCAGGGGTCTAATTATAAACTAAGTTTCTGTTTCATCCGAACTTGACCTATTTTTGAAAATTTGTAATTTAGTATAATTCGAAATAAAATATGCTTTAATTAAATTCGCTATTTTCACTTTTCAAATACTTAGAAACACCCAAAGCCTTCCCATTCAAAATTTCGCTTAATTTCAAAACAGTTTAGAAATATTTTCACCATAAATCTATAGTCGAAAACATAAAGTTTTTACAACCTACGTCTATGCATTACTATTACTGAAAAACATCATTTGAATAATAATTTTGTGGAATATGCAAATAAATTATATAGTTAGAGACAAGATAGTTTTGTTGTTTACGAAAAATTTCAAGAAACCAGAATACAAAACATTAGCAAAGACATTTGAAGAAAGGAAGAGTCGTCACAGATAAAAAAATAATATAACAAATAAAACAGTTACCACCCACAAATGACACTGAACTGTCAGTAGCACCAAGAAGTCACAAATTGTTCTTGCTGATCCTAATGATATTTCGTTTTATGTGGCATCATTTTGTCTAAGTCGCAGTTGTTACAGTTTTCATTTCTTGCTCTTGCTGTGATGCATTATAGTTTTTGATTATACCCTTCATTATGGATAATAGGGGTATTATGAGATTAAAAATCACAGTTTGGCATTAGGGCTCTGTTGGAAAAGCTAGCTCATAACCGGCTCAGTAAATGCACTACAAGATCATTTGGAAATTTTTCAAAAGTTTCTTATTTTTATTGGTAAATTTTTACAAATTTCAAATTTTTTTTTTGGAAATTTTTCAAAACTTTCTTATTTGTTAGGAAATTTTTCAAAATTTTTTTATTTATTATGAAATTTCTCGAAATTTTTTTTTAAATAAGAATTATTTCCAAATTTTCTTTTTTTTATTGGAAATTTTGAAAAAAATTTTCTTTTTTTATATGACATTTTCAAAAATTTCTAATTTTTATTAGAAATTTTTAAATAAATTTCTTATTTTAAAAGGAAATTTTTAAAAAATTTCTTATTTTTTATAGGAAATTAAAAAAAATTGTTTCTTTAATAGGAAATTTTTAAAAACTTTCTTATTTTATTAAGAAATTTTTCAAAAATGTCTTATTTTTATAACAAATTTTTAAAAATTTCCTAATTTTATATAAAATTTTTGATAAATTTATTATTTTTATAGAAAAATTTTTAAAAATTTTGTAATTTTATACAAATTTTTTCAAAAATTTCTTATTTTTATAGGAAATTTTCAAATATACCTAAATTTTTTTTAGAAAATTTTCAAAATTTTGTTGTTTGTTTAGGAAATTTTTCTAAACTTTCCTATTTTTCTAAAAAAATTTTCAAAAATTTCTTATTTTTATAGGAAATTTTTTAAAAATTTTTTATATATACGGGAAATTTTAAAAAATTTCCAATTTTTACAGTAAATTTTTGAAAATGTCTTATGTTTATAAAAAATTTTCAAATTTTTATTTTTATTTTTATAGAAAATCTTTTCAAAAATTTCCTAATTTTATATAAAATTTTTAAAAAATTTCTTATTTTGGTAGAAAACTTTTCAAAACGTTCTTATTTTTATAGAAAATTTTTCAAAAAATTCCTATTTTTATACAAAATTGAAAAATTTCTTATTTTTACAGGAAATTTTTCAAAACTTTCTTATTTTTATAGGAAATTTTTTAAAAATTTCATATTTTTATGGGAAATTTTTCAAAAATTTCTTATTTTTATAGAAAATTTTTCAAAAATTTCTTATTTTTATAAGAAGTTTTAAAAAAATTTCTTATGTTTATAAGAAATTTTTTAAAAAATTTCTTATTTTTACAGGAAATTTTTCAAAAACTTCATATTTTTATACAAAATTTTTCAAAAATTTCTTATTTTTATAGGAAAATTTTCAAAAATTTCTTATTTTTATAGGAAATTTTTCAAAAATTTCTTATTTTTATACGAATTTTTTCAAACATTTCTTATTTTTATAGGAAATTTTTCAAAAATTTGTTATTTTTATAGGAAATTTTTCAAAAATTTCTTATTTTTATAGGAATTTTTTCAAAAATTTCCTATTTTCCTATAAAAATTTTCAAAATTTTTTTATTTTTATAGGAAATTTTTCAAAAATTTCTTATTTTTATAGGAAATTTTTCAAAAATTTCTTATTTTTATAGGAAATTTTTCAAAAATTTCTTATTTTTATAGGAAATTTTTCAAAAATTTGTTATTTTTATAGAAAATTTTTCAAAGATTTCTTTTTTTTTCTTTTTAAAGGAAATTTTTCAAAATTTTCTTATTTTGATAGGAAATTTTTCAAAAATTTCTTATTTTTATAGGATATTTTTCAAAAATTTCTTATTTTTATAGGAAATTTTTCAAAAATTTCTTATTTTTATAGGAAATTTTTCAAAAATTTCTTAGTTTTATAGGATATTTTTCAAAAATTTCTTATTTTTATAGGAAATTTTTCAAAAATTTCTTATTTTTATAGGAAATTTTTCAAAAATTTCTTATTTTTATAGGAAATTTTTCAAAATTTTCTTATTTTTATAGGAAATTTTTAAAAAATTTCTTATTTTTATAGGAAATTTTTCAAAAATTTCTTATTTTTATAGGAAATTTTTCAAAAATGACTTAGTTTTATAGGAAATTTCTTATTTTTACAGGAAATTTTTCAAAAGGTTTTTACTTTTATTAGAAAATTTTCAAAAATATTCTATTTTATATAAAATTTTTGAAAAATTTCATATTTTCATAGGAAATTTTTCAAAAATTTTTTTATTTTTATAAGAAATTTCATAAATTTCTTTTTTTCTAGAAAAAGGACGTTTTTAAAAAATATTACTTTTATTAGGTGGCATTTTTCGAAATAGATTTTTCAAAAGACTTCGATTATAAAAATTCTTAACTTACTGACCAAATTTAAGGATCTGGGACTCTGATCTTGAAAAACTGAAAATGGAAAATATAGAAAATTAAGTTGTAACAAAATGTTTATAAAATTTAATATTACCGAACTTAGAGCTCTTGCATTTATTAATTTTCTACGTTATTCAAAATCTAAACCCCCTATCCCTTTCTAAATATTTGCAGCTAAGCCACAGATTTGTAGTGTTATTGTTTCACCAAAAAAAAACGCTGTCTCTGTTCTACCAAAAATAGAAAATAATTTAAAATAGAAAAGATGAACAACAAAAAAAAGTACTGGGCGTTAGTAGATTGTGGAAATAATAGAAAAGTGTTTACGAAACAAACAGTAGCGACAACATGATGAACTTCGATGGAATAAATACTAACTATAATTTTGTATGCACAAGAAAGGGGGTGAAGATAAGAGGGAGTAAAGTGAAAATAAGGGTCAGTCTCTTTTCCAAGGCAGTCGGTTCTTCTTACGGAAGGACTCGGAAACTCTCATTATTCCGACAAAGGACTGTAACAAAAAGGTACAGTCTGGAACATATTAAGATAAGTATGATCTTAATTTGGGTAACAAGGTGATATTGTGGACGGATACAAGAATAAGGGAAAGACAGAAATTAAAGATTTTAGAAATTTGAATCTTATCTTATCTCAAATCTTTAAATGAGCGTTAAAATTTGGACGATGGGTACCTTTTTTGCAGCATAGATCAAGCGGGTATAAAGGGGGAATTAATTAAAAACGTTATATCTCCTAAATTAAGAAGCATTATATAAACAACTTTTTAGAATTTTCATTGTGAACAGCTATAAAAGTAAGTGGACAGGTGTTTGGTACTTTTTTGAAAATATGCCCGATAGAGGCTAAAAAAGGGTGAAAGTAGTTTTTTTGGTACTATTTTTAACCCACTTTGTACTGCAATCAATAAATGTGATACAAATATTGAGCACGTATTTAGGACTTTTTGGATTACAATAAAATTTGGACGATGGGTACCTTTTTTGCGGCTTAGATCAAGCGGGTAAAAAGGGGAAAAAATTAAAAACGTCATATCTAACAAAAAAGTTGTTTATTTGAATGTTCATGAGAGAATCATTTATCTTAAGATAAAGAATTGTTATCTTTTTCCCATCTGTATGAGCAATATGTGTGGAAATAAAAAAGATAAATGCCCTCTGGCTAGATTTTGCCGATCGCAGATGTATGTAAATCTAAATTTGGGTGACAAGATAATACTATTACGAATTTTTAATTTATCCGCCCCATTGTGCAAAGTTCACTGCTTATAATTCTTCACCTCATTTTCTACAATGTTTCTGGTGTTGTTGTTGTTGTTGTTCTGAATATGTTTATAAGCAGAGCAACATGTTTCTCTTATTTGATTTAAAAGGCAGAGCAACATTTTGCTCTTTATCTATCGGCTGTCTCTTTCTGTTGCTGCTAACTTCAGATAATCCATTTGTACAAAGTATGACTGAGTGTGTTTTTGATCATGTGAGAATGTATTGGAACATTTATAAATATTCGTAAGCCGCATTGATAGTGTAATCGACGACAGCAGCTCTTTGTTTACATCTACAGAAAATGCTAGAAACTCTATTCTCTACTATAAAAGACTGACGAACTAATATCGTGGAAGAGTTTTAATTGAAACGCGTATAAGAGAACAGTGAGACTAAGAATATTTGTTAAGTAGTTTTGGTGAAGTGTGTTAAAAGTGACTAACTCTAAAGTTAATAAAAATATAACTTTGTAAAACGACATAAATTGTTTTAATTTTGCTTTCGGTTGTTTGCAAAAGGTCAAAAGTGTTATTTTTCCTGTATATCATACAAACATTTTCTCGAAACTTATATATTTAACCTGTTTCCGTCATTTGGACTTATATGAGAGCTAGGGTCAAATGTGGACCGATAATCTCGAAATTTCGCAAATTGATTACAAAAATTATGTATACAAAAAATAAACTCAAAATTTTCATTATCTTAAGATTTACGAGCGTTTTAGTGATCTTTTATCTCATTTAATGCGTTTTTTAAGAAGAGTTTGTATGGGAGCTGTGGTCATATGTGGACCGATTTCAACGAAATTTGGTACAGTTTACATAAGCAGTATTCGTTTTAAATTTCATGAAAAAATATTGATATTTGTGGCCAATACATCAATTCCGGGAAGTTGGACCTACGGAAGGTACCATAAATAATGGACCGATTTTGACCAATTCAATAGCCGTGGTCCCATTATCAAAAAATGATCTGTGTCAAATTTCATCAAATTAACTTTAGAATTGTAATCTGCAGTTTGATTACAAGGACGGACATGGCTAAATCGACCCAGAAAGTAATTCTAAGCCTATTGGTATACTAAAAGGTGGGTCCAAGACAAATATTTCTATGCGTTACATACATCAGCACAAACTTATAATACCCTTTTCACCTAAAAAAATATAACAATATTGTAGATGAATGCAAAGACTAAGTAAAGACAGATGAAAGGGATAATGACCGAAAATTTTTAACTCAAATTAAAAGCTTTTAGAAATTCATTCATTCATTCATTCAGATAAAGACTCTATATTATACATTTATTTAAAGTATTAGTCGTTTTAAGAAGTCCCATTAAAAAGCTTTTACACTATTTCGGGAACAACTTAATGAGACAATTACCCAACAAGAGAAAGCTAGGACACACTCAATAAAAGCTTTTAGACTATTTCGGGAACAACTAAATAAGCCGATTACCCAATAAGAGAATGCTAAGGCACACACACGTGCTAATGAAATGTATGTTTGTTTATGCATTTATGTGTTTTTCATTATTCTTTATCCAGTTTAATTTCACATTAAACATCAACAAAATGTATGGATTGCAATATCTTTGCTAACACTTTCTAAAGATAAACCCTTTAAAACTCGTTTGGCATAATAAAACATGTACATTGCTTTTGGTAGCAATGTCCTTTTGTAAGCATCTCTCTTACCATAATATCCGTTTCCGTTAACTTGCTCTGATTGTTTTATATCCTGTCGCGCTGTCACTCTAATAATAGATGAAATAAAAATAAAAAAAAAATAAAAAATATACACCAGCACAACGAAAAATACAATCTAAATAAATAAATAAAACACAACAAAATACACATTATACTATGTATATACTCCCAATAAAATACAAGGATTTTTCTTCATTTTTTTCTTGTTTGTATTATATCCTTTTAAAATTTTTTTTTTTTTTTGCTTTTAGCTTTTTGTAGAATAATATTTTTCTCATTTTTTTTTTCCATAATTCAGTTGAGAAAAGGCGAAGGCAAGAGGTAATTTAGTTTTAGCTTTTCATACATTTTCATACATTATTTTGAACAACAACGAAACTCTTAAATTAAAAAATGGACTACCGAGAAAAAAAAACTGTTATAAACATAATAACTTAGTTCATTTAAATGGCCTTGAGAATAAAAATTGTTAAAGTTTTAGCTGCTGCTTTTGATGATTTGATGCAGATTTTTATTCCTATTTCACTTGTTTCATAATGAGATTTTATTTTGTTAAATCTGTATTCAGCTCAAGAATTTTCAAAAACTAAAAAAAAATATATTTTCTACAAGTTTATATATACAACGAGTATGCCCTGGCATTCAGAAAATTTTCTCCCAACAATTTTTAGAAATTTAGTTTTTTTTCGTTTTCATTGAAATATTTTCGGCAAAACTGTTGGAGTATTCGCAGTTAAGTTTTGTGTTCCTCTAAAGCTTTAATGCTTTTACGAAATGCTTAAAATCTATTAAAATGCATTTTTCTATATTTTCATAGAAGTTAAGGAGGAATATTGTATAGAATAAAGCAAAATAAAAATAATTGTTTTTTTTTCAATGGAAAGGAAACTATACGATATGATAAGGAATTTAGCTAATAATAAAAAAGTTTATGAATTAATTGAAAGTTGTTGCCAAATAGTTGGATTTTATTAACAAAATAATTCTTGCATTAATAAGATTTTGTTTCTAGTTTTAAGGAGGAAAATTTAAATAAAACACTTGTTACAAATTTTTTAAAAAATAATGATAACTTTTTATTTCTATAGAAAAAATATCAGACACTTTAAAAGTATCGAAAATCTTATATTTCTATAGAATATATAGAAAAATGGTCTTTAGAAATTTTTTACAGAAAAATTGTACATTCTTTATAGAATAATGTTCTATAGAAATTTTTTTCAAAAATTTTTAATGAAAAAATTGTCAACAGAAATTTTTAATAGAAAAAATTGTCTATAGGTATTTTTTATAGAAAAATGCTCTATACAAATTTTTTAATACAATTTTCAATAGAAATTTTTTACAAAATATTTGCATAGAAATTTTTTATAAAAAAATTTCATAGAAAGATTTTCTATAAAAAAATTTAATAGAAAGATTTTCTAAAAAAATTGTCTATAGAAGTTTTTTTATAGAAAAGTTTTCTAAAAAAAATTTTTTAAAGAAAAATCTTCTGAAAAATTTTTCTATAAAAAATTTCTGTAAAAAATTTATATAGAAAATTTTACTATAAAAAATATCTATAGAAAATGTTTCTATAAAAAATTTCTATAGAAAATTTTTCTATAAAAAATTTTTATAGAAAATTTTTCTGTAAAAAATTTCTATAGAAAATTTTTCTATAAAAAATTTCTAAAGAAAATTTTTCTGTAAAAAATTTCTATAGAAAGTTTTCTATAACAAATTTCTATAGAAAATTTTTCTGTAAACAATTTCTATAGAAAATTTTACTATAAAAAAATCTATAGAAAATTTTTCTATAAAAAATTTCTATTGAAATATTTCTATAAAAAATTTCTATAAAAAATTTTTCTATAAAAATTTTTCTATAAAAAATTTCTATAGAAAATTTTACTATAAAGAATTTCTATAGAAAATTTTTATATAAAATATTTTTATGGAAAATTTTTCTATAAAAAATTTCTATAGAAAATTATTCTATAAAAAATTATTCTATAAAAAATTTCTATAGAAAGTTTTCTATAAAAAATTTGTATAGAAAATTTTTCTATAAAAAATTTTTATAGACAATTTTTCTATAAAAAATTTCTATAGAAAATTTTTCTATAAAAAATTTCTATAGAAATTTTTTCTATAAAAAATTTCTATAGAAAATTTTTCTATAAAAAATTTCTATAGAAAATTTTGCTATAAAAAATTTCTAAAAAAAATTTTTCTTTAGAAAATTTCTTAAAAAAATTTCGATAGAAAATTTTTCTTTAAAAAAAAATTTCTGTAAAAAATTTGTATAAAATTTTTTCAAAAAGAAGTGTATTTGCATTTGATCCCAAATCTGTTACATTTATTTATTAATGTAACAGACCAATTTATTGATAAAAAGCCAATTTTTTCTATAAAAAGTTTCTATAGAAAATTTTTCGATCAAAATATTTTATAGACAAATTATCGATAACTTTCTTTTACTATAGAAAAGTTATCGACAATTTTCTATTTCTATAGAAAATTTATTTCTATAGAAAAGTTATCGATAACTTTCTATTTCTATAGGATGTTATCCACTACTTTAAGTTTCTACAGAAAAGTTATTCAAAACTTTCTTGTTTTGTAGAAAAGTTATCAATAAGTTTCTATTTCCATAGAAAGTTATCGATAACTTTTTATTTTAATAGAAAAGTTATCGATAACTTTACAATTCTATGAAAAAGTTATCGATAACATTATATTTCGATATAAAAGTTATCGGTCACTTTCCTTTTCTATAGAAAAATTATTGATAACTATTTCTAAATAAAAGTTATCGTGTACTTTATAATTCTATGAAAAGTTATCGATAACATTATATTTCGACAGAAAAGTTGCTGATGACTTTATATTTCTATAGAAAAGTTATTGATAACTTTCTATTTCCATAAAACAGGTATTGAGAACTTTCTATTTCTATAGACATGTTATCGATAACTTTATATTTTAATAGAAAAGTTGTCGATTGCTATATGCTTCTATGAAAAATTCTTCGATAACATTTCCATTGAAAAGTTATATATAACTTTCTATTTCTATGAAATAATTATCGATAACTTTATATTTCTATAGAAAAGATATCGATAACTTTCTCTTTCTATAGAAAAGTTATCGACAACTTTCTATTTCTATAGAAAAGTTATCCAAAACTCTTAATTTCTATAAAAAAGTTAACGATAACTTTGGACTTCTTAAAAAAAGTTATCGATAGCTTTCTATTTTTAAGGAAAAGTTATCGATAACTTTCTATTTCTATAGGAAGGTTATCCAGAACTTTAAATTTCTATAGAAACGTTATTTTATCTTTTGTATTTTTGTAGAAAAGTTATCAATTGCTTTCCATTTCTATAGAAAAGTTATCGATAAGTTTTCGAGAGGTGTGGTTTCGATATAAAAGATTTCATTGTTTTTACAAAAAAGCTTTTAACATCTTTATCATTCTATAAAAACATATCGATAGCTTAATAATTTAGAAGAAAAGTTCTCTTCTACCAAAAAGCTTTCCAAAGCATTATTAACCTCAAAAAATCTTCCCTATGGCTTCATTTAGAAGCTCTTGATAGTTTTACTCTTCTTTAGAAAACTCTCACGTTTTTTGTGAAAAGAGCTTTACCTGTCTATAAAAAAGCTCCCAATAGAATTTCTTTTCTGTACAAATCCTTTCGATAGGATTCCTGGCTATAGAAATGCAACCGATAGGTTCGCTTGTTTATTGATAATGATGTCGACTTCTTATCATTGCTTGGCTAAAAAATCTCTACGATATTGTAAACAAAAGCTTTTTTCTATATTAAAGCTTTGATAGTTTAAGTTGACTATAAAAAAGAACTCGGTAATTATAATTTCTACTGAAAAGCTCTTGGTACAGAAAATCTCTTTAACTTTTCTTAGAAAGTCTCGAAGGCATTTCTTAACTATCGCAAAGCTTTATAGCTATTTTTACTGCTTGTCAATCAAGCAATTAGTTATTGCTCCTAAAACAAAATCACCTTTTAATTGCACTCCAAATTTCATCGTTTCGCATTTGATTAATATCCTAAATTTTGATTGTCCCAATAAAAACATGCCCTCATAAAAAAACAACAAGTATTTATTAGCTAATTAAATAATTCAACGATTTAATCTTGGAACACATAATTTTTAATTCGTGTTACGCATTTTAAATGAATTGTCATCCCATTTCCGGACAACATCTAATGAAGGCCAGCTAATTTCGTGATTTTCTTTGAAATTTATGAGTTTATTTTGTACAAGTTCAGGAGTCAGAAGTTTATAAAAAATATGGTCAATTAAATTTTATTTTCAAAATTCATACAAAATCTGCTTTAAAACATTTAAGAGAAGTAGTCCGTCCGTGGGTTGTGGACTGGCAAGGAATGGCAGGAAGGAGTAAGAAATGAAGTGAAATAAAATAAAATGAAATAAACATTCTTATCAGAGATCATAAATTGTTACAAAGAATTAAAATAATATTATTCTAGAGTTAAGGATGTCTATTTGTGTGTGTCAGTATGAGGGTGTTCTGATATATTGGGGGATTATATGTACAGTGGGGGTAATAATAATAAGGTTGTTATAATAAATGTTTTTTCTATAGCAAAAGTTGTTTAAAGATTTTTAAAAACATTTTTTCATAAAAATATTTAATATAAAACAATTTTTGATAGATAAATTTTGTATAGAAATTTCTTATAGAAATTATTAATAGAAGACTTTTCTAACAAAAATTTTTTATAGACAAACTTTCTTTAGGAATTTTTAAAACAAACATTTTTCTATAGAAACCTTTTATAGAAAATTTTTTTAAAGAAATTTTTTAAAGAAAACTTTTCTATAAAAATTTTTTTAAAGAAAAATTTTCTATAGAAATTTTTTTTAGAAAATTTCCTATAAACATTTTTTTTTATAAAAATTTTCTAATAGCAAAATTTTCTAAAAAAGAAAGAAAGAAATTTTTTCTTGAAATGTTTAACAAAAAAAAAAGAATGAAATTGTTTATAGCTAAATTTTCTTTCAAAAAAATTTTCTATCGAAATTTTTTTTAGAAACATTTTCTTTAGATATTTTTTATAAAAATTTTTTATAGAAATATTTTCTAAGAAACATTTTCTATATAACTTCTTATAGAAAAATGTATTAAATTTTTTTTTCTAGAAAAATTGAATCTAAAAATTTTGTGTAGAAATATTTTCTATAGAAATTTTTTATAGAAATTTTTTATAGAAATTTTTTATAGATAAATTTTCTATAGAAATTTTTTATAGATAAATTTTCTATAGAAACTTTTTATAGAAAAATTTTCTATATAAATTTTTTATGGAAAAATTTTCTATAGAAATTTTTTATAGAAAAATTTTCTATAGAAATTTTTTATAAAAAAATTTTCTACAGAAATTTTTTATAGAAAAATTTCTATAGAAATTTTATATAGAAAAAATTTTTATAGAAAATTTTCTATAGAAATTTTTATAGAAAAATTTTCAAAAGAAATTTTTATAGAAAAATTTTCTATCGAATACTTTTATACAAAAATTTTCTATAGAAATTTTTAATAGAAAAATTTTCTATAGAAATTTTTTATAGAAAAATTTTCTAATGAAATTTTTCAATGAAAATTTTTCGATACAAATATTTCAAGAAAAATTTTCTATAGGAATTTTTTATGGAAAAATTTTCTGTAAAAATTTGTTACATAAAAATTTTCTATAGAAGTTTTTATAGAAAAATTTTTTATAGAAATTTTTTTTAGATAAATTTTTTATAAAAAAATTTTTATAGAAACATTTTCTATAGAAAGTTTTTAATTAAAATTCTTTATAGAAAATTTTTCTATAGAAATTTTTTATAAATGTTTTTATATAGAAAAATTTTTGACAGAAATTTTTTATAAAAACATTTTCTATAGAAATATTTTTTATTGAAAAATTGTCTACAGAAATTTGATATACAAAAATTTTGAATAGAAAATTTTTTTATATAAAATTTTTTTTTTAATTTTTTTTATAGAAAAATTTTCTATAGAACTTTTTTATAGAAACATTTCCTATAGAAATTCTTTATAGGAAAATTTTCTGTAGAAATTTTTTATAGAAAAATTGTCTATAGAAATTTGTTGTATACAAATTGTCTACAGAGTTTTTTTTTTAGAAAAATTTTCTATAAAATATTTTTATAGAAAAAATTTCTATAGAAACTTTTTGATTAAAATTCTTTATAGAAAATGTTTCTATAGAAATTTTTTTATAAAATATATATATAAAATATATATATAGAAAAATTTAAGACCGAAATTTTGTATAAAAAAATTTTCCATAGAAATTTTTCATAGAAATATTTTTTATTGAAAAATTGTCTACAGAAATTTTATATACGAAAATTTTGAATAGAAACTTTTTTTATATAAAATTTTCTTAAGAAATTTTTTATAGAAAAATTTTCTATAGAAATTTTTAATAGTAAAATTTTCTATAGAAATTTTTAATAAAAAAATTTGTTGTATAGAAAAATTTTGTATGGAAATTTTTTATAGAAAAGCTTTTATGGAAATTTTTTATAGAAAAATTTTGTATGGAAATTTTTTATAGAAAAATTTTCCATAGAAATTTTTTATAGAAAAATTTTCTATAGAAATTTTTTATAGAAAAATTGTCTTAAAAATTTTTTATAGAAAAACTTTCTATAGAAATTTTTTATAGAAAAATTTTCTATAGATTTTTTTTTAAATAAAACAAATGTTTCATTTGAAAATCTATCGATGGCTGTACTTATTATTTTTCCACCTACTGTTCAAATAAATAGACACATTCTAGATGTTCGAGATTTTTGATTTAAAATTCTTACCCGTTTAACACTCAAAGGATTAATGACGAATGAAGATGAATAGCGGTTGTTAAAGGAATTAATGTTGACATTGAGCCTTAAATTGTGTTCAGCATTTATTTTCTTTCTTCTGTTCATTTCATCTCATCGCTCCTCTTCATTTCTTTTCCTTTTTATTAGTTTGTCATTTTTACACACTTTACACTTATTGTGTTGTGTAATGTTTTTTAAGTTTTCTTCATTTTCTTTATAAATTTTCTGTTCTATTTTCGTTTCTTTGTATGGCTTGGTATCATTGTGAAAATTAATAAGCTCTCTGGAGTATAACAAAATAATATCCTTCTTTTTTTGGAGGAGGACCAACAGAAAATATGTAAGTGTCTTCAAATGGAAGTGAAGGTAAATAGGAATGAGTTTGTTTCTTATATTATGGGTTTTTGGTCTTAAAGAGCAAAATGGGCGTAGTGAAGATAAAGTTAGGGGAGGGTAGAGTAAATTTGATATGGTTGTTAATCCGGTATTAAATATAATATTAAATATTTAAATACTGATCTCTCAATTTTACCCCTTCTTCTTCCACACCCCTACCTCTTCTATTAACCCTGAAAATCATTCCACCCAACTCTTAGTTATTTATGTGTCACAAGGAAAATTAAATTTTCTTTTCGTTTTTCCTTCATTACAAGCACATCCAAATCGATTTGTGCCGACGGGTTAAGCACATAAATTTTAAGGGTTAATTATAAATTCAATGTTAACGCAAATGCTGGGAGTATTTTGAAATCTTTGAACTATATTACGGCTCTCAAACGTTAAGTCAGCGTAAGTTGGTTGTATCTTATATTTTTTTAAATAAAATGTCAAGTTGTGTTAGAAATATCTTTAGTAATTAAATATTTAAGCCTTCCAAACCGTATCCATTCATAAAAATGGTACGAGCATAGAAAATTGGCTGACATGAACATGAACTTGAAGGAATCTAGAGATTTCTTCAGAATAAAGAATTTAATGCCCAGAAAACAATTAAAATTGAGTTAAAATGAAAAAAAAAAAATTTTTATATAGAAAATTTTTTATAGAAAAATTTTCTATAGAAATTTTTTATAAACAAATTTTCTATAGAAATTTTTTAAAGAAAAATTTTCTATAGAAATTTTTACAGAAATTTTTCATAGAAAAATTTTCTATAGAAATTTTTTATAGAAAAATTTTTTATTGAAATTTTTCATAGAAAAATTTTCTACAGAAATTTTTTATAGAAAAATTTTCTATAGAAATTTTTTATGAAAAATTGTCTTTAGAAATTTTTTATAGAAAAATTATTTATAGAAAAATTTTCTTTTGAAATTTTTTATAGAAAAATTTTCTATATAATTTTTTTTATAGAAAAATTTTCTATAGAAATATTTCATAGAAAAATTTTCTACAGAAATTTTTATAGAAAAATTTTCTATAGAAATATTTTTTAGAAAAATTTTCTATAGAAAATTTTTGATATAAATCTTTTATAGAAAAATTTTCTTTAGAAATTTTTAATAGAAAAATTTTCTATTGAAATTTTTATAGAAATATTTTCTATACTTATTTTTTATAGAAAAATTTTCTATAGAAATATTTTCTAAAGAAATTTTTTATAGAAAAATTTTCTATCGAAATTTTTTGATAGAAAAGTTTTCTCTAGAAAAATTTTCTATGGATATTTTTTATAGAAATTTTTTAAAGAAAATTTTCTATAGAAATTTTATATGGGAAATTTTGCTATAGAAATTTTTTATAAAAATTTTCTATAGAAATTTTTGATAAAAAATTTTCTATAAAATTTTTTATAGAAAAATTTTGTATAGAAATATTTTAAAGAAAAAATTTCAATAGAAATTTTATAGAAAATTATCAATAGAAATTTTATAGAAAGAAATTAATTTTTATATAAAAAAATTTTTGTAGAAATTTTTTATAGGAAAATTTTCAATAGAAATTTTATATAACAAAGTTTTTATAGAAATTTTCTTAGAAATTTTTTTACAGAAAAATTTTTATAGAAAATTTTTAATAGAAATTTTATATGAAAAAAGTTTTATAGAAATTTTTTTATAGAAAAATTTTTCTAAAAAACATTTTGGATATAAATTTTTTATTGAATTTTTATATAAATTTTTTATAATAAAATTTTCTGTAGAAATTTTTTATAGAAAATGTTTCAATAGAATTTTTTTAAAGCAAAATTTTCTATAGAAATTTTTTATAGAAAAATTTTCTATAGAAATTTTTTATAGAAAAATTTTCTACAGAAATTTTTTATAGAAAAAATTTCTATAGAAATTTGTTATAGAAAATTTTTCTTTAGGAATTTTTTAAAGAAAGATTTTCTATAAATATTTTTTATAAAAAATATTTTTTTAGGAATTTTTTAAAGAAAGATTTTCTATAAATATTTTTTATAGAAAAATTTTCTGTAGAAATATTTAATAGAAAAACTTTCTATAGAAATTTTTTTGGAAAAATTTTCTATAGACATTTTTTATAGAAAAAAGTTCTATAGAAATTTTTTATAGAAACATTTTCTATAGAAATTTTTTATTGACAAATGTTCTATAGAAATTTTTTATAGAAACATTTTCTATAGAAATTTTTTATAGAAAAACTTTCTATAGAATTAAAAAAAAAAATTTTTTCTATAGAAATTTTTTAAAAAAAAATTTTCTGTAGAAATTTTTAATAGAAAAATTTTCTATAGAAATTTTTTATACAAAAATTTTCTATAGAAATTTTGTATCGAAAAATTTTCTACAGAAATTTTTCATAGAAAAACTTTCTATAGAAATTTTTTATAGAAAAATTTTCTATAGAAATTTTTTATAGAAAAATGTTCTATAGAAATTTTTTATAGAAAAATGTTCTATAGAAATTTTTTATAGAAAATTTCTATATACATTTTTTATAGAAAATTTTCTTTAGATATTTTTTATCGCAAATTTTCTATGAAACTTTTTATTAGAAAATTCTTTATAGAAAAATTGCCTATAGAAATTTTTTAATAGAAAATTTTTATAGAAATTTTTTATAAAAAATATTTTGTATACAATTTTTTATAAAAAATATTTTGTATAAAATTTTTTTTGGAAAAAAATTTTCTATATAAGTTTCTAAGAAAAAAATTTTCTATACAAAAATTTTTTTTAGAAAAATTTTCTATAGAAATTTCTAATAGAAAAATATTCTATAGAAAAATGTTCTATAAAAAAATTTTCTATAAAACTTTTATAGAAAAATTTTCTATATTATTTTTTTTGGAAACTTTTTATTAAATGTTTTTTTTTAGAAATTCTATTTTTCAATTTTTTTTATACTTTTGTGTGATCATTTTTTTTTTTAGAAAAATTTTCTTTAGAATTTTATAAAAAAAAATTTACATAGAAATTTTTCATAAAAACATTTTTTTATAAAAATTTGTAATTTAAAAATTTTCTTTAGAACAATTTTTCATCGAAACTTTTTATAGAATATTTCCAACGAAATTTTTTACTAAACTAAAGAAAAGCTCTCGATAGTACTGTTCTGTAGAAAAGCCATAGATAGCTTAACTATGCTATAAAAAAGTTATATAGAGCTTTAGAATAATATAAAGAAGCTAAAGTCAGCTTTACCTTACTATTGAAAATCTATCATTTGCCGTAATATACTATACAAAAGCTATCGAAAGCTCTACAATAGCATTCCTAATTTTTAGCATGGTTTATTAAAGTTACTGACAGCTTTTGTGTGGCTCAGTAAAGCTATTGAAAGCTTTCTTTAGTTTATTAAATATACCGATAGCTTTTCTATAGTATAGTAAGGCTATCAATGCCTTTTTTATCAAAATGTTCACTGGGCTGCTCTTTTTAAATCCAGTCACAATCACTGCGACTTTGTTAGAGTTATTTTTTCTAACAAACTGCCAAAGCGTTTAAAAACAATTTTCCACATTTTCTTTTTAATTTATAATTGTTGGTGTTAAGATTTTAAACAAAAAAAGCTTTTGTTTCTTTGTTTTAAGTGAAAAGGAAATCGTTAAGAACACACGTTCCAGAATTTATAATTTAAACACACTTTTCCTAATCCTTTAACTTTTTGATTGAAAGTATTGAAAACTGTAATCAAATCAAATTAAATTTTGCAGTCGAAGTTTTTGATTAGAGGTGGGTGTTGTGGGTGGAAAACCATAATGTGATATACGTATAAAGATATGAGAAAATGCTTGTCAAGTCTATCAAGAGTTGATACTATCAAACGAACTTTAGATATTGTAATCAAAACTTAAATTAGTCAATTCTTTAATACTGATGACATTAAATCGATAATATATCATTCTATTCTTAACAAAGAGACAAGCTTTCGGGCAGAAAATAATTGGCGTATTATTATTTAAACTTATGCTAATGAATCATATCAAGGAATACTTGTACCCACTCCATAATTCTAAAAAGTTTATTTTATATTTAAACATTGTTAGAACTATTTCGGTCTTAAAAATTATATTTTATCCAAAAACTATAGCACGACATTAGAACTTGACTGACCCATGTATCTCTTACAGAATACAAGTTATTTACAAAAACAATAAGCAAATTAAAACCAACTCTGGTCTAGTTTTCTATTAAGCTTTCTTTTTGGTACACTGATTTCATTTGTATTGGTAACATTTTTACAGCCTCAATTACGTCGGTCACTTTCTTACAAGTATCACACATGTGTCTCCTTATTATTAATGTAAATAGTTTTAAAATTTTACCCCTAGTTTTGGAGATAACACATATACAATTATTGTGGGAATTTTGCAAGAAAAATTTGTTTTATGACAAGCTTTGTCATCATAAATATTATTATTTATTGTTTTTGAATAAGGGGGTTAAAATTTATGAAAAATCACATTTTTAGTTATTCTAAGATTATATAACCATACAAAAGATTTTACCTCTATTTTCCCTTTACAAATGGAACCAATTAAGAGAGCATCACAACTTCACTATTAGAAGTCCGTTAGAAAGCAGTGTAAAAAGACGACCCCCCTATTGCTCTTCCAGAAAGACAGACATCAACAAATCGACATATGAAGACACATATTTTCAATCAATTTGTTTTATGAGAATATAAAATTCAATTTTAAAAAATTTTAATTTATTCTAAATTTTGTTTAGCTTTTCATAAATTAGGTTTTTAAACAAATATTTTAATTTTAAACAAATTAAAATATTTAACTATTTACGTCGGTTATACGAGGGCAGATCAGTAAGTCAGTCCCTTTTCTAATAAAATATTGGTTTTTATATAAAAATTTTCTTATTTTTCTAAAAAGTCTCCTTTTGTGTCTACAAGAAAAGAAATGATTTATAGAGGAAGTTGAAGTCAGACTATAGTGGGACTATAGTCAGACTATAGTGGGACTATGGTCAGACTTTAGTGGGACTATTGTCAGACTATAGTAGGACTATAGTCAGACTATAGTGGAACTACAGTCAGACTATAGTGGGACTATAGTCAGATTATAGTTGGACTATAGTGGTACTATAGTGGAACTATACTGGGGCTATAGTGGGACTATAGTCCGATTATAGTGGGGCTATTGTCGGACTATAGTCCGACTATAGTGGAACTATAGTCAGACTATAGAATGAATATAGTAGGACTATAGTCAGACTATAGTGGGACTATAATTAGACTATAGCCAGAATATAGTGGAACTATAGTGGGACTATAGTGGAACTATAGTGGAACTATAATGAGGCTATAGTGGGACTATAGTCGGGTTATAGTGGGGCTATTGTTAGAATGTAGTTAGGCTATAGTCGGACTAAAGTGGGACTATAGTGGGACTATTGTCAGAATATAGTTGGGTTATAGTCGGACTATAGTGCGACTATAGTTAGACTATAGTGAGACTATAAGCAGACTATAGTGGGACTATAGTCAGACTATAGTGAAACTATATTGAGGCTATAGTGGGACTTTAGTCAAGTTATAGTGGGGCTATTATCAGAATATAGTTGGGCTATTGTCAGACTTAAGTAGTAATATAATAAGACTATAGTCAGAATATAGTGGAATTATAGTGGAACTAAAGTAAGAATATATTGGGACTATAGTAACACTATAGTGGGACTATAATTAGACTATAGTTAGAATATAGTGGAACTATAGTGGGACTATAGTCACACTATAGTGGAACTATAGTAAGGTTATAGTGGGACTAAAGTCAGGTTCTAGTTGGGATATAGTTAGAATATAGTTGGACTATAGTCAGACTATAGTGGGACTAAAGTCAGACTATAGTGGGACTATAGTCAGACAATAGTGGGACTATAGTGGGAATGTATTCAGGTTATAGTGGGGCTATTGTCAGAATATAGTTGGGCTATAGTCAGACTATAGTAGGGCTATAGTCAGACTTTAGTAGGACTATAGTCAGACTATAGTAGGACTATAGTCATACTATAGTAGGGCTGTAGTCAGACTATATTGGGACTATATTCATACTATAGTGAGACTATAGTCAGACCATAGTGGGACTATAATCAGACAATAGTGGGACTATAATCAGACTATAGTGGGACTATAGTCAGACTATAGTGAGACTATAGTCAGACTATAGTAGGACTATAGTGGGACTACTGTAAGACTATATTGGGACTATATTCACTCTATAGCGGGACTATAGTCAGAATACAGTTGGGCTACAGTGAGACTATAGTGGGACTATAGTCAGAATACAGTTGGGCTATATCGGACTATGGTGGGACTATAGTCAGACTATAGTGTGACTTTAGTCAGACTATAGTAGGACTATAGTCAGAATATAGTGGAACTATATTGAGGCTATAGTGGGACTATAGTCAGGTTATAGTGGCACTATTGTCAGAATAAAATTGGGCAATAGTCAGACTATAGTAGGACTATAGTCAGACTGTAGTGAGACTATTGTCAGACCATAGTGGGAATATAGTCAGACTATAGTGGGACTATAGTCAGACTATAGTGGGACTATATTCAGACCATAATGGGACTATGGTCGGACTATAGTGGGACTATAGTCAGACTATAGTGGGACTATAGTGGGATTATGGTTAGAATATAGTCCGACTATAATCTAACTATAGTGGTCCTATAGACAACTATAGTGGAACTATAGACTATAGATGTTCTATAGCTATAGAACATAGACTATAGTTCTGACTAAATATTTAAATATTTATGTATATACATAATTATGTACATAAATATAAATTGATATTTACCGTAACTGGGGGCCTACCCTCGTGTTTCAAATAATTTATTGCTCCAACTCCAATTCGATAGATAAAAGTAAAAAATTTCTATATGATTTTATTTTATTTCCAACAAATTGCTCCAACTGTCATTTAAAAACATTTCGCCCAAACTTTATACGTAAAGCCTATTAAAAGTTTTTCATATACTTATATAATATATTTTTGCAATTCTGTCGTTCTGTGTAATTAAAAGTTTGTTCAGAAATTTGTTCATTTCGTTATTGTTTTTATGTTTAAGGTTTTGGTTTGATATGTATTCAATGGTTTGGGTTGGTTTTGTTTGTTTGGTCTCGTGTTTGGTTCGTAAGTTCGATCATTTATTTGTTGGGTAAATAGAATTTGTTACAATTTAAATTCTGTTACAATAAAAACGTTTATTTATTTTATTTAATAAAAATAAATATCAACATATTTTAATATTTGCCTATATTGCCTTTTTATTTGTTTGTAGTTTATTATTATTTTTTGTTGTTTTTTTTTTTTTGTAAATTGTATTCAAATTTCTCATTTAAAATTTGTATATTTTTGTGTTATAAGTATTTCCTTGGTTGAGACTCTATCCCAATTTCATTACAATTTAATATTTAATAGAATTTCTGTTTGCTTTGTATAAAATTTATCGTCAATTTTCATAGTTTATTGAATAATTAACAATAAACAAAAAAAATAAATGTTTTTAATATATAAAACAAATTTGCATTTATAATAAGGGACTGAAATGAAATGAAAAATTAAAACCAAATTGACTCGTATTATAAAATTATAAAATAAGCCAAATAGATATGTATGTGTATGTAGAATGAGTAGAACAAAAAAAATATAATTTAATAATCATAATTTGAATTTTATGGATATTAACAATATTTAATAAATATATAATTAACATTTTAATATAGCGCAAAATAAACACTTTAGCCTTTGTAGTACCCAAGTCTTTAGGCTCAATGTGTAAAATAGAGTGCGAAATGCCACACGAACGATTACAATTTATTCAATTTATATTTGAAATTGGAAAAAAATTAACATAATGCTAAAATGGAAATTTTTTTTAATTAAGAAATAAGATAATTTAATTTCTTTATTAATTGAAAAACATTACAAAAATGTTAATAAGGTTTAATAAAATCCAATGAATATTTAAATGGCTGTAACTTTCTTATTATGCGTTTAAATTGAACACGGACTAATTTATGGTATCACTAAAATTTTTCGTAAAAAATCAAAAATGTTCATATAAAATTAGAGTAACCTTTTATTTATGCGTTTAAATAGAAAACGGATTAAATTTTGGGATCACTACAAGTTTTTAAAAAAAAATCAAAATATTTCATATAAAATGAAATTTTTTTTACAAAAAGAACCTTAAATGACAATAACATTATATATATATATATATATA
This sequence comes from Stomorhina lunata, assembly GCA_933228675.1. Lineage (NCBI taxonomy): Eukaryota > Metazoa > Arthropoda > Insecta > Diptera > Rhiniidae > Stomorhina > Stomorhina lunata. The sequence continues at coordinate 22,076,869 of OW121740.1, forward strand.
TATATATATATATATATATATATATATATATATATATAAATCAATCCCACTTTTTGTTGTAACTCTATAACTCAAAAACAGTCTTACCTGCTTAAAATTGGTACAGCCGTTCTACATTTATCACATTTTTTGCAACAAATTTGTGTTTTTTTTTAGGAGTTTATAAAATCCATGGAAATTTTTTATATTTACATACATATTGTATAAAATAGTTTCCATATATTGTATAAACTCTATCAATTATCTTTTTCTACATATATAAAAATTTTATCATGTAATAATCTTTAGCAAAGTTGTTGCGCATGAACCGACGAACATTACCAAAAAGGTATGACCAAGTTCCAACAGGTGGCGCCACTGAAAATTGCTCAAATTGAATTTACTCGTGAATTTATAATTTGACCATGCTACGATATTTAGCAAAGTTGTTTCGCATGAGTCGACGAAGGTTTCCATGAGCCGATGGAGGCTTCTAATGTCATTCCTTCAAATTTATTTTATTTAGTGCAGCAGCAACGCGGTCAGGATACAGCTAGTTTTTCATATAAAATGAGATTTTTTTACATAGACATTTTAAATGGCTCTAACTTTTTTATTATGCGTTAAAATTGAAAACGGATGAAACTTTGGGATCACTAAAATTTTTCAGAAAAAATCAACATTTTTCATATAAAATGAGATTTTGTTAGAAAAAAAATTTTAATAGCTCTAACTTTTTTATTATGCGTTTAAATGGAAAACGGATAAAATTTTGCGATCACTAAAATTTTTTATAAAAAATCAAAATTTTTTATATATAAATAACTCAATGCCACTTTTCGTTGTAACTCTATAACTCAAGAACGGTCTTACCTATCCAAACCAAATGTTTAGGCTTTATTTGGCTTATTTAGTAGATAATTTATGTGAAGTTTGCTCAAAATCGGTAGGGCGGTTCCACATTTATCAATTTTTTTTTCAACAAATTAGTGTTTTTTTTTTTTTTGAGTTTATAAAATCCATGGAAATTTTTTATATTTACATATTGTATAAAATAGTTCCCATGTATTGTATAAACTCTATCAATTATCATTTATATATGTATAAAGAAAGTTGATCATGATATGATTTTTAGCAAAGTTATGAACCGACGAACATTACCAAGTTGATATGACCAAGTTCCGACAGGAGGCGCCACTGAAAATTACTCAAATTGAATTTACTCGTGAACTTTTAATTTGACCATGCTACGATATTTAGCAAAGTTGTTTCGCATGAGCCGACGGGGGTTTCTAGAGTCGATGGAGGTTTCTAATGTCATTCCTTTAAATTCATTTCAGTTGGTGCAGCAGCAACGCGGGCAGGTTACAGCTAGTTTTTCATATAAATAGAGACTTTTTTTATAGAAAAACTTAAAAAAAAAACTTTTTTATGATGCGTTTGAATGAAATAAGGATGAAATTTTGGGATCACTAAAATTTTTTATAAAAAATCAAAATTTAAAAAAAAGACCTTAAATGACTGTAACTTTTTATACCCTTCACCACCATAGGTGGAAAGGGTATTATAAGTTTGTGCTGATGTATGTAACGCATAGAAATATTTGTCTTAGACCCACCTTTTAGTATACCAATAGGCTTAGAATCACTTTCTGAGTCGATTTAGCGATGTCCGTCCGTCCGTCTGGCTGGCGGGCTGGCTGGCGGGATGGCTGGCTGGCTGGCTGGCTGGCGGGCTGGTTGGCTGGCGAGCTGGCTGGCTGGCGGGCTGGCTGGCTGGCGGGCTGGCTGGCTGGCTGGCTGGACCCCATGTAAACCTTGTAATCAAACTACAGGTCGTAATTCTAAAGATAATTTGATGAAATTTGGTACAGATCATTTTTTTTGATAATGGGACCACGGCTATTGAAATTGGTCGAAATCGGTCCATTATTTATGGTACCTCCCATAGGTCCCACTTCCCGGAATTGACATATTGGCCACAAATATCAATATTTTTTCATGCAATTTAAAACATATAATTCTCATGTAAACTTAAATCACTGTACCAAATTTCGTTGAAATCGGTCCACATTTGACCATACCTCCCATACAAACTTTTCTTTAAAAATGCACTAAATGAGACAAAAAAATCACTAAAACTCTCGTAAATCCAAAGATATTGAAAATTTTGAGTTTATTTTTTGCGTACATAATTTTTTAAACAACTGTAATCAATTTGCTAAATTTCGAGATAATCGGTCCACATTTGACCCTAGCTCTCATATAAGCCCAAATGATGGAAACAGCTTAAATATATAAGTTTTGAGAAAATGTTTGTATGATGGCAAAATTTAGCAAATATTTGTCTTTATACAGGAAAAATAACACCTTTGACTTTAGTGGTGAAGGGTATCGTATGGTCGGGCTTGACCGACTATAGCGCTTTCTTACTTGTTTATATGGAAAACGGATGAAATTTTGGGATCACTAAAATTTTTTTAAGAAAATCAAAAGTTTTCACAAAAAATCACATTTTTTCTTATAAAATTAGATTTTTTTTACAAAAAACTTTAAATGGCTGCAACTTTCTTACAACGCGTTTAAATATCAAATGGATGCAATTTTGGGATCACTAAAATTTTTCACAAAACATCAACATATAAAATAAGATATTTTTTACAAAAAAATTTTAAATAGCTGTAACTTTCTTATTATGCGTTTAAATGGAAAACGGATGAAAATTTAGGATCACAAAAATTTTTTATAAAAAATTAAAGTTTTTAATATATAATGAGAATTTTTGGATGAAATTTTGGGGTCACAAAAATCCACAAGAAAGAAAATTTCGAAGTGTAAATAAGGCAAAATCATGTTTCTTACAAACTCAATAAATTTTGTTAACTTAAAGCTAGAACTTCCAAAAACATCCGAGTTTAGCGTTTGCATCATTTTCGACGCAAAGAGTAGATGGTTTAGGACTTAATTGGCAATCTTAAAGTGTTTAAACCATACCTTATCTCCTCTAAAATTATCTTATATTTTAAAAATTTATTTTATAAACTTTCCTCTTTATTTATTATACTAAAACTCAACACTTGTTAAATGTCCTTTTTAATTATCTTTTAAATTGTATTTATCTCTATATCTGTGTGCTTATATATTGCATTTCTTTCCACTTTTATAGTTTTATATTTACAAATTACCATTTATATGTTTTCTTATGAGGTTTTATTTAATTCTAACTGCAGCCACTAATTGGCTTTGGTTTTCATTACAGTTTTTATTTTCATATAAAGTGGTTTTACCTGACATTCAGACCTCACGATACTTTTGCAAAAATAAATTATTCCTAGAAAAATATGTAGTGCTTATACAGTGACTGGTAGAGATGTTAACCTTTTCCATATAACTAAGAAGGGAAATGCACGTAAGTACATGTTTTCTGTAATATTTGACCTATTCGTCATAAGGTAAAAAAATTTGATTCAATAAAGTATAAATATTAAATATTTAGAAATGTAACTCATATATCATATATCTATATCATATTTTGAATAAGCTGTACCCTTATTCAAAATATGGACCAAAAGTGGTATTGTTGTTAAAATGTTTGGACTAAATTCGGTTGCAGTAACTTTATGGTACTATCTTATATATATCAAATTGCTACCAGTTCTTTGATTTCAAATTTTAAATAGGTCCAGAAGTCCAGACGGACGGACTGGCACCATTAAATCTACTCAGGAAGTGATTCTAAGTCTCTTTAAGTATATCAATAGACTTCCTGGGTCGATTTAACGTTGTCAGTTTGTCCGTCTGGACTGCTGGGCCTATTTAAATTTTGAAATCAAAGAACAGGTAGAAATTCTAAAGATGCTCCAAGACCAATATTTCGATGAGTTTCTTTAATTTATTTTTACAAGAGCCTAATATCTTTCCACATCCCGAAGATCTCGACAGTAGAAATTTGTTTTAATACCACTCAAGTAGGGTTTGTGCAGATATTTGTAACGTCTAGAAATGTTGGTCTGAGATCCACCTTTTAGAATACCAATCGAATCAGAATCACTCCCTGAGTTGTTTTAATGTCCGTCCGGCTGGCTGGCTCGCTGGTTATCCATGTAAGCTTGATATAAATGTACAGATCGTAAATTTTAACATAATTTCATAAAACTTAGTACAGACTTGTATTTTGGTCCAGGGATCACCCGTAACTTTTTGGGCAAAATCAGATTAGAGTGCTCTAAGTAAAATTTGTAGTTGGATTTTCTTAAATAAAAATCAAACCTTTTAATATAAAAACTCTACAAAATACGCAAATATAATGACATATTATACAAAATCATTTAGCATTAAAATGTTTACTTAGTACTCGGGTTTTGCAAAATTGTCGACTTTTTTCGGAAACCCTCCCATTAAAGATTTTACAGTTGCTTCTGATACCTTTTTGGAGCATGTGTTCCACCTGCGCTTAAAATCGGACATGTTCTTGGAAATCTTTCCTATGTTCTTCAATTCCATTTTTACCAGAGCCCAATACCTTTCCACAGGCCGAAGTTCTGGACAGTTAGGTGGATTTGCCTCTCGTGGTACAAAAATGACATTATTCTTTGAGTACCACTTAAGTGCCTTTTTTCCATAATGGCATGATGCCAAATCGGGCCAAAAAAATGTAGTCACTCTGTGCTCTTTTAGAAAGGGTAACAACCGTTTTTGTAGGCACTCCTTTATATAAATTTCTGCGTTTATTGTGCCAGATGCCAAAAATAATTTACTTCTTTTGCCACAACTGCAAATAGCTTGCCACACGAGAAACTTCTTAGGGAATTTTGTTTGTTTTTTTTGTGCGAAACTCTTGCCGAACATTGCCCCATTTATAAGCAACATAAAAATCTTGACCAGAAAGTTGAGAAAAGTCTGCCAGTACGTATGTTTCATCATCCATCACGCAACAGGTGTATTTTTTTATAAAATCAGACTTCAATTTTTTCGCTCGTTTTTTTGCTTCTATGTTCTTTATAGCATTGCGATCTGGAACCTTTTGGACTTTGTATGTCTTCAGTCCAGCATAAGCTTTGACTCTATGTGCAAAATTCGTAGAACATTTCACCGTACGAGCTGCTTTTCTTAAAGAAGTGTTAGGCGCTCTTTGAAAGAGTCGCTCCACTTCTTTTGCCTTACCAATATCTGTAGGACCTTTTTTCCTCCCTGATCCAGGTTTTCTTTCAATGCTCAGGTTTTCCTTATACCGTCTGATGGCATTAGAAACCGTTCGAGGGTCAACTTTCAAATTTTTAGCTATTTTTTTAAAAGTCCATGACGGATTTTTTTGAAAAGTTTTAATTATATTTTCACGAACTTTTTTTTCGCAGTCCATTTTGATTGAAATAACTATTGAAAATTGATAATTTCTAAAATAATAGTATCTAACATATCTATAGAAACTAACTTGATCAAAAAATTAATTATTTCTTGCACTATGGATAAATTTTGTCTGAAATAGTAAATGCATATTTTTTTTAGAACAACTCTTTATTTCTGGTACCTCACATAGGGATGCCTTCACGGAATAGAGTTTTTGGTCATTTACAGCGACAAATTTTAATTGTCATTTAACAAGATTCAGCAAAAGTATATCTTATGGTAACCTTAATCAGTGTACATAACTTTGTAGGTATCGGCCTATATTTGACCATACCTCCCATACAAGACAAATTCTCAAAAGTCGTATAAATACCAATAAAAGCACAAATTCGCTTATAAGTCTAAAGATAAATATATTTTATTATTAAAGCTTTGCAAAGATAAATATTTTGTATATATAAATCGTTAAACAATTGACCCTAGCTCAGACATCAGGTCCTTCACCGGAAATGTCATACAAGCACTAAAATCTCAAAATTAAAAAAAAAACAAGTAAGAAAGCGCTATAGTCGTTCAAGCCCGACCATACGATACCCTTCACCACTAAGGTCAAAGGTGTTATTTTTCCTGTATATATATATATATATATATATATATATATATATATGTATATATATATATGTATATATATGTATATATATATATATATATATATATATATATATATGTATATATATATATATATATATATATATATATATATACATATATATACATATATATATATATATATATATATATATAATTCCCCGACAACATTCCAATTGGAACAAGGGGTACTTCTTTCAGACAATGAGCTGCATCCGATTCTATTTTTAGACTCATTGAAAGGGACCTACGTTTTAACGCCGGCTCCGAACGGCAAATGCATTAGTTAGAGAAGTTTTACATAGCCTAATACTCAATAACCAGTGGCTAGCTGAGCTATGAGGTGAACCGTCGCTTTTTGAAAATTTATTTTTTCAAGTTAGTCTGGCCAGGGATCGAACTTGGGCCTCTGGTATGCTAGGCGGATGACTAACCTGCTATACCACGGCGGTTCTATTTTTCCTGTATAAAGACAAATATTTGCTAAATTTTGCCATCATACAAACATTTTCTCAAAACTTACATATTTAACCAGTTTCCGTCATTTGGACTTATATGAGAGCTAGGGCCAAATGTGAACCGATTATCCCGAAATTTGGCAAATTGATAACAGTTGTTACGAAAAATAATGTACGCAAAAAATAAACTTAAAATTTTCATTATCTTTAGATATACGAGCGCTTTAGTGATTTTTTGTCTCATTTAGTGCATTTTTAAAGAAGAGTTTGTATGGGAGCTATGGTCAAATGTAGACCGATTTCAACGAAATTTGGTACAGTGATTTTAGTTTACATAAGCAGTATTTATTTTTAATTTTATGAAAAAATATTGATATTTGATTTTGACCAATTTCAATAGCCATGGTCCCATTATCAAAAAAATGATCTGTGCCAAATTTCATCAAATTATCTTTAGTATTGCGGCCTGTAGTTTGATTACAAAGTTTACATGGGGGTCCAGCCAGTCAGACGGACGGACGGACATTGCTAAATCGACTCAGAAAGTGATTCTAAGCCTATTGGTATACTAAAAGGTGGGTCTACTATGCGTTACATACATCAGCATAAACTTATAATCAGAGCTTCGAAAGACTGAATTAAATATTAGCTTAATTCCTAGGAATTCAAAAATGACTTAACAATACCTTAAGTTTATTTCCCATAAAACAATTCAAAAAAATATGTTGATTTTTAATTCTTAGTCAATTGATTCACATGGGAATTTCAAATTAACTTGAATGAATAAAATGTTTCTTCATTCCTCTACTCCAATTTTAATTAACATTTTTTAATCTTAAATAATTAAAATCAGTCCAAATTGAAGTAAAATATTTTTTGGTAATTCATTTTGTGCAAATCATTAGAGTGGATATAAACTAAAGATACTTGATTTTAAATCAAAACTTAAATTCTGACTTTTTGGAGGGAAATGTTTTGAAAACTATATCACTCATTGAATAAATGTATATCAAACCAAAAAAACGAAAATTTAAGTTTTAATTTTAAGGGTATTATTGGATCAAGTGCGATATACATTGTTTGTAAAAACCCTTGATATAAAATAGAACAAAATTTATCATAACCTATTAAAATATTCTTATGTTTTATCAGAAAGCATACACATTTAATAAAAGTATGCATGTATTTTTTAATGTTCGTTCAAAAAAAAAACGGAACTACCCTATTGTGGCTATTTCACGACAATATGGATTTGGATTTTATATGTTTTCGAATCTGGATGAGATTATAGATAATGTGTACAAAAAATCTTTAATTTTATGTGATCTATATTTTATTTTAAATAGTTTTTCTGATCTTATGACCAATAACAAAGATTTTTTTTTATTTTTTTAAATATCGCTTAAGTCAACTTAATAAGTTTTCGAATTTTTAAACAAAAATGTTATTTGTATATGCCCTACAGGTCTTAAAAACATCAGTCCCTTCGCAAGAAGATATATTTATTACATAGCTGATATACATACAGAATTATGATAGAATTAGATTAGAATTACAAAATTCAGTACAATTAGAAAATGTGTATATACATATGTATGTATGTCGATAATGAATAAATCACATTTTAATCATATGACTTTTCATACATGTTTCTTAAACAAAGTGGACTTGGTTTTGTTAAAATCGAGAAGGAAATCTTCTCAGCTTAAAAACCCTTTTTTAACATAATAACTTAAGAAAGAGTCATTTCTTTATCCTCTAAAATGGTGACTTTTTCATGGGTATTAAATTATATTTAATCCCTAATGCAATCCTGAAACTTATTTTATGGTTAAGGACTTGTTTCTTTGAAATTTGTTTTATTCCGCTCTTTTATAGGTATTATATATTTTTGAACTGTAGGGTTTGTTTGAATATATTTATTTTTGTTTGCCTTTACAAAATGACTTGTTTATAAAATTTTTAATTATTTTTGTATTAGATTAAGAATTGAAATGATTTAAATTAAATCTAACTGATTTTAAATTCCCTAAGAAATAATTCTTAAAAGTTAAGGCTTATGACTTGATTGTATTATGGGAATGATATAAACACTAAAATGAATTTGATTTTAAAATATGGAATTAGGAATTGAGCCTTTCGAACCTCTGCTTATAATACCCTTTCCACCTATGCACGGTGGTAAATTACGGCCAAAAATCAATAACTTGTTTATTTCTTCATATTTTTGACTGAAACTTACTAAGCTGACATATTATGGTTCTTTCTTTATATTATATAAATTATATGGTAAAATTAAAAGTGGTTGGCCAAATAAACGGAGACATATAAGATACACTAATAAAATGTGTTTAATAATTTTGAAAAATATTCAATAATTTTCATTTATGTGCAGGCCTTTTGTCTACCTTATTGTATATAATTTGTAAAATTTGGATGAGTAGTTTGAGAGGTATATTTAAATTTCTGAAAAAATTGTACATTAGTAAGATTTATTATTATATAAAAAAACATAACAAAAGCTCAATATTTCAATAAAATGTTGAAAATTCATAAGAAAATGTTCAAGACTGTGATTTTCGTGTTCTTTCTACATTTTTTATTTGTTCATTGTAATGTGGCCACCACCTGTGTAAATGTATTGCTTACAGAATTTCCTTAAAAACAAAGTATTGTTACATTTTTCTCAATCTTATTGTAAACATTTAACTCAAGAACGTGTTGGCTAACAAAGAGGGCTGAAAAATTCAACGCCACGCCCAAATTTTCATTATACATTTTATTTATACTTATTTGAATTCATTATATAATTTCTTGTCCTGAATTGGTTTTTAGGTGGTAACTGAAGTAAATTTTAATCTAATCATTTAATAAATACTGCTTTAGATTATTTTCAAGTATTTTATGGACCTTTTTCTTACTAAATTGTGCCCTGGTGTAATTAAAAATGTTTGAAATATGTAAAAAGATGAAGTTAGTAAAATGATTCTGGTAAATGGACCGGCAAGGGAATGCGGCTGAAATTCGAAATATATACTACTAGTACTTAACAGTAGAAGATCCAATTTATGTGTAACCTCTTTTAGCCCATTTTTCTTAGATATGGCCTTTCAAAATTTGGATTTTTATGATTTTCACTAGTTATTTAATTATATCAAATTCACTTCAATTTTCTAAAAAACCAAACCACAGAAATTTCTAAAAACTGCACAAAATTATTAAATAATAACAATATTTAAAAAGTGCTTAAAATTTTAAAACAAAAACTTTAGTGGAAAAATTATATCTGCTTTTATTCAAAAGTATGTAAAATCAAATTTTTTAATTTTAAAATTGTAGACAAAAAAGTACAGACTTTGAGCTAGTATAAAAAACGAATCAGTTATCCGATAGTCAAAGATAAAGGTAAATTGGATACTTTAGAGTGTTAGCTATAAACTACCATCAAAATTTAATCAGAATTATAAAATTAAGAAAAATCATTTATGGCCGCTTTTTACCACCGTGCTATGGTGGTGAAGGGTATAAATAGAACATATACTTATTCTTAAGACTTCTCTAAGACATAAAGAAAACGTGTTAAATTGTTGGTTCATATTTGACCTAAGAAGTGAAAGGCTTGACCGACTACAGCTTTTCTTGTTTTTAATTATTGTATATTAATTTATTACTATAACTACAAAATATGAAGAAAAAAAGTATTCAAAAACTGCAAAATTCTCAAACCCGAACGGCAAAATTTTATGAAAAATTCTCCCCCAATTTTATAAATATGCAAAAAGCTTTAATATGAATGTTTTTTTAATTGTTGTTTTTATTATTATGTAAAAATGTGCTACACCCACCAACGTATGATTGATATTAATTAATTTGATATAAATATTGCTCATACGTATGAAACAAACATATACAAAAGGCTACCCATAAAGCATAATTAAACATGCTGTTTTTATATATTCCTTTGTCCTTTCATTTTCATTTTCCTTTTTATCAAAAAAAAAAAATTCATTAATTTCCACTACAAACAAACATTGCATGCACTACATGCTCACGTGTAGTTGTATTTATGTACTTATATTATCTTCAATTTCACCACACCCAGCTCTTAATGAAACTTTGTTTAACACAAAACTGAAAATAAAACTTTACAACAACAACAACAACAACAAAGCAACAACAATTTCTTTACCACTTTATAAAATCATCAACCATAAACATCTAACAAAATGAATGAAAAGTGTATGAAAATTACGAAAAGAAAAAAAGCAAAATCCAGGGCTGTAGTTACAAAATATTCATAAAATATATATAGAGAAAAATTATACAGCTAAAAGCAACAACAACTGTAGCTGTAGTAGCAACAACATTGATGGCTATGACAGCATTACAAACAGCAACAGCAACAACAACATTAACGAAAGCAATAAAATTAAAAGAGCTTTGAAAACAATATGAACAATCGTCATACCAGCAGTTTATGCTGTAAAACTTCAGAAGTAGCGTTTTTGAAGCGAACAAAAAGGGGAGGTGGTGGGTGGAACAGAAGACTATTTTTAGCATATAGTTACATTAGGTATATCCTCTGGTTTTTAATTAAATTAAGTACCTGAGTAAAGATGAGACAACATAAAGCCATCGTTAAGCAAAATAGGAGGCGGCTACAGTAGCAGCAGCATAAATAAATACATATACATATTTATAACTGGAAAATAGTGAAAGACCTACTAAGCTACTAAATGTTAATAATATTCATAAAATATGAAGTGAATATGTGTCTTTAAATAGAGTTGTTTTAAACGGGTTTGAGCAACAAGGTTAAACCTAAGCCGTATAAGTAGCCATAAACAGTTGAATTCGATAATATTAAAACTTACTAATCCACCAATCAAAAACTGTCAAAATTTTCTAAAGAAAAATTTGTCAAATTTTTTTGACAAATTTTTTTATAGAACAATATGTCAAAGACAAATTTTTCTACAGAAAAAATATGTCAAAGACAAATTTTTCTATAGAAAAATATGTCAAAGACAAATTTTTCTATAGAAAAATATGTCAAAGACAAATTTTTCTATAGAAAAATATGTCAAAGACAAATTTTTCTATAGAAAAATATGTCAAAGACAAATTTTTCTATAGAAAAATATGTCAAAGACAAATTTTTCTATAGAAAAATATGTCAAAGACAAATTTTTCTATAGAAAAATATGTCAAAGACAAATTTTTCTATAGAAAAATATGTCAAAGACAAATTTTTCTATAGAAAAATATGTCAAAGACAAATTTTTCTATAGAAAAATATGTCAAAGACAAATTTTTCTATAGAAAAATATGTCAAAGACAAATTTTTCTATAGAAAAATATGTTAAAGACAAATTTTTCTATAGAAAAATATGTCAAAGACAAATTTTTCTATAGAAAAATATGTCAAAGACAAATTTTTCTATAGAAAAATATGTCAAAGACAAATTTTTCTATCGAAAAATATGTCAAAGACAAATTTTTCTATAGAAAAATATGTCAAAGACAAATTTTTCTATAGAAAAATATGTCAAAGACAAATTTTTCTATAGAAAAATATGTCAAAGACAAATTTTTCTATAGAAAAATATGTCAAAGACAAATTTTTCTATAGAAAAATATGTCAAAGACAAATTTTTCTATAGAAAAATACCTCAAAGACAAATTTTTCTATAGAAAAATATGTCTGTGACAAATTTTTCTATAGAAAAATATGTCTGTGACAAATTTTTCAATAGAAAAATATGTCTGTGACAAATTTTTCTATAGAAAAATATGTCTGTGACAAATTTTTCTATAGAAAAATATGTCTGTGACAAATTTTTCTATAGAAAAATATGTCAAAGACAAATTTTTCTATAGGAAGATATGTCTGTGATAAATGTTTTTTAGAGGAATTAGTGTTGGAAAAATTTTTAAAATCCAATTCGTTTAAGTGGGATTTAACCTCCTCAACTTCAGTAGTATTTATACGAAAATTGTAATAACGGACCATATTTTCATTGACTTGGCAACCAAGAGTTTTTACCTTTTAATGAGATTTTACTGTTCGACTAAAAAAACTCTACATCCTGAAGGATAACAAACCTTTAACACGTTTTTTCTTCTAAGTATAAAACATACATAATTCATTTAGTGACTCCACAATTTTATTACCAACTTCTAGTTAAATTCTCTATTAACATGTTTATCAACATTTAGCCACTAAATATTTAATTAGCCCTGTCCAAATACGAAAACAATGAATAAACAATTTACAAAGCAATTTCCTTGATGAAAACTCTGTCATCACTTTCAATGAATAGCTGGCCTTTCATCATAAGCCATGACCTATTAGTTATGTTGTTGTATTAGTTATGTTGTTGTACAACATATCTCACTTCTTCGAAAGCATTGACAGGAAGTAAATATTGGCAAAAAGAGACACTTTAACCTAAATAAATGAAAGCAAGACAAACAACTTAGAAAAAGAAAAAGTTGAGCCAAACAACTCAAGGTTAAAGTCAACTTCCGATTAACAAGAAAAACTTTTTAATGCGTACAAAAAATAATAGTTAAGAATTTTAATAATTTACGAAATTAAAAGGAATTCTTTATGGTTATAAATAAACAATAAACAATTATTGTATAGAAAAATTTGTAGCAGGCATTTGTCGCAGCTATATTTTTGTATAAAAAATTAGTCACAGACTAATTTTTCTATAGAAAAATTTCTCACAGACATATTTCTCTATAGAAAAATTTTTCACAGACATGTTTTCTACAGAAAAATTTGTCTCTGACATATTTTTCTATAGAAAAATTTGTCTCTGAATTATTTTTCTATAGAAAAATTTGTCTCTGAATTATTTTTCTATAGAAAAATTTGTCTCTGAGATATTTTTCTATAGAAAAGTTTGTCTCTAACATATTTTTCTATAGAAAAATTTGTCTCTTTAATATTTTTCTATAGAAAAATTTGTCTCAAAAAAATATTTTTCTATAGAAAATTTTGACTCTGACATATTTTTCTATAGAAGAATTTGTTTCTGACATATTTTTTTATAGAAAAATTTTTATAGAAAAATTTTTGATATATTTTTCTATAGAAAAATATGTCTCTGATATATTTTTATATAGAAAATTTTCTATCTCTGACATATTTTTCTATAAAAAAATTTGTCTCTGACATATTTTTCTATATAAAAATTTGTCTCTGACATATTTTTCTATAGAAAAATTTGTTCTTGAAATATTTTTCTATACAAAAATTTGTTTTTGACATATTTTTCTATAGAAAAATTTGACTCTGGCATATTTTTTCATAGAAAAAATTTGTCTCTGACGTATTTTTCTATAGAATAATTTATCTGTGACATATTTTCTATAAAAAAAATTTTTTTTTAAATACTTTTCTATAAAAAAATTTGTATCTGACGTATTTTTCTATGAAAAAATTTGTATCTGACGTATTTTTCTATGAAAAAATTTGTCTCTGACACATTTTTCTATTGAAAAATTTGTCTCTGACATATTTTTTTATTGAAAGATTTGTCTCTGACATAATTTTCTATAGAAAAATTTGTCTCTGACATATTTTTCTGTAAAAAATTTATCTCTGACATATTTTTCTATAGAAAAATTTGTCTCCGAAATATTTTTCTATAAAAAAATTTGTCTCTGACATATTTTGCTATAGAAAAATTTGTCTCTGACATATTTTTCTACAGAAAACTTTGTCTCTGACATATTTTTCTATTGAAAAATTTGTCTCTGACATATTTTTCTATTGAAAAATTTGTCTCTGACATATTTTTCTGTAGAAAAATTTGTCTCTGACATATTTTTCTATAGAAAAATTTGTTTCTGATATATTTTTCTGTAAAAAAAATTGTCACTGAAGAAGAAGAATATTTTTCTATAGAAAATTTTGTCTCTGATATATTTTTCTATAGAAAATTTTGTCTCTGATATATTTTTCTATAGAAAAATTTGTCTCTGAAATATTTTTCTATAGAAAAATTTGTTTCTGATATATTTTTCTGTAAAAAAAATTGTCTCTGATATATTTTTCTATAAAAAAATTTGTCTCTTACTTATTTTTCTATAGAAAAATTTGTCTTTGATATATTTTTCTATAAAAAAAAATTGTCTCTGACATATTTTTCAATAAAAAATTTGTCACGAACATATTTTTTTTTATAGAAAAACTTGTCACATCCATATTTTTGTTCGGTAAATTCTAGGTTTTTGACCTGTTTAGTATATTTTGTAAAATTATATATATCCTAATGAAAACCATGTTGCAATTAACAAAATTATTGTTTAAAAAATGTCTTGCTAGAAGACATCAAAAGAATAATTTATTTAGCCTATTCATTTTTGTTACCTTTATTAGAAATTAATTTGTAAAAAAAAATGCTAAATGTTCTTGGTAGTCCCTCTGGTATTTGGCACTTACATCGTTTGTTGATTATGTTTCTGTACAATTTATTTGAAAAGCAAAAATAATCATAATTGTAATAAAAAAGATTACGCACGAGTGTACTTGTGTAAAGAAGGCTTTTTAATACCGGCAATAACTTAAAAGGCATTTTCTTAAAAGGACATTAGAATGAACATTTATATAAGTACGAGTATACAAGTATTGATGGTGCTGTCTTTATCTATATCTATGTTAAATAGAATGCGTAAATTTTCTAGCATCCTTGATGGAGAAATGGGTGCATGAGCTCAGGCACAGTGGGACGGATTGCAAAAAAAAACTGATTAAAATTATGAATAATATAAAAAACAAACTTCATGAAAACTATTATATTATTTATCTTTTCATTAGCCTTTTCCCCACTGTGCATTTAGTCTACAAGCAAACTTTTCTTGTAAATAATAATTAGAATTTGTTTTTGGGCAACAAAATCCATTTACCTGCTGGTTATTCTTTTTCCTCTTTAGTACTGCCATACACCTCAGGGGAATTTTAACTCAAAGCCTATGAAGAGACTAAAGAGTCTATAGTCTGAAGATGACTATTGTTGGTCTTAATATTGTTTCTAATATTTGTATCATTTAAACAAGTAACATAAATATGAGAAACATGAATTAAGCCAAATACTGTAATACTAGTAGTATCTAGTAGCAAAATTATTGTATTATACTAAAACTATAAGCACTATTTGCATGAAATTTTGTTTAGTGTTTATTTAAGAAAATTAAATTTTATATTGGATCATAAAATAAAATGTTTAAGGTAACAAAAGCCAATCTTGTTAATTTTGCCATTTTAATAAGCATCATAAATACTTCATTTGTTAACATTATAGTTAAAACTAAGCAAATAACTGTTGTATCAGTACTAAGACAAAAAAAGTTTTTATAAAAATAGGAAAGTTTTGTAAAATTTTATATAAAAATGGGAAATTTTTGAAAAATTTCCTATGAATATGGAAAACTTTTGAAAAATTTCCTAAAAGAACAGGAAATTTTTGAAAAATTTCCTATAAGAACACGAAATTTTTAAAAAAAATTCCTATAAAAACAGAAAATTTTTGAAAAATTTCCTATAAAAATAATAAATTTTTGAAAAATTTCCTATAAAAATATTAAATTTTTAAAAAATTTCCCATAAAAATAGGAAATTTTTGAAAAGTTTCCTATAAAAACAGGAAATTTTTTAAAAATTTCCTATAAAAATAGGAAATTTTTAAAAAAATTCCTATAAAAGTAGGAATTTTTGAAAAATTTCCTATAAAAATAGGAAATTTTTGAAAAATTTCCTATAAAAATAGGAAATTTTTGAAAAATTTCCTATAAAAATAGGAAATTTTTGAAATATTTCCTATTTTTTAAATTAAATTTTTCAAAAATGTTATATTTTTATAGGAAATTTTTTAAACATTTCCTATTTTTATAGGAAAATTCTTATTTTTATAGCAGAAATTTTTTTATAATTTCCTATTTTTATAGAAAATTTTTTAAAATTTCCTATTTTTTTTAGAAAATTTTTCAAAAATTTCTTTTTTTATAGGCAATTTTTCAAAAAATTTTCTATTTTTATACTAAATATTTGAAAAATTTCCTATTTTTATAGGAATTTTTTTCCAAAAATTTCCTGTTTTTATAGGAAATTTTGTCAAAATTTCCTATTTTTATAGGAATTTTTTTCCAAAATTTCCTATTTTTATAGGAAATTTTGCAAAAAATTTTAATTTTTTTTAAGCAAATTTTTCAAAAATTTCTTATTTTTATAGAAAATTTTTCAAAATTTTTTATTTTTTTTTAGAAAGTTTTTCAAAAATTTCTTTTTTTATAGGCAATTTTTAAAAAAATTTCCTATTTTTATACTAAATATTTGAAAAATTTCCTATTTTTATAGGAATTTTTTTCCAAAATTTCCTGTTTTTATAGGAAATTTTGTCAAAATTTCTTATTTTTATAGGAAATTTTGTAAAAATTTCCTATTTTTATAGGAAATGTTTCAAAAATTTCCTGTTTTTATAGGAAACTTTCCAAGAATTTTCTATTTTTATAGGAAATTTTTCAAAAATATCCTATATTTTTAGGAAAATTTTCTCAAATTTCGTATTTTTAAGAAAAATTTTCAAAAATTTCCTATTTCTATAAGAAATTTTTCAAAACTTTTCTATTTTTATAGGAAATTTTTCAAAACTTTTCTATTTTTATAGGAAATTTTTCAGAAATTTACTATTTTTATAGGACATTTTTCAAAAATTTCCTATTTTTATAGTACATTTTTCAAAAATTTCTTATTGTTATAGGAAATTTTTCAAAAATTTTCTATTTTTGAAAAAATTCCTATTTTTATAGGAAATTTTTCAAAAATTTCCTATTTTTACGGGATATTTTTCAAAAAATTGTTTGCTATAAAAATAGGAAATTTTTGGAAAGTTTGCTAAAAAAATAGGAAATTTTTGAAAAATTTGCTATAAAAATAGGAAATTTTTGAAAAGTTTGCTATAAAAATAAGAAATTTTTGAAAAATTTGCTATAAAAGTAGGAAAATTTTCAAAAATTTGCTATAAAAATAGTAAATTTTTAAAAAATTTTCCATAAAAATAAAATTTATTTTAATTTTAATATAAAAATAAGAAAATTTTAAAAAATTTCCTTTTAATAAACAATGTCTCAAAAAATTACTTAAAGTTTTACAAATTTAAATACTTACTTACGACTTTATTAAACTTGCCAAAATAAAGATTTAAAAAATAGTAACAAAAATGTGTCAAACTAAGATAAATCCACTAATGAAAAACTTAAAAGCAGCAGCAAAAACGACTGAATTTTGTGAAAATAACAACCATAAAATGTCAGAAATTTTCTAAACCAACAAACGAAACATTTCTCATATAAAAAAAAGGACATGCACTGAGACATCTTACAAATAAGTGTGACTGAGTGAGTGTATGTATATATGTTAACATTGACATACGCATGTATTGGGTTACATCGCAGCATGTGCATAACTAAATGTATGATAATGCTGGATCATGGGTGACTGTAGGAGGAATGAGTAGATATTTTAAAGACTTGCAAGAATATAAAGTTTCTCTAACAGCACTATCACGATTACTGGGTATTTATTTACGTTTCTTGCAGAACGACTGTTGGCTCTGAGTAGTATCTTGTTATGGAAGTGCATACATGCATTGCATATATTTACTTACTTATGCGTAAGTATATTAAAGTGTGGGTGTATATGGTCTTAGACATATGACATTATATAAAACATTTGAGTGGCAAATATAAAAACAACATCATACACACATGATGGAGCATAAAAATAAGCAAAGCTTCCCTTTGAAACCCTAGCCACGACTTCTTTCATTCCACACAAATAACTTGCCTGGAATCAAATGTTTACCAGTGCTGTAAACTACAACAACATATAAATGCAACCTTGTGTTGTTGCACAAACAAACTGGCAAGAAAGAAAAACTACTGAATAAAATAGATGATAACAAGTAACAGAAACAAGAGATGAAAATTGCTAAAGTTGCACATATTTCAGTTCAATTTTATGTTTCTTTGCTGTTGACTTTGGGTTGCACTGAAACTAAAACTCACTGGCATCACATCGTGCATCACGTAATTTTCGCGCATTTTGTAATGCAACATACGAGTTTTATAGCATCAAAAACAAAAAAGTTGTAAAAAGTATCATCGGTAATAATTGACTACAAGATACTCTACACAATTGTGTGAAGTAATCACAGAAAAATTTCATTAGAATTTAAAAAAAAAATAAGTTTGTGACAAAATTTACTTTACAAAAATATGTTTATGACAAATTTTTCTATAGAAACATAAGCTTGTGACAAATTTTTTTATAGAAAAATAAGTTTGTGATAAATTTTTCTATAGAAAAATCAGTTTGTGACAAATTTTTCTATAGAAAAATCTATTTGTGACAAATTTTTCCATAGAAAAATCTATTTGTGACAAATTTGTCTATAGAAAAATCTATTTGTGACAAATTTTTCTATAGAAAAATCAGTTTGTGACAATTTTTTCTATAGAAAAATCAGTTTGTGACAAATTTTTCTATAGAAAAATCAGTTTGTGACAAATTTTTCTATAGAAAAATCTGTTTGTGACAAATTTTTCTATAGAAAAATCAGTTTGTGACTAATTTTTCTATAGAAAATTATGTTTGTGACAAATTTTTCTATAGAAAATCTATTTGTGACAAATTTTTCTATAAAAAAATCAGTTTGTGACAATTGTTCTTTTAAAAAATCAGCTTGTGACAATTGTTCTATAGAAACATAAGTTTGTGACAAATTTTTTTATAGAAAAATAAGTTTGTGATAAATTTTTCTATAGAAAAATCAGTTTGTGACAAATTTTTCTATAGAAAAATCAGTTTGTGACAATTTTTTCTATAGAAAAATCTGTTTGTGACAAATTTTTCTATAGAAAAATCAGTTTGTGACAAATTTTTCTATAGAAAAATCTGTTTGTGACAAATTTTTCTATAGAAAAATCAGTTTGTGACTAATTTTTCTATAGAAAATTATGTTTGTGACAAATTTTTCTATAGAAAATCTATTTGTGACAAATTTTTCTATAAAAAAATCAGTTTGTGACAATTGTTCTTTAAAAAAATCAGCTTGTGACAATTGTTCTATAGAAACATAAGTTTGTGACAAATTTTTTTATAGAAAAATAAGTTTGTGATAAATTTTTCTATAGAAAAATCAGTTTGTGACAAATTTTTCTATAGAAAAATCTGTCTGTGACAAATTTTTCTATAGAAAAATCTGTTTGTGACAAATTTTTCTATAGAAAAATCTGTTTGTGACAAATTTTTCTATAGAAAAATCTGTTTGTTACAAATTTTTCGATAGAAAAATCTGTTTGTGACAAATTTTTCTATAGAAAAATCTGTTAGTGACAAATTTTTCTATAAAAAAATCTGTTTGTGACAAACTTTTCGGTAGAAAATTCTGTTTGTGACAAATTTTTCTATAAAAAAATCTGTTTGTGACAAATCTTTCTATAGAAAAATCTGTTTGTGACAAATTTTTCTATAGAAAAATCAGTTTGTGACAAATTTTTCCATAGGAAAATCAGTTTGTGACAAATTTTTCTATAGAAAAATCTGTTTGTGACAAATTTTTCTGTAGAAAAATCTGTTTGTGACAATTTTTTTTTTTTTTAGAAAAATCTGTTTGTGACAAATTTTTCTATAGAAAAATCAGTTTGTGACAAATTTTTCTATAGAAAAATCAGTTTGTGACAAATTTTTCTATAGAAAAATCAGTTTGTGACAAATTTTTCTATAGAAAAATCAGTTTGTGACAAATTTTTCTGTAGAAAAATAAGTTTGTGACAAATTTTTCTATAGGAAAATCAGTTTGTGACAAATTTTTCTGTAGAAAAATCTGTTCGTGACAAATTTTTCTATGGAAAAATCTGTTTGTGACAAATTTTTCTATAGAAAAATATATTTGAGATATATTTTTCTTTAGAAAAACATGTTTGTGACAAATTTTTCTATAGAAAAATGTTTCTGTGACAATTTTCTTCTTTTTCTTTAGGAAAATTGTTTTGTTTAAAATTTTTCTTTGCGTTACAAGTGAGTCTTTTAAAATATTGGACCATTATTTGATAGTATAGAGTGTTTAAATCCTAAGTAGAATAATCTTCAAACTCATGCAAAAGATTAATTAGTTGTTGTAGATGCCAAAGAAAATCCCAAGCAAAATAGAGCTGTTACGACTATGAAAAACTTGTGCATAGAGAACAAATTAAATGAAGAAAGTTGTAAAAGAAAGAAGAAAAAAATTGATTTAAAACCACAAGGTTAAAGGAATTTAAAGGAAATCAAATCAATACATACAATCTAAAGTTGAGAACTAGGAAAATTATGACACTAAGCGACAAAAGTAAACACACAGAAGATGAAAGATAGAAACCTACGTTTAAATAAAAACTGGGGCAATCAGTAAATATAAAAATTTCTTAATTTTCAAAATATATCGCTATTTAAAGATATTTACATACTTCCATTAACTACTGTAAACCCACTACAAAGTAAAAAGTTGGCATATGTACTGTGCAATAGTAAATCATTAACATTTGAAGTATACGCTGTATCTGGTTATATTTTTCTTTAGGTTTTTTTCTCTTGTATTTTCCTTAATATAATTTCCAAACAATTAAATCTCAGCACATATTATTGGCATATTTCCAGTAAGTATTTTTCTTTTTTTGCCTTCTATTTCAGCTCTTCATCTTTGTATTTCTAACACAGAGATTTACAAATCGCTACAAAGCACAAGATGAAAGTTATTTATCTAAAAAATTATATTTATTCAGAAGGCCTGATATGCCAACACACAAACATACATACATATATAAGCTAAAAACTGTTTAAATGAATTTATATATGAAAATTCTTATCGCTATATACTTATATACAAACTACACATGCAAAACTTATGTACAAGAGTACATACTTAAAGTTTAATATTGCATAAACGGCCAGCAAAGTTTTTGTGTTTAGAAATAAATATACATACGAAGATATTATGGGTAAAGGACTAAGTAAAATCATATTATAACACTTACAATGAGTAGATTTTTTTATTCTTTTACTTAACCCTTCTACTTTCCTTGGATTTGTGCCCTTCATATTACCCTTTGGGTCAATATGACCCAACAATGAAATATTAACAAAAAAATCAGAAAATCAGTTTGTGACAAATTTTTCTGTAGAAAAATCTGTTCGTGACAAATTTTTCTATGGAAAAATCTGTTTGTGACAAATTTTTCTATAGAAAAATATATTTGAGATATATTTTTCTTTAGAAAAACATGTTTGTGACAAATTTTTCTATAGAAAAATGTTTCTGTGACAATTTTCTTCTTTTTCTTTAGGAAAATTGTTTTGTTTAAAATTTTTCTTTGCGTTACAAGTGAGTCTTTTAAAATATTGGACCATTATTTGATAGTATAGAGTGTTTAAATCCTAAGTAGAATAATCTTCAAACTCATGCAAAAGATTAATTAGTTGTTGTAGATGCCAAAGAAAATCCCAAGCAAAATAGAGCTGTTACGACTATGAAAAACTTGTGCATAGAGAACAAATTAAATGAAGAAAGTTGTAAAAGAAAGAAGAAAAAAATTGATTTAAAACCACAAGGTTAAAGGAATTTAAAGGAAATCAAATCAATACATACAATCTAAAGTTGAGAACTAGGAAAATTATGACACTAAGCGACAAAAGTAAACACACAGAAGATGAAAGATAGAAACCTACGTTTAAATAAAAACTGGGGCAATCAGTAAATATAAAAATTTCTTAATTTTCAAAATATATCGCTATTTAAAGATATTTACATACTTCCATTAACTACTGTAAACCCACTACAAAGTAAAAAGTTGGCATATGTACTGTGCAATAGTAAATCATTAACATTTGAAGTATACGCTGTATCTGGTTATATTTTTCTTTAGGTTTTTTTCTCTTGTATTTTCCTTAATATAATTTCCAAACAATTAAATCTCAGCACATATTATTGGCATATTTCCAGTAAGTATTTTTCTTTTTTTGCCTTCTATTTCAGCTCTTCATCTTTGTATTTCTAACACAGAGATTTACAAATCGCTACAAAGCACAAGATGAAAGTTATTTATCTAAAAAATTATATTTATTCAGAAGGCCTGATATGCCAACACACAAACATACATACATATATAAGCTAAAAACTGTTTAAATGAATTTATATATGAAAATTCTTATCGCTATATACTTATATACAAACTACACATGCAAAACTTATGTACAAGAGTACATACTTAAAGTTTAATATTGCATAAACGGCCAGCAAAGTTTTTGTGTTTAGAAATAAATATACATACGAAGATATTATGGGTAAAGGACTAAGTAAAATCATATTATAACACTTACAATGAGTAGATTTTTTTATTCTTTTACTTAACCCTTCTACTTTCCTTGGATTTGTGCCCTTCATATTACCCTTTGGGTCAATATGACCCAACAATGAAATATTAACAAAATTTCATATTTAACATAGGATTTTTTTTTTTTAATTTAGGACCAACACTCAGGGGATGACCCTTACTTATGCAATTCATTGTGTTGGAAGTATTAAAATAGGTTATAGGAGTGTTTATATCTTTGAATTTACCTGCATTGCAACTGCCAGGGAAAACTTCTGCGGGGAGTGAATTCCACATATGAACTAAATATATGGCTGAAGAACGAATTTAATGTAGCGTGCTGTTCGGTCTACCGGCCATTCGACCACAAAGCAATGAGCTCTAACAGAATGACGTGTATTGCGTAAGAAAGTCCGAGTTTCGGGAACGAGTTCTCTGATGTCGTTAGAGCACATTGCAAAGTATTAACAATAGAACAGTGTGACACAACTCAAATTGCGACGGTGCTCCAGTAAATCAATAGAGTTGAATACCCCACTGTCCCGATGAGCACTTTCGCCATTTCCTGCACTCGATCGAGAAGCTCCAAAATAGACTACGAAGCTCCGGCCCATACATGAGGTGGTGTAAATAGTAAGGAGATCAGTTAGAGTGAAGTATCTCTTGTACCGTTTTAGAAAACCGAGGCACTTGAATGCTTCTTTCGTCACTTGAAATATGTATTTTGTCGTGCGGACATCAGATTGAATTCTCATGGCCAGAACATCAATAGCCTGTGATTCCTCAATATGTATATTTACCTCGCGTTTATACGTGAGCATACAACATCGATGTGCACGACCCCATTCTGAAATTGTTTCTTAATCTCGGTTTAATGATTAATTCATATTTTGTCTCATAGCGCCAACCTCAAGAAGCCTTGGCCTAGGATTGTATGAATATGAATGGCAAATATTACTATCATCTGCAACAGAGTAGATAGGATTGGAAGTTTGACGTAGAATTTCATTTATAAAGATAAGAAATAGAATTGTAGAAAGAACAGAGCTTGCGGTACCTCTGAATTAATCTTGAACTATAACAACTCGTATAGAGCGATCTCTGGAGAAGCTCGGTATAAACCGAGAGATATTATTACCGACACCAAAGGCAATAAGTTTTGATAGATGCGCTCCGCGTCATACTATATCAAACTCCATTGATCTGCAAATTCTACTAGATAAAGCTTGGCTTTGAAGTTTTTATAAAAATTCCAGTCAGGATTCATTTAAGTCCATATGACGTAGGAGATGTACGCTAATACATCTATCATGTTTGAAAATAATGCAACTGGCCATAGTTTAGCCACGCGCTTACAAGTGTAATTAGCAACAAGTTGGTCAAGTGCATTAACTGAAGCTTAAGTTTGGATGTAATGATGATTCTAAATGAAGGTGAATTCTATTCAATTATGTTCAACAAGAAAAAAAATTATAGAATGGAATTAAGCTTGAAATATCGCTTGTTGGGTCATATTGACCCAAAGAGCATTAAATGTGTGTGAATCGTGTTTTGAAATGTAGTGGGGGGAGGAAAAATTCTAATTTTATTATTTTCTTTTAGAAACATCATTTTCGTTATTCAAGGGGAAAATTTTGCGTTTGAAAAACAAAATTGGGTCAAATTGACCCAAGGAGTGTATAAGGGTTAAATCGCAAGTTCGGTACCCGGCCAGAGCCACTTGAAAAAATTAATTTTCAAAAAAAAACCTCATAACTCAGCTAGCCACTGGTTATTGAGTATTAGGCTATATAAAACTTCTCTAATTATAACATATTTTTTATATGGGAGCTATGGTTAAATGGTGACCGATTGTGACATTGACATAAGACCATCTCGTACTTAATTTATTGGTTATATCTGTTATAGTTTTAGATTTATTGGCATTTAAGTGCATTTTAAGTGAAATTTTGGCTGTTTCCGTAAGTTTTTTGTATGGGAGCTATGACTAAATGTCAACCGATTTTGTTGAAATTTTATATGCTGCCTAGGGCGTATGCAAAACTTCTATATACCAAATTTTATAGTTTGTCATTTATTAGCAAATAAGCGATTAGCGTAGGCGAGATTATACGGAAGCTATGGTCAAATGTTAACCGATTTTGCCAAAATTTTCTCAGTGATGAAGAATGTTTTTACTAAGTTTCATTGAGCTAGTTCCTTTCGTTTATGCGTTATCGTGATTTCAACAGACAGACAGACGGACAGACAGTCGGACATCACTCAATCGTCTTAGAATTTCATAAGGATTCAGAATATATATCATTTTTGGTTTTTGAGCCAATATTAAGGAAATTACAAACGGAATGACAATCTCAATATACCCCCCATTCTTTTTGATGGTGGGTATAAAAAAGGGGATGTGTTATATATATAAGAATTATAGCCAAATATTGACCGATTAAAACAAAATTTCACACACTGGCTAGTATTTATATAAAGCTTATTTTTGCAAAATTAAGTGGCAATAGCTGTTATAGTTTCTAATTTAATAGCTTTAAACTGGTCCTTGCTAAATATTTTTTGGTTTCCGGGAGTGTTATGAAAGTTATAGTCAAATATGGACCGATTCCTATAAAATTTGATATACTGACCAATAGTTGCAAAAACCTTCTCTATTCTAAATTTAGTCGTCATAGCTATTACAATTGTACTCAATTTATCAGAATTCATGTGTTTCCTGGGGCGGGGTTATATGGGAGCTCTAACTAAATGTGAACCGATTTCGCCCATTTTCAGTACACAAATTTTGTTACACATTAAAAATACTCCTGTAAAATGTGTCTCTCTAGCTTTTGTAGTTAAAGGGCTGTCGTGCTGTTATCTAACGGACAGACGGACATAAATCTCCTTTCTTGTGTTTTTGTGTTTCTGTAAGTTTTTTATATGGGAGCCGATTGTAACAAAATTTTGCACACTGGCTGGCATTCCTATAAGACTTCCTTTTGTAAAATTTTGTTGCTGTAGCCCTTTTAGTAAAGGCACTATCGCGCTTTTATCTAACGGATAGACGGACATAAACCCCATTTTCTTTTTGTATTTTTGTGTTTCGTAAGTTTCTTAAGCTACGGTCACATTGATTAAATATTTAATCGAAATTATCAAATATTTGATCCTCGTAGTCTGACCACAAAATATTTTTGAG
The DNA here is from genome assembly GCA_933228675.1 of Stomorhina lunata. Taxonomy (NCBI): domain Eukaryota; kingdom Metazoa; phylum Arthropoda; class Insecta; order Diptera; family Rhiniidae; genus Stomorhina; species Stomorhina lunata. The sequence continues at coordinate 22,102,905 of OW121740.1, forward strand.
GTTCAAACAAGAAACATGTTGATTTGAACAAAACAAAATCATTTGCCAGCAAATAAAAATTTTCCTAATGTGACCACGCAAGAGCAAATATTTTATTAAATTGTGATCAAATAATTATTTAATCTTACAAAATTTTTGTAACATCAAACAGGGGCAAATAACAGCTGAGCATTTCTATTGTTTACTATTCAAACAGAAACAACAACATCAAATTTGAGAAACAACAACATCAAATTTGAGAAACAACAACATCAAATTTGAGAAACAACAACTCAAATATGAGAAACAAATTGCTAGATACACAATTTTGTTTTGAAAAAATTTGATCAAATATTTTTTGGGAAAATATTTAATCTTCAGTGTGACCATAAATAAAACTTGTTTTTTTGTTTATACTTTGAACGTATTTTTTCTGTATTTTATCAAATAAAAATCGTCAAATAAATGTGCAAGTGTGACCACAAATTTTTTATTATATTGTTTTGACAATATTTTACTCAAAATATTTGATTTAAATGTTTAATGAGTCTGACCGTACCTTTATATGGGAGCTATGGTCAAATTCTGACAAAATTTTGCACACTCGTTGGCATTGACATAAGACCATCTCGTACTTAATTTAGTGGTTATATCTGTTATAGTTTAAGATTTGTTGTCATTTAAGTGTATTTTAGGTGAAATTTTGGCTGTTTCCGTAAGTTTTTTGTGTGGGAGCTATGACTAAATGTTAACCGATGTTGATGAAATTAATTACGTGCTGCCTAGCGCTTATGCAAAACTTTTACATATCAAGTTTTATCATCATAGCTATTATAGTTTGTTATTTATTAGCAAATAAGCGATTAGCGTAGTCGAGGTTATACGGAAGCTATGGTCAAATGTTAACCCATTTTGCCCAATTTCAATACCAAAACTTTCTCATAGATGAAGAATGGTTTTACTGAGTTTCAGTGAGGTAGCTCCTTTCGTTTAGGCGTTATCGTGATTTCAACAGACAGACAGACAAACGGACAGACAGACGGACATCGCTCAGTCGTCTTAGAATTTCATAAGGATTCAGAATATATATCGTTTTTATACCCTTCACCACCATAGGTGGAAAGGGTATTATAAGTTTGTGCTGATGTTTGTAACGCATAGAAATATTTGTCTTAGACCCACCTTTTAGTATACCAATAGGCTTAGAATCACTTTCTGATCGATTTAGCGATGCCCGTCCGTCTGGCTGGCTGGACCCCCATGTAAACCTTGTAATCAAACTACAGGTCGCAATTCTAAAGATAATTTGATGAAATTTGGCATAGATAATTTTTTTGACAATGGGACAATGGCTATTGAAATTAGTCAAAATCGGTCCATTATTTATGGTACCTCGCATAGGTCCCACTTCCCGGAATTGATATATTGGCCATAAATATCAATATTTTTTCATGGAATTTAAAACAGATACTGCTTATGTAAACCTAAATCGCTGTATCAAATTTCGTTAAAATCGGTCCACATTTGACCATAGCTCCCATACAAACTCTTCTTTAAAAACGCACTAAATGAGACAAAAAATCACTAAAACGCTCGTAAATCTAAAGATAATGAAAATTTTGAGTTGATTTTTCGCATACATAATTTTTGTAACAACTGTAGTCAACTTGCCAAATTTCGAGATAATCGGTCCAAATTTGACTCTAGCTCTCATATAAGTGCAAATGACGGAAACAGGTTGAATATATAGTTTTGAGAAAATGTTTGTATGATGGCAAAATTTAGCAAATATTTGTCTTTATACAGGAAAAATAACACCTTTGACCTTAGTGGTGAAGGGTATCGTATGGTCGGCTTGACCGACTATAGCGCTTTCTTACTTGTTTATTTTTGAGCCAATATTAAGGAAATTACAAACGGAATGACAATCTCAATATACCCCCCATTCTTTTTGATGGTGGGTATAACAATAGAATCGGATGCAGTTCATTATCTGAGAGAAGTACGCCTTGTTCCAATTGAAATATTGTGTGGGAACTCTATAGTGAATTAATTAAAAAGTGATTGTCTATGATAGTTAGTGTTATTATAGTCTATATATATAGCTTTAAACATTGAATTTTTATATAATTCTTAATCCTATTTGACTAATCCCATTCCTTATACTTATGCATAAATACTTATGCCAGTGTGTTAAACAAAATGTGTTGGCATATGAGCTGTTTTGTAATTCAAACTTATATTTTCCGTTCATTTCTTTCTTTTTGGTCTGTTTTTTTTTTTTATTTCAGCATGACTTTTGGGAGTTTTTAACAATGTCATTGCAGTTAGTTGCCATAAATTTGTTTGACTAACACACAGAGCACACAGCACAACATCAGTGGCAGTTGAACAGCCAAATGAATAGAAGAAAAAAAAAACGTTAGAATTAGAAATACATTTACACACAAGAAGAAAATGTATTGTATCAGCCCCTTACAGTTGGATGTTAAATATGAATGAAAGAAAAAAAAAAACCCTAACAAAAACCGTCTAACCAAATAGAAAAAAACTAGAAAAAAAGGGAACTAGTACAAATACGAAGTAGAAGGCACTGTTGGTTGCAACAGCAATATTTTGTTGCTGATTTTGCTGCTACTGCTGCAGCAGTAGAAGAAATGTGTAGCAGACGATGACATAGTTCGTAAAGTATGTTGCATCAATAAATTTAAATTAGCAGTAGCATGTTTTTACGTTGCTTCTGCAACAGACAATGTATTCTTGTGTTTTTTTTTCTATCCTTTTTTTTCCTATTTTTTGGGTTACAAAAAATTAAGGAAGAATATCCGAGTGCACAAAAAAAAAGTTAAGAGAGACAGAAACACCAACGAATAATATTTACGATATGAAATTGTGAATATAAAACGGGGTCATGTTTTACAATCACTAGGACTTCAAATTTATGGGTTTTTGTTGCAGGAGGGTATGAAGACATGTTGGGCTTTGATTAAATGTAAATAGGCTTAAAATATATGTATGTGAATGCAATGATACATTGAACATGAATTTTACTTTTTGTTTTTTTTTTTCGTTTTTGGGTTTTTGTAAAAGAATTTTAAAATAAACATATTTTTCAATTAATCACATTTATACAGACATCGATCAATCTGGGGAATTTGAACCCTTTTATATAATATTTACACTGTAAAAATTAATACATCTTGCTTAAGTATTCACAGTGTCAGTTGTTCAAAACCGACTGGGTGTCTGTCAATTAGGCTGGAATATGTTTGATAATGAGCCACAATTACAGTTTGTGTTATTTGCGAGATTTTTCTATACCCTACACAACTATATGAATAGAGTTTAATGCATTTGTGCTGATTTTAACAATGCCCGGAAATAACGGGTGGTTAAATTTTAAGGGCCGATGTTGATTTTGAATAAAACACAAACTATTTAGGAAATTATTGTAATTTTATTTTATTATGATGTATTGGTATCACTCAGTTATGTATGGAACAAAATATCGGCCAAATGGGCGCCGCGACCACAGCAACACACCTCCATCCGATGGTCCAAATTTACGATGACCCTGAGGCATAATGGAGGTTCTATGCCGTTAATGTGATGAATTATCTCATCCTTTAGCTCTTGAATTGTTGCTGGAATATTGACGTACACCTTTTCTTTCAAATAACCCCAAAGAAAAAAGTCCAACGGTGTCAAATCACATGATCTTGGCGGCGAATTGACATCGCCATTACATGCGATAACACGGCCATTAAATTTGTTGCCCAATAGAGCCATTGTTTCGTTAGCTGTGTGGCAAGTGGCACCGTCCTGCTGAAACCACATATCGTCCACATCCATATCTTCCAATTTGGGCCATAAAAAGTTCGTTATCATCTCACGATAGCGAACACCATTCACAGTAACTGCCTGACCGGTCTCAGCTACACTATCGCGAACAGCAGAAATATTTTCTGCAGTACGAGCTGTACGAGCATGCACTGGTGTTCTCACACCTTCTACAGACCCGGTTTGCTCGAATTTTTCCACGATTTTTGCGATTGTACGCACATTTCGACGATCAAATTGATCAAAAAAATCACGAAGTGCACGATATGCATTTTGATTTGAACGTACATTTTCATAATAAGTCTGGATAACTTTAACACGTTGTTGGATTGTGTATCGCTCCATGGTTCAAATTGAGTAAGTCTGAAAAAGAGAAATGTCAAATAAAATTCGGAAAAAAACTTGGCGTTTAGGTGTGGTTCACATTCAACATCGGCCCTTACAATTTAACCACCCTTTATAACACAGTAACACATTTTTTAACTTCATGTTCTTGAACCAATCGAGACCCACAAAATCTGAAAGCTTATGATGGTAGAAAAAAAACCATGGCTTTGAGTTATTAGCTTAAGTTTTTATACCCTTCAGAACCATAGGTAGAAAGGGTATATTAGGTTTATGCTGATGTTTGTAACGCATAGAAATATTGGTCTGAGATCTACCTTTTAGTATACCGATCGACTTAGATTCACTACCTGAGTTGTTTAACGACGTCCGTCCGGCTGGCTGGCTGGCTTGATATTCATGTAAGCTTGTTATCAATGTGCCGCAACTTTAAAGATAATTTGGCACAGACTCCCATAGGGATGTCTTCCCGGAATAGAAATGTTGGCCCTTTACAGCCACATTTGTAGTTGTATTTTAATAATATTCATCATAAATATGATAATCTTAATTAGTGTACCTAATTTTGTAGGTCTCAGCCCATATTTGACCATACCTCCTATACAAGACACATTCTCAAAAGTCGTTAAAATACACATAAAAGCACAAAAACGCTTATACATCTTAAGATAAATGCATTTTTTTACTAAAACTTTGCATAGATAAATATTTTGTAAAGATAACAATCAAACCACATATGACCCCTTCTGTAATCTCGTAATTTTGAAAATTTTGAAATAGTATATGTATGTATGACTCTAATACATAAGGAAAATTTGTTAGGTTTTGGTCCATATATGACCTTAGCAGTGAAGGGTATCATATAGTCGTTCTTGACCGACAACAGCCTTTCTTACTTTTTAAATTTATTTTTGAAGTTTTGTTTCGACTTAGGGTTGGATTTAGTATAATTTTCAAAAAAATTTTACTGATTATTAAATCTATATCTCGTTAACTTTTTGAAATATTGCTTTTCTCTCTTTAGCAAATTGTTACCCCTTAACTAGATCAAAAAATCTTGCCTTGGGATAAAATAAAAAAAAAAACAACATTAGTACACTGAGAATTGGTTGTTCGTCGGTCGTGCCTATCTTTCTGTCTGATGATTGTCGTATGTCTATCGCCTATATATATTATGTTTTTCTGTTCTAAAATTGAATTTGGAATATGAAAAACATATATCTGGTATTATTAGCGGTCGACTAAGATTCTCTTAATGAAAATTAGTTGTTCGTCTGCCAGCCTATCTATTTATCAGATGATTGTCGTATGTCTGTCGCCTATATGTTATAAGTCTTTCTGTTCTATAATTAGCGGTCGACCAAGATTATCTTGTTCATCGGTCGGCCTATATTTTTGTCTGTTGATTACCGTATAACTGTCGCCTATATATTATATTGGTCTCTGTTCTTGCCCTTTTGATATAAACATCAATTTATTTATATTATTAACGGTCTACTGAGATTCTCTTACTAAAGATTGTTTATTAGCTGGTCAGCCTATATTATTGTCTGATGATTGTCGTTTGTCTTTCGCCTTTATATTATATGTCTTTCTGTTCTAAAGTAACCTCTTGAATACAAAAAAACTTATTTCTAGTATCATTATCGTTGGACTAAGATTCTCTTACTGAGAATTGGTTGTTCGTCGGTCGGCATATCTTTTTGTCTGATGATTGTCGTATATCTGTCGCCCGTATATTATATATTTTGCTGTTTTAAAATAAAAAAATAATCTTTCTGGTATGAGTCGACTAAGATTATCTAACTGAGATTTGGTTGTTTATCGGCAGGCCTATATTTTTGTCTGATGATTGTCGTATGTCTGTCGCATGTATATTTTTTTATTTTTCCGTTCTAAAATTGCCTTTTAAAGATTATATTACTGGTTTTTTGTCGTTCAGCCTATCTTTTTGTCTGATGATTGTCGTATGTCTGTCGCCTTTATATTATATATCTTTCAGTTCTTAAATTAGCGGTTGACTAAAATTTTCTTACTAAGAATTGGGTGTTTGTCGCTCGGCCTAACTTTTTGTCTGATGATTGTCGTATGTCTGTAGCCTATTTATTATATGTCCTTTTATTCTAAAATTGCCCTTTTAATGCAAAAACCATTTTTCTTGTATTACTAGCGGTCGACTAAGATTCTCTTAATGGGAAATGGTTGTTCGTCTGTCTGCTTTTTCTTTTATCTGATAATTGTCGTATGTCTGTCGCCTGCATAATATATGTCTCTCGGTTTTAAGAACATGTTTCTGGTAATATTTGCGCTCGACTAAAATGTTCTCACCTAGGATTGGTTGTTCGTCGTTCGGGCTATATTTTTGTCTGATGTCTATAATACTGCTGTTATATTTTTCTGTTCTAAAATTACCTCTTAAATACGAAAAAATATCTTTTTAGTGTTATTAACCTTTGACCAAGATTCTCTTATTAAGAGTTCGCCAGTGCGCCTATCTTTTTGTCTGATGATTGTCGTATGTCTTTCTGTTAGCTAGTGTTAGCTGTCGATTGCGTTATTTTTTGTTGGTAAGGTTCAGAAATATTGAATTTACTATTAATTCATTCAATTGCTAAGAACATATTCTTCTTACTTTTACCTATTGTCGTTCATTATCTCTGCCTTCGTCTTTTTGAGTCTCGTCTAACTATTGTTTTTAATGTTTTGTTTTTCTGTTCTTTGTTTGGCATTGGTCTGTCTAGAGTTGGCTTGTCTGTTTTGGTCTGTCGTAAGTCTATTGCTTATAATCTGACATCTATTTGTCTCGAATTTTTGTCGTCTATCTGTCAGTTTGCTGTTTCTAATCACTCCATATACATTCCTTAGAATCTTTACTTCTTTATTTTTTTCATCATATCTTTCTTAATTATACATTTATACTATCATCATCTAATTGAGTGTCATTTTACTGTCGTTTTCAACGCTTTCCTTTTTTTCAGTTTTTTTGTCAGTTGTTGGCTTGTTTGTTATATATATGTCTGTAATACGTCAATTTTCTATCATCTGACGTTTATGACTCTGACGTTTCTGTCTTTCTGTTTTGCGTCTATCATATGTCATCTTCTTCAGTCTTTCTTATTTTTTTTTTCACCACGTCTTTCTTAATTATCCATTTATACTATCATCTAATTGAGTGTCATTTCACTGTCGTTTTCAACGCTTTCCTTTTTTTTCTTTTCTTTGTCAGTTGTTGGCTTGTCTATTATATGTATGTCTGTCATACGTCAATTTTCTATCATCTAACGTCTTTGACTCTGTCTTCGCCTATCTGACTTTCTAAGAGTTTCTGTCTTTCTGTTCTGCGTCTATCGTATGTCATTAAGTCGTTTGTATGTATGTTGTCTAATTGTCTGCCTTCTGTCTATTGCTCAGTTTCCTGATAAAATTTCATACAAGTTTTATCAGGAAACCTTAATAATGTAGTTTTATATAGAATTTTAATCCTGATATTTACACAGATTTACGATATTTACTTAATTCAGTTAACCCTTTGTTGTAGGGTATCCAAGAGTCGACATATTTTATTTTCAAATTGTTATTATCTTTTTTAATAAATATTTAACATATTATTTTTTTTTCAAACCTACAGACACATACAAACATAAACATGAGAATTTAAATTAAAATTAAAATAAATAATATCTTTCTTTTCCCTTGTTATAAATACCATCATTTTGTGTTTTTCGCGTTTTTCCCGGGGTTTTCTTGCTTCAAAAAAAAAATAATAATAACATCAACAGAACGGAGAAAAAAACGAAACCTTTAAACATTAAATCACCAGATACTTTACACAATTGAGACTTTTACATCATGACAGCTGTCATCATTGTTGTCATTGTAGTGTAACCCAAAAAAAATATGTACAGCTGCAAATATGTTAAACGGAAACAAGAAACAAATGAATTTGTACTTTACCTTATACTGAAAAAGTCACACATACACTCACATACATAAAATGCATAAAGATCAGAAGAGGAAAACACCAGCTCCCTCATCAACATTCATGAATAACGAGTACTTTTCATTCTCTTAAGTATAGAAAAATATTGTTTAAACAGTTTGTAATATGTGAATTCTTGAAATACAAAAAGTGGGGGGAAAAACTAAGAAAAACATAAAATATGGCAAAAAACAAAAGCGTTAAATGAACACATAAATTAAATGAAGAGCAAAGAATGACAGCAATGGCAGCACTGGCAGCAGCAAGACAGTAACACATCACAGCAGTATAGCGATAACTATAGCATACTTTTGTGCTTTTCACATTCACTGTTAAGTAGCAGAAGCTACAAAGAAAGTTGTTAATAAGAATATAAAGAGATGTATAAGAAAAGCAGTTTATACTAATAAATATTTTTAAAATGCACTTTTGTCGTATAAGAAAAGCTTTGTCTTTGAGGAATAGTATGATGTTTTTATATAACAAAATTTTGTTATAAAAAAGAAAAAATATTGCTTTAAAAAACAAACTATGATTAGTATTCTAACATTTTTATAGGAATTCTAATGTACGACAAGATTTTTTTATGGTAGAAAATAAATTTTGTATTTATCAATTGCATTAAAATGTTAATATATATGGACACAAGTAACTATGTTGGTATAGGGTATAGTACATATACAAATGATATAGTTTCATAGAAATTTCTATAAATTAATTTATTTTTACAAAAACCTTTTCACAAATTCAACATATCAACATTTTAATCATAACATTTTTTAAACTATTCTCATTGGTTTATAATTGTTTAAATGTAGTAGCAAAAATCTAATAAATAAAAACATCATTATTTTAACTTATTATTTTATTTTTAACAATTTTTTATCGACTCACAGTGATTTCATTGATACTGAAATGAAAAAATTTAAAATTTTGTATTATGAAAATTACTTGAAGAAGTTTACGTGAACTATAGTAAATTTTTATTTTACAAATATTGAATTAAATTTTAATAATTATAAAAGTTTGCTGGAGTTACAAGGACATCTTATATATTTTGGGATTGTAAAACAATGCAAATTAGTAACTGACGTTTCTGTAGTAACATTTCATATATTTGGAAAAACAAAGAAATGTAAAAGGTGCTTTGAAAATAGGTTCATGTACATGTGCGTCTTCATATATTCTTTCATTTAGCTCAAAACATAAAAGGCAATCTTCGCAAATGATTGTTTAGAGCTACAGAATATATCGTTGGTCTTATGTAGAAAGGCTCTAACTCACACTTTTTCGTAATTTATTTTTTTTTTTGTGATTCCAATGCATTTAACGCAAATACACCTATGTGTCGTTGCATTACCAAATAATATAAAACTTTCAAATCTTAAAGCTTTCGCTTGGATGTATAATAATTTCATATATTAAACTTTTGACGACAACATTTTTCGGATAGAAAACTTTCAGTATTAAAAGCTTTTCTACAGGTAACTTTTAATATCTAAAACTTTCTGGTAAAAATATTCCACATCAAAAGCTTTCCAATAAAAAGCTGTCATTTTATATTTATCTAAAGTTTTCCTATATAAAACTTTTGATGTCGAAATGTTTTCTATAATAAACTTTCGATATCGAAATATTTCTTGTATAAGACGTTTGACCTCAAAATATTTCAGATAGGAAACTTTTTATATAGAAAAATTTCATTATCAAAAGCTTTTATTGAATAAAACTTTAATATTTAAAACTTTTTAAAACTGTTTATATTACAAACTCCTTTATAAAACTTCCCATGTCAAAAGGATTCCTATAAAATACATTCGATATCTAAAGATTTCTTATATAAAACTTTCCTATAATAAACTTTTAATATCAAAGCTTTCATATAGATAACTTTTGATACCAAAAACTTTCAACTAAAAACATTCCATATCGAAAGCTTAAAAAAAATATATATATTTTTTTCTATATAAAACTTTCGATGTCGAAAGGTTTCCTTTCATAAACTTTTGATATTGAAAGACGACAACACATTTCAGATCGAAAAGTTTTAAAATCAAAAGCTTTCCTAAAGGAAACATTTAATATCTAAAACTTTCTACTAAACATTTCACATCAAAAGCTTTCCAGCAAAAGACTGTAATTATTTATCTAAAATTTTCTTATATAAAACTTTCGATGACGAAAGGTTTTCTATGATAAACTTTCGATATCGAAAGATTTCCTATATAAAACATTTGTCCTCAAATTATTTCAGAAAGAAAACTTTTTATACAGAAAACTTTTAATATCAAATGCTTTTCCTATAGATAACTTTAATAACTAATGCTTTCTAAATACTGTTTATATTAAAAATTTCTATATAAAACTTTCGATGTCGAAAGGATTTCTAGAAAAAACATTCAATATCAAAGGATTTCTTATATAAAACTGTCCTATAATAAACTTTCAATATCAAAGCTTTTTTATAGGTTACTTTTGATACAAAAAGATTTCAACTAAAAATAAAATATTTTCTATATAAAACTTTCAATGTCGAAAGGTTTTGTTTCATAAACTTTTGATATTGAAAGACGACAACACATTTCGGATAGAAAACTTTCAAAATTAAAAGCTTTCCTATAAGTGACTTTTAATATCTAAAATTTTCTACTAAAAACATTCAACATCAAAAGCTTTCCAATAAAAAACTATTATTATTTATCTATAGTTTTTCCTTATAAAACTTTTGATGTCAAAAGGTTTTCTATAATAAACTTTCGATATCGAAAGATTTCTTATATAAAACATTTGTCTTCAAATATTTCAGAAAGAAAACTTTTATATAGAAAAATTCTAATGTCAAAAGCTTTTCCTATAGATAACTTTAATATCTAGAGTTTTCTATAAACTATTTATATTAAAAATTCCTATATAAAACATTCGATGTCGAAAGGATTCCTAAAAAAAGCATTAGATAGTGAAAGATTTCTTATATAAAGCTTTTCTTTAATTAACTTTTAATATAAAAGCTTTCATATAGGTAACTTTTGATATAAAAAGCTTTCAACTAAAATCATTCTACATCGAAAGCTTTCGACTGTCGAAAGGTTTCCTATAATGAGCTTTTGATATTGAAAGATTTTTATAGAAAACTTTTAATATCAAAAAATTTCGTATATAATACTTTTGTCGTCAAAAAATTTTGGATTGAAAACCTTTTATGTTAACAGATTTCCTAAAGGTTGCTTTTAATATCAAAAATTTCTACTAAAAACATTCCATATCAAGAGCTTTCCGATATAAAATAGAAAATATCTAAAAATGTCCTAAATAAATTATTCGATTCCTAATAATGAACATTCGATATAGAAAGAGTTTATATAGAAAACTATTGAATTAAAAAAACTTTGAATATCGAAAGATTTCAGTTTTCCTATATAAAACTTTTGATATCGAAAGATCTCTTGTAGAAAGCAATTGCTATCGAAAGCTTTCCCATAGAAAACATTCGATATGTAAAGCTTTCTTAATATAATTTGTTTTTATGCTCTGAAATGAGAATACAAGATCAGTCTTTACCTTCTCCTGTAAAGTTTTAATTATGCGAGTTAGGGCCTTTTTACATGAGACCAATGAAATATTAAAATTTATAAAATTTTCAATGTTACGATCTTAAGAAAAGTTGTTGCGCATAAGTCGACGAGCATTTCTAAGTTGGTTTGATCAAGTTCCGACAGGTGGCGCCATTGAAAATTACTCAAAATGAAATAAATCGTGAACTGTGCATTTGATCATGCTATGATCCTTAGCAAAGTTGTTGCGCATGGGCCGCTTAAGGTTTTTAAATTCTGCAAAATTCTGGCAGATGACGCCACTGAAAATTACCCAAAATTAATTAAATTGTAAAATATGCAAAGTTGTTGTGCATAAACCGACGAAGGTTTCTAAGTTCGTAAGACTAATTTCCGACAGGTGCCGCCGCTGAAAGTTACTAAAAATAAATGAAATCGTAAACTGTACACTTGATCAAGCAATGATTGCTGCGAATGAATTGGCGGAGGTTTCTAAATTTGTGCTATTAATTTCTGATAGATGGCGGCACTAAAAATTATTCTAATGAATTTAATTGTAAACTTTGCATTTGATCATATGTTGATTGGACAAAATTAATTAAATAATTCGAAATTAATTGGATATTTATGAAATGTCTTTACTTCAAATTTATTTCAGTTGATTGTACAGCATCGTGCACAGGGTATTCCATAAATATTAATTCAGAAATATTTTTGATTCTCTTCTATGAATTGAAGCACTGTCCATATATTAAATTGTTGGTTATAATCATAATATTTGTTGAGCATAATTAAACACAATACACACATGGTTGGCACAAAAATATAAATATCAAATGAATACAATTTATGTGAAATTGCTAATGTGATATTCCACTTAAAGTGAGAGGAGACACACCCAAAGGAAAATAATTATATTGTTATATACAAGTGAAATATATAAACATACATTAAATATGTTTAAAAAACAATATTAACCTACGGTCATACCGAGCCCATAGTAAAGCAGATAGAAACCGTCTTGTGGAGTTTTGCTAACAAGAAATCAATTCAAGTCCGATAACACTTATTATACCCACCATAAAAATGAATGAATGTAATTTCCTTAATATTGGCTCAAAAATCAAAAACGATATATATTCTGAATCCTAATGAAATTCTAAAACGATTGAGCGATGTTCGTCTGTCCGTCTGTCTGTCTGTCTGTTGAAATCACGATAACGCCTAAACGAAAGGAGCTAGCTCACTGAAACTTAGTAAGAACATTTTTCATCTATGAGAAAATTTTGGGATTGAAATTGGGCAAAATCGGTTAATATTTGACCATAGCTCCCGTATAACCTCGTCTAGGCTCATCGCTTATTTGCTAATAAATGGCAAATAATAAAAGCAATGATGATAAAATTTAGTATCTAGAAGTTCTACATAAGCACTAGGCAGCATATAAAATTTCATCGAAATCGGTTCACATTTAACCATAGCTCCCATATAAAAAACTTACGGAAACAGCCTAATTTCCACCTGAAATTCACTTAAATGCCAATAAATGATAAACTGTAATAGCCACTAAATTTAGCACAAGGAAGTCTTATGTGCATACCAGCCAGTGTGCAAAATGTTGTCACAATCGTACACCATTTGACCATAGCTCCCATATAAAAAACTTACGGAAACACAAAAATACAAAAAGAAAATGGGGTTTATGTCCGTCTGTCCGTTAGATAAAAGCGCGATAGCGCCTTAACTAAAAGCGCGACAGCAACAAAATTTTACGAAAGTATTTTTTGTATGTAATCGGATCACATTTAGTTAGAGCTCCCATATAACCCCGATCCGGGAAACACATGAATGCTGATAAATGTAGTACAATTGTAATAGCTATGACAACTAAATTTAGAATAGAGAAGTTTTATGCAACTATTGGTCAGTATATCAAATTTTATGGGAACCGGTGCATATTTGACTATAGCTTTCATAAAAAAACCCTCCCGGAAATCTAAAAATTTTTAGCAAGGACCAGTTAAAAGCTATTAACTTAGAAACTGTGACGGCTATTGCCACTAAATTTTGCAAAAATAAGCTTTATATAAATACCAGCCAGTGTGTGAAATCGGTCAACATTATATATATATATATATATATATATATATATATATATATATATATATATATATATATATATAGAATGGCTATCTCGAAAACGGCTCTAACGATTTTGATAAAATTTGGACAGTGGTTATCTTTTTTGATGTTTAGGTCGAAGAAGAAGGAACTTTTGGAACTTTTACCTCTAAGAGGGTAAAAAGGGGAAAAAAATCGAAAACGCTATATCTCCTAAAGTAATAGGTATAGAAACAATATTAAAATTACGTTTTAAACAGCTATGAAAATAAACGGACAGGTGTTTGGTACTTTTTTGAAACTATGTCCGATAGGGGGTAAAAAAGGGTGAAAATAGTTTTTTTGACACCTTTTTTAACCCACTCTTATATTTTAAACTAAAGAATATAGAAAGAAACTTGGTACTGCAATCAATAGATGTAAAAGAAACATGAAACACGTATTTGGTACTTTTTTGATTTTGGAGCCAAAATGGGTAAAAAAGGGATAAAATGATAACTTAACATCTCCAAAGTAATATGAATAGGAACATTATACATTATGTTAAATGCGTTTTAAAAAAATGTACCGAATTCAATTGGCACAAATAAAGTACCAAATATACATATGGAACTTTTAGAAATTAGGGAATAAAAAGGGGGAAAAATTAGTATTATTTTAAACCAATGAATGTTTGTCTGTATGTATGTTCTTTATAGAATAGTAAACTGTGAATTTGATTATGTTATGCTCTTTAGCGAAGATGATGCGGATAAGCCGGCGAAGGTTTTAAAGTTGATAAGACTAATTTCCGACAGATGGCGCCACTGAAAATTACTAAAAATTAATTAAATCGTAAACTGTACATTTGATCATGCTATGATCTTTAGCAAAGTTGTAGCGCATGAGCCGGCGAAGGCTTTTTAGTTGGTATGAATAATTTCCGACAGGTGGCGCTACAGAAACTTACTCAAAGTCAATTTAATCGTAATCTGTACATTTATTCATGCTACAATCTTTAGCAAAGTTGTTGCACATGAGCTGACGAAGGTTTCTTAGTTGGTATGAAGAAATTTCGACAGGTGGTGCCACTGAAATTTACTCAAAGTCAATTTAATCGTATGCTTTACATTTAATCATGCTATAATCTTTAGCAAAGTTGTTACGGATAAGCCGAAGAAGGTTTATGAATTGGAATGAGCAAAGTCCGACAGGTGGCGCCACAGAAAATTACTCAAAATGAATTAAACCGTAAACTGTGCATTTGATCAGAATATAATCTTTAGCAAAGTTGTTGCGCATGAGTCGACGGAGGTTTCTGTTGATATGAATAATTTCCAAAATTATTCAAAATGAGTTAAACTGTAAACTATGCAAACTATGTGTTGGTCGGACAAAATAAATCAAATAATTCAAAATTAACTGAATATTTCTACAATGTCTTTCCTCTAAATTTATTTTAGCACTTTATAATATAAAATATATAAAAACTTTAAAATTTTCCTCAAAATGCTTATCATAAAGCTCCGAGCAAGGCTCGGTCAACCAGGTACTATATATATTACATCCCCTTTTTTATATCTACCATCAAAAAGATTCGGAGGTACAAGCAGCATATTAAGATTATGTATATGGTAGATGCATTAGGAACTCCTAACAAAATATATAGACCTGTAGTATTACTATCAACATGTTTATCATAACTAAATATTAAGCTAAACGAAAAGTATTTAACAACTTAAAAATGTAAAATCATACCCGGTAACGATAACGAATTTTTTTCAAAGTAAATAAATACTAGAGAAACCACTTACGCACTTTTGAATGTTGAACTATAAAGCTACTGCAACCGAAGGTGTTCCAAATTTTTTACCAACAATACCAACTAGCGTAACAACTTTTTTTCCAATTTGGTCCACGTTTTGAATTTGCTGCACCCTAGTAGATATATGAGATATGTTTCTAAATTAAACACAACTTGATGGCGGATATATAAGATTCGGCACAGCCGAATATAACACTCTTACTTGTTTGTTCCTAATGTACCTCATTGTAGGACGAACATATTAAAGCTTTTCATATCTGAATTATACCAAAAGGTTACATTTTAGAAGAAGATCTTTTGCCATGTTGACCAGTATTATAAAATGATATTAAAATTTACATATGATTTTTAATATCTCATTATAAGATCTTCCTTTCTTCTATCGAATAAAAATCCAAAAGTTTAATATCTATTTCGCTATTTCCTAGATCCCTATCATTTTATCTCAACAAAAATACATATAAGTGTATACACATGTCCATCACCTCCTGCTCGGTTGGCCTTTTGGCTATTTATTTTAACAGTCTCCACAGTAAACCATTGTGCAGGCTAAAAACAATTCGGTTCAGCCATAGAAATTCATTTTGTAGATTAAATTGTTTTTTCCCAATACATCCGATATAAACATTAAATGACCATCTATTAATAGGCTTAAAGCATTATGAATTTTGTCGATTTTCATTGTTTGTTATGATATGAGGATAATGCTGCTACGGTTTGAGGCTCCCAGAAGCTGAGGCAGCACAGTGGGGGATTTCAAAAGGAAAAGAAAATTCACAAAATTATTAAAGATTAATTGACCAATCTACACTAAAAGTAAAATGTTTTAGAACTATTTCCTAACATATTTTTTAAATTTTTTAAATATTAATTTTTTCATTTCAAAAAATCACCCACTGTGTTTAGGTTTTATTATCATTGTATGATATTTTTGTTTAATGATTTCAATAACTAATTGTGTAGAAATGCTGTTAAGGAAAATGAGGTAGTAAAATCGTAAAAATAAATGACTTTATTTTTTTTTTTGTAAGTTCTGCAAACAGAAAAAGGTTTAAATGTCAGGATGTGTTAGCCATAAAGTGAAGCTTCAATATTTGGGATATTTATGTATAAATGTTAAGCAATTTTGAGCCAAATGGCTATTTATGTTAACTAATGGAAATATGAGAAGACTAAAGGAAATATTGAAAACCAATTGAAATAGATTTATTTTACAAAAAAAAAAACATACTATTATATTTAAATCAGTTATTTTAAATTTTGCTGTTATTGAAACGATTTTTTTATGTTTCGAGACAAAGAGAAGTAACACTCAGGCAAATACTGCCTATACAATTGTATATACGAATTGGCTTACCTTGTTTGAAAAGGGGATAGTAAAGAAATGGATGGTGGTGAATATGAGAGATAAAGCTTTATATTATTTAACACTGTAATTTCACCTCATGTCTTCTTTTAAAGCCTCGAAGTTGCGCCATCTGTTGTAAGGTAGACGCATTACTTTCTTCTACAGCTAATTTTATTTATTTTAAATCGGCAGCATTTTAATGTTGCAGGCCTTACTCCGAAGGATGTTTTTGTAATAAAGAATTTTAATAGAAATTGATGATTTCAGAAGTTGATTGAATTGCCATAGCTGGAGCTCGAACCCAGGCAAATCTTATGCATAATAGACAACAATAATTATTCTTTGTCACACAAATTGTACGATTAAGTAAGACTGGTCGAAATATTTTGAAAAATCAGAGGACCATTATTTCTGGATTACAATATCATAAATATATATGTTTTGATGCTCAGCAATCATATGCCTTTAGCATATCTAATGAAGGGTTCACAAATTTACATCGATGTTTGGCTGCTAGACGAGTTATCACAGAAAAATTTCATGAACCAAATATCTATATGTGATTTGCAACAAAATCGATCAATCTTTTAAAGCAATAAAAAATGGATCACACACGTTAACATCAAACTGCTTCTAATCCATTTTGATGCTGCTTTTAGTGGGATTGGTTGCAAATTATCTTCTTCCCTTAAGACAAACTCTTAAAGCAAGAGACTTCTCAGAAGCGATTGGCTTTGAAAACAACGCCAGCTCACATATCAATAGATACTCGTCGGAAGCTCCACGATTTCTTTTGGGCGGTTCTTGTGCATGTATCAGTTGTTCTTTTACTTGAACCGGATAATTCTATATAAACAAAAATGTCTATGTCAGTCTATGTCTGTCTATGTCTGTCTATGTCTGTCTATGTCTGTCTATGTCTGTCTATGTCTGTCTATGTCTGTCTATGTCTGTCTATGTCTGTCTATGTCTGTCTATGTCTGTCTATGTCTGTCTATGTCTGTCTATGTCTGTCTATGTCTGTCTATGTCTGTCTATGTCTGTCTATGTCTGTCTATGTCTGTCTATGTCTGTCTATGTCTGTCTATGTCTGTCTATGTCTGTCTATGTCTGTCTATGTCTGTCTATGTCTGTCTATGTCTGTCTATGTCTGTCTATGTCTGTCTATGTCTGTCTATGTCTGTCTATGTCTGTCTATGTCTGTCTATGTCTGTCTATGTCTGTCTATGTCTGTCTATGTCTGTCTATGTCTGTCTATGTCTGTCTATGTCTGTCTATGTCTGTCTATGTCTGTCTATGTCTGTCTATGTCTGTCTATGTCTGTCTATGTCTGTCTATGTCTGTCTATGTCTGTCTATGTCTGTCTATGTCTGTCTATGTCTGTCTATGTCTGTCTATGTCTGTCTATGTCTGTCTATGTCTGTCTATGTCTGTCTATGTCTGTCTATGTCTGTCTATGTCTGTCTATGTCTGTCTATGTCTGTCTATGTCTGTCTATGTCTGTCTATGTCTGTCTATGTCTGTCTATGTCTGTCTATGTCTGTCTATGTCTGTCTATGTCTGTCTATGTCTGTCTATGTCTGTCTATGTCTGTCTATGTCTGTCTATGTCTGTCTATGTCTGTCTATGTCTGTCTATGTCTGTCTATGTCTGTCTATGTCTGTCTATGTCTGTCTATGTCTGTCTATGTCTGTCTATGTCTGTCTATGTCTGTCTATGTCTGTCTATGTCTGTCTATGTCTGTCTATGTCTGTCTATGTCTGTCTATGTCTGTCTATGTCTGTCTATGTCTGTCTATGTCTGTCTATGTCTGTCTATGTCTGTCTATGTCTGTCTATGTCTGTCTATGTCTGTCTATGTCTGTCTATGTCTGTCTATGTCTGTCTATGTCTGTCTATGTCTGTCTATGTCTGTCTATGTCTGTCTATGTCTGTCTATGTCTGTCTATGTCTGTCTATGTCTGTCTATGTCTGTCTATGTCTGTCTATGTCTGTCTATGTCTGTCTATGTCTGTCTATGTCTGTCTATGTCTGTCTATGTCTGTCTATGTCTGTCTATGTCTGTCTATGTCTGTCTATGTCTGTCTATGTCTGTCTATGTCTGTCTATGTCTGTCTATGTCTGTCTATGTCTGTCTATGTCTGTCTATGTCTGTCTATGTCTGTCTATGTCTGTCTATGTCTGTCTATGTCTGTCTATGTCTGTCTATGTCTGTCTATGTCTGTCTATGTCTGTCTATGTCTGTCTATGTCTGTCTATGTCTGTCTATGTCTGTCTATGTCTGTCTATGTCTGTCTATGTCTGTCTATGTCTGTCTATGTCTGTCTATGTCTGTCTATGTCTGTCTATGTCTGTCTATGTCTGTCTATGTCTGTCTATGTCTGTCTATGTCTGTCTATGTCTGTCTATGTCTGTCTATGTCTGTCTATGTCTGTCTATGTCTGTCTATGTCTGTCTATGTCTGTCTATGTCTGTCTATGTCTGTCTATGTCTGTCTATGTCTGTCTATGTCTGTCTATGTCTGTCTATGTCTGTCTATGTCTGTCTATGTCTGTCTATGTCTGTCTATGTCTGTCTATGTCTGTCTATGTCTGTCTATGTCTGTCTATGTCTGTCTATGTCTGTCTATGTCTGTCTATGTCTGTCTATGTCTGTCTATGTCTGTCTATGTCTGTCTATGTCTGTCTATGTCTGTCTATGTCTGTCTATGTCTGTCTATGTCTGTCTATGTCTGTCTATGTCTGTCTATGTCTGTCTATGTCTGTCTATGTCTGTCTATGTCTGTCTATGTCTGTCTATGTCTGTCTATGTCTGTCTATGTCTGTCTATGTCTGTCTATGTCTGTCTATGTCTGTCTATGTCTGTCTATGTCTGTCTATGTCTGTCTATGTCTGTCTATGTCTGTCTATGTCTGTCTATGTCTGTCTATGTCTGTCTATGTCTGTCTATGTCTGTCTATGTCTGTCTATGTCTGTCTATGTCTGTCTATGTCTGTCTATGTCTGTCTATGTCTGTCTATGTCTGTCTATGTCTGTCTATGTCTGTCTATGTCTGTCTATGTCTGTCTATGTCTGTCTATGTCTGTCTATGTCTGTCTATGTCTGTCTATGTCTGTCTATGTCTGTCTATGTCTGTCTATGTCTGTCTATGTCTGTCTATGTCTGTCTATGTCTGTCTATGTCTGTCTATGTCTGTCTATGTCTGTCTATGTCTGTCTATGTCTGTCTATGTCTGTCTATGTCTGTCTATGTCTGTCTATGTCTGTCTATGTCTGTCTATGTCTGTCTATGTCTGTCTATGTCTGTCTATGTCTGTCTATGTCTGTCTATGTCTGTCTATGTCTGTCTATGTCTGTCTATGTCTGTCTATGTCTGTCTATGTCTGTCTATGTCTGTCTATGTCTGTCTATGTCTGTCTATGTCTGTCTATGTCTGTCTATGTCTGTCTATGTCTGTCTATGTCTGTCTATGTCTGTCTATGTCTGTCTATGTCTGTCTATGTCTGTCTATGTCTGTCTATGTCTGTCTATGTCTGTCTATGTCTGTCTATGTCTGTCTATGTCTGTCTATGTCTGTCTATGTCTGTCTATGTCTGTCTATGTCTGTCTATGTCTGTCTATGTCTGTCTATGTCTGTCTATGTCTGTCTATGTCTGTCTATGTCTGTCTATGTCTGTCTATGTCTGTCTATGTCTGTCTATGTCTGTCTATGTCTGTCTATGTCTGTCTATGTCTGTCTATGTCTGTCTATGTCTGTCTATGTCTGTCTATGTCTGTCTATGTCTGTCTATGTCTGTCTATGTCTGTCTATGTCTGTCTATGTCTGTCTATGTCTGTCTATGTCTGTCTATGTCTGTCTATGTCTGTCTATGTCTGTCTATGTCTGTCTATGTCTGTCTATGTCTGTCTATGTCTGTCTATGTCTGTCTATGTCTGTCTATGTCTGTCTATGTCTGTCTATGTCTGTCTATGTCTGTCTATGTCTGTCTATGTCTGTCTATGTCTGTCTATGTCTGTCTATGTCTGTCTATGTCTGTCTATGTCTGTCTATGTCTGTCTATGTCTGTCTATGTCTGTCTATGTCTGTCTATGTCTGTCTATGTCTGTCTATGTCTGTCTATGTCTGTCTATGTCTGTCTATGTCTGTCTATGTCTGTCTATGTCTGTCTATGTCTGTCTATGTCTGTCTATGTCTGTCTATGTCTGTCTATGTCTGTCTATGTCTGTCTATGTCTGTCTATGTCTGTCTATGTCTGTCTATGTCTGTCTATGTCTGTCTATGTCTGTCTATGTCTGTCTATGTCTGTCTATGTCTGTCTATGTCTGTCTATGTCTGTCTATGTCTGTCTATGTCTGTCTATGTCTGTCTATGTCTGTCTATGTCTGTCTATGTCTGTCTATGTCTGTCTATGTCTGTCTATGTCTGTCTATGTCTGTCTATGTCTGTCTATGTCTGTCTATGTCTGTCTATGTCTGTCTATGTCTGTCTATGTCTGTCTATGTCTGTCTATGTCTGTCTATGTCTGTCTATGTCTGTCTATGTCTGTCTATGTCTGTCTATGTCTGTCTATGTCTGTCTATGTCTGTCTATGTCTGTCTATGTCTGTCTATGTCTGTCTATGTCTGTCTATGTCTGTCTATGTCTGTCTATGTCTGTCTATGTCTGTCTATGTCTGTCTATGTCTGTCTATGTCTGTCTATGTCTGTCTATGTCTGTCTATGTCTGTCTATGTCTGTCTATGTCTGTCTATGTCTGTCTATGTCTGTCTATGTCTGTCTATGTCTGTCTATGTCTGTCTATGTCTGTCTATGTCTGTCTATGTCTGTCTATGTCTGTCTATGTCTGTCTATGTCTGTCTATGTCTGTCTATGTCTGTCTATGTCTGTCTATGTCTGTCTATGTCTGTCTATGTCTGTCTATGTCTGTCTATGTCTGTCTATGTCTGTCTATGTCTGTCTATGTCTGTCTATGTCTGTCTATGTCTGTCTATGTCTGTCTATGTCTGTCTATGTCTGTCTATGTCTGTCTATGTCTGTCTATGTCTGTCTATGTCTGTCTATGTCTGTCTATGTCTGTCTATGTCTGTCTATGTCTGTCTATGTCTGTCTATGTCTGTCTATGTCTGTCTATGTCTGTCTATGTCTGTCTATGTCTGTCTATGTCTGTCTATGTCTGTCTATGTCTGTCTATGTCTGTCTATGTCTGTCTATGTCTGTCTATGTCTGTCTATGTCTGTCTATGTCTGTCTATGTCTGTCTATGTCTGTCTATGTCTGTCTATGTCTGTCTATGTCTGTCTATGTCTGTCTATGTCTGTCTATGTCTGTCTATGTCTGTCTATGTCTGTCTATGTCTGTCTATGTCTGTCTATGTCTGTCTATGTCTGTCTATGTCTGTCTATGTCTGTCTATGTCTGTCTATGTCTGTCTATGTCTGTCTATGTCTGTCTATGTCTGTCTATGTCTGTCTATGTCTGTCTATGTCTGTCTATGTCTGTCTATGTCTGTCTATGTCTGTCTATGTCTGTCTATGTCTGTCTATGTCTGTCTATGTCTGTCTATGTCTGTCTATGTCTGTCTATGTCTGTCTATGTCTGTCTATGTCTGTCTATGTCTGTCTATGTCTGTCTATGTCTGTCTATGTCTGTCTATGTCTGTCTATGTCTGTCTATGTCTGTCTATGTCTGTCTATGTCTGTCTATGTCTGTCTATGTCTGTCTATGTCTGTCTATGTCTGTCTATGTCTGTCTATGTCTGTCTATGTCTGTCTATGTCTGTCTATGTCTGTCTATGTCTGTCTATGTCTGTCTATGTCTGTCTATGTCTGTCTATGTCTGTCTATGTCTGTCTATGTCTGTCTATGTCTGTCTATGTCTGTCTATGTCTGTCTATGTCTGTCTATGTCTGTCTATGTCTGTCTATGTCTGTCTATGTCTGTCTATGTCTGTCTATGTCTGTCTATGTCTGTCTATGTCTGTCTATGTCTGTCTATGTCTGTCTATGTCTGTCTATGTCTGTCTATGTCTGTCTATGTCTGTCTATGTCTGTCTATGTCTGTCTATGTCTGTCTATGTCTGTCTATGTCTGTCTATGTCTGTCTATGTCTGTCTATGTCTGTCTATGTCTGTCTATGTCTGTCTATGTCTGTCTATGTCTGTCTATGTCTGTCTATGTCTGTCTATGTCTGTCTATGTCTGTCTATGTCTGTCTATGTCTGTCTATGTCTGTCTATGTCTGTCTATGTCTGTCTATGTCTGTCTATGTCTGTCTATGTCTGTCTATGTCTGTCTATGTCTGTCTATGTCTGTCTATGTCTGTCTATGTCTGTCTATGTCTGTCTATGTCTGTCTATGTCTGTCTATGTCTGTCTATGTCTGTCTATGTCTGTCTATGTCTGTCTATGTCTGTCTATGTCTGTCTATGTCTGTCTATGTCTGTCTATGTCTGTCTATGTCTGTCTATGTCTGTCTATGTCTGTCTATGTCTGTCTATGTCTGTCTATGTCTGTCTATGTCTGTCTATGTCTGTCTATGTCTGTCTATGTCTGTCTATGTCTGTCTATGTCTGTCTATGTCTGTCTATGTCTGTCTATGTCTGTCTATGTCTGTCTATGTCTGTCTATGTCTGTCTATGTCTGTCTATGTCTGTCTATGTCTGTCTATGTCTGTCTATGTCTGTCTATGTCTGTCTATGTCTGTCTATGTCTGTCTATGTCTGTCTATGTCTGTCTATGTCTGTCTATGTCTGTCTATGTCTGTCTATGTCTGTCTATGTCTGTCTATGTCTGTCTATGTCTGTCTATGTCTGTCTATGTCTGTCTATGTCTGTCTATGTCTGTCTATGTCTGTCTATGTCTGTCTATGTCTGTCTATGTCTGTCTATGTCTGTCTATGTCTGTCTATGTCTGTCTATGTCTGTCTATGTCTGTCTATGTCTGTCTATGTCTGTCTATGTCTGTCTATGTCTGTCTATGTCTGTCTATGTCTGTCTATGTCTGTCTATGTCTGTCTATGTCTGTCTATGTCTGTCTATGTCTGTCTATGTCTGTCTATGTCTGTCTATGTCTGTCTATGTCTGTCTATGTCTGTCTATGTCTGTCTATGTCTGTCTATGTCTGTCTATGTCTGTCTATGTCTGTCTATGTCTGTCTATGTCTGTCTATGTCTGTCTATGTCTGTCTATGTCTGTCTATGTCTGTCTATGTCTGTCTATGTCTGTCTATGTCTGTCTATGTCTGTCTATGTCTGTCTATGTCTGTCTATGTCTGTCTATGTCTGTCTATGTCTGTCTATGTCTGTCTATGTCTGTCTATGTCTGTCTATGTCTGTCTATGTCTGTCTATGTCTGTCTATGTCTGTCTATGTCTGTCTATGTCTGTCTATGTCTGTCTATGTCTGTCTATGTCTGTCTATGTCTGTCTATGTCTGTCTATGTCTGTCTATGTCTGTCTATGTCTGTCTATGTCTGTCTATGTCTGTCTATGTCTGTCTATGTCTGTCTATGTCTGTCTATGTCTGTCTATGTCTGTCTATGTCTGTCTATGTCTGTCTATGTCTGTCTATGTCTGTCTATGTCTGTCTATGTCTGTCTATGTCTGTCTATGTCTGTCTATGTCTGTCTATGTCTGTCTATGTCTGTCTATGTCTGTCTATGTCTGTCTATGTCTGTCTATGTCTGTCTATGTCTGTCTATGTCTGTCTATGTCTGTCTATGTCTGTCTATGTCTGTCTATGTCTGTCTATGTCTGTCTATGTCTGTCTATGTCTGTCTATGTCTGTCTATGTCTGTCTATGTCTGTCTATGTCTGTCTATGTCTGTCTATGTCTGTCTATGTCTGTCTATGTCTGTCTATGTCTGTCTATGTCTGTCTATGTCTGTCTATGTCTGTCTATGTCTGTCTATGTCTGTCTATGTCTGTCTATGTCTGTCTATGTCTGTCTATGTCTGTCTATGTCTGTCTATGTCTGTCTATGTCTGTCTATGTCTGTCTATGTCTGTCTATGTCTGTCTATGTCTGTCTATGTCTGTCTATGTCTGTCTATGTCTGTCTATGTCTGTCTATGTCTGTCTATGTCTGTCTATGTCTGTCTATGTCTGTCTATGTCTGTCTATGTCTGTCTATGTCTGTCTATGTCTGTCTATGTCTGTCTATGTCTGTCTATGTCTGTCTATGTCTGTCTATGTCTGTCTATGTCTGTCTATGTCTGTCTATGTCTGTCTATGTCTGTCTATGTCTGTCTATGTCTGTCTATGTCTGTCTATGTCTGTCTATGTCTGTCTATGTCTGTCTATGTCTGTCTATGTCTGTCTATGTCTGTCTATGTCTGTCTATGTCTGTCTATGTCTGTCTATGTCTGTCTATGTCTGTCTATGTCTGTCTATGTCTGTCTATGTCTGTCTATGTCTGTCTATGTCTGTCTATGTCTGTCTATGTCTGTCTATGTCTGTCTATGTCTGTCTATGTCTGTCTATGTCTGTCTATGTCTGTCTATGTCTGTCTATGTCTGTCTATGTCTGTCTATGTCTGTCTATGTCTGTCTATGTCTGTCTATGTCTGTCTATGTCTGTCTATGTCTGTCTATGTCTGTCTATGTCTGTCTATGTCTGTCTATGTCTGTCTATGTCTGTCTATGTCTGTCTATGTCTGTCTATGTCTGTCTATGTCTGTCTATGTCTGTCTATGTCTGTCTATGTCTGTCTATGTCTGTCTATGTCTGTCTATGTCTGTCTATGTCTGTCTATGTCTGTCTATGTCTGTCTATGTCTGTCTATGTCTGTCTATGTCTGTCTATGTCTGTCTATGTCTGTCTATGTCTGTCTATGTCTGTCTATGTCTGTCTATGTCTGTCTATGTCTGTCTATGTCTGTCTATGTCTGTCTATGTCTGTCTATGTCTGTCTATGTCTGTCTATGTCTGTCTATGTCTGTCTATGTCTGTCTATGTCTGTCTATGTCTGTCTATGTCTGTCTATGTCTGTCTATGTCTGTCTATGTCTGTCTATGTCTGTCTATGTCTGTCTATGTCTGTCTATGTCTGTCTATGTCTGTCTATGTCTGTCTATGTCTGTCTATGTCTGTCTATGTCTGTCTATGTCTGTCTATGTCTGTCTATGTCTGTCTATGTCTGTCTATGTCTGTCTATGTCTGTCTATGTCTGTCTATGTCTGTCTATGTCTGTCTATGTCTGTCTATGTCTGTCTATGTCTGTCTATGTCTGTCTATGTCTGTCTATGTCTGTCTATGTCTGTCTATGTCTGTCTATGTCTGTCTATGTCTGTCTATGTCTGTCTATGTCTGTCTATGTCTGTCTATGTCTGTCTATGTCTGTCTATGTCTGTCTATGTCTGTCTATGTCTGTCTATGTCTGTCTATGTCTGTCTATGTCTGTCTATGTCTGTCTATGTCTGTCTATGTCTGTCTATGTCTGTCTATGTCTGTCTATGTCTGTCTATGTCTGTCTATGTCTGTCTATGTCTGTCTATGTCTGTCTATGTCTGTCTATGTCTGTCTATGTCTGTCTATGTCTGTCTATGTCTGTCTATGTCTGTCTATGTCTGTCTATGTCTGTCTATGTCTGTCTATGTCTGTCTATGTCTGTCTATGTCTGTCTATGTCTGTCTATGTCTGTCTATGTCTGTCTATGTCTGTCTATGTCTGTCTATGTCTGTCTATGTCTGTCTATGTCTGTCTATGTCTGTCTATGTCTGTCTATGTCTGTCTATGTCTGTCTATGTCTGTCTATGTCTGTCTATGTCTGTCTATGTCTGTCTATGTCTGTCTATGTCTGTCTATGTCTGTCTATGTCTGTCTATGTCTGTCTATGTCTGTCTATGTCTGTCTATGTCTGTCTATGTCTGTCTATGTCTGTCTATGTCTGTCTATGTCTGTCTATGTCTGTCTATGTCTGTCTATGTCTGTCTATGTCTGTCTATGTCTGTCTATGTCTGTCTATGTCTGTCTATGTCTGTCTATGTCTGTCTATGTCTGTCTATGTCTGTCTATGTCTGTCTATGTCTGTCTATGTCTGTCTATGTCTGTCTATGTCTGTCTATGTCTGTCTATGTCTGTCTATGTCTGTCTATGTCTGTCTATGTCTGTCTATGTCTGTCTATGTCTGTCTATGTCTGTCTATGTCTGTCTATGTCTGTCTATGTCTGTCTATGTCTGTCTATGTCTGTCTATGTCTGTCTATGTCTGTCTATGTCTGTCTATGTCTGTCTATGTCTGTCTATGTCTGTCTATGTCTGTCTATGTCTGTCTATGTCTGTCTATGTCTGTCTATGTCTGTCTATGTCTGTCTATGTCTGTCTATGTCTGTCTATGTCTGTCTATGTCTGTCTATGTCTGTCTATGTCTGTCTATGTCTGTCTATGTCTGTCTATGTCTGTCTATGTCTGTCTATGTCTGTCTATGTCTGTCTATGTCTGTCTATGTCTGTCTATGTCTGTCTATGTCTGTCTATGTCTGTCTATGTCTGTCTATGTCTGTCTATGTCTGTCTATGTCTGTCTATGTCTGTCTATGTCTGTCTATGTCTGTCTATGTCTGTCTATGTCTGTCTATGTCTGTCTATGTCTGTCTATGTCTGTCTATGTCTGTCTATGTCTGTCTATGTCTGTCTATGTCTGTCTATGTCTGTCTATGTCTGTCTATGTCTGTCTATGTCTGTCTATGTCTGTCTATGTCTGTCTATGTCTGTCTATGTCTGTCTATGTCTGTCTATGTCTGTCTATGTCTGTCTATGTCTGTCTATGTCTGTCTATGTCTGTCTATGTCTGTCTATGTCTGTCTATGTCTGTCTATGTCTGTCTATGTCTGTCTATGTCTGTCTATGTCTGTCTATGTCTGTCTATGTCTGTCTATGTCTGTCTATGTCTGTCTATGTCTGTCTATGTCTGTCTATGTCTGTCTATGTCTGTCTATGTCTGTCTATGTCTGTCTATGTCTGTCTATGTCTGTCTATGTCTGTCTATGTCTGTCTATGTCTGTCTATGTCTGTCTATGTCTGTCTATGTCTGTCTATGTCTGTCTATGTCTGTCTATGTCTGTCTATGTCTGTCTATGTCTGTCTATGTCTGTCTATGTCTGTCTATGTCTGTCTATGTCTGTCTATGTCTGTCTATGTCTGTCTATGTCTGTCTATGTCTGTCTATGTCTGTCTATGTCTGTCTATGTCTGTCTATGTCTGTCTATGTCTGTCTATGTCTGTCTATGTCTGTCTATGTCTGTCTATGTCTGTCTATGTCTGTCTATGTCTGTCTATGTCTGTCTATGTCTGTCTATGTCTGTCTATGTCTGTCTATGTCTGTCTATGTCTGTCTATGTCTGTCTATGTCTGTCTATGTCTGTCTATGTCTGTCTATGTCTGTCTATGTCTGTCTATGTCTGTCTATGTCTGTCTATGTCTGTCTATGTCTGTCTATGTCTGTCTATGTCTGTCTATGTCTGTCTATGTCTGTCTATGTCTGTCTATGTCTGTCTATGTCTGTCTATGTCTGTCTATGTCTGTCTATGTCTGTCTATGTCTGTCTATGTCTGTCTATGTCTGTCTATGTCTGTCTATGTCTGTCTATGTCTGTCTATGTCTGTCTATGTCTGTCTATGTCTGTCTATGTCTGTCTATGTCTGTCTATGTCTGTCTATGTCTGTCTATGTCTGTCTATGTCTGTCTATGTCTGTCTATGTCTGTCTATGTCTGTCTATGTCTGTCTATGTCTGTCTATGTCTGTCTATGTCTGTCTATGTCTGTCTATGTCTGTCTATGTCTGTCTATGTCTGTCTATGTCTGTCTATGTCTGTCTATGTCTGTCTATGTCTGTCTATGTCTGTCTATGTCTGTCTATGTCTGTCTATGTCTGTCTATGTCTGTCTATGTCTGTCTATGTCTGTCTATGTCTGTCTATGTCTGTCTATGTCTGTCTATGTCTGTCTATGTCTGTCTATGTCTGTCTATGTCTGTCTATGTCTGTCTATGTCTGTCTATGTCTGTCTATGTCTGTCTATGTCTGTCTATGTCTGTCTATGTCTGTCTATGTCTGTCTATGTCTGTCTATGTCTGTCTATGTCTGTCTATGTCTGTCTATGTCTGTCTATGTCTGTCTATGTCTGTCTATGTCTGTCTATGTCTGTCTATGTCTGTCTATGTCTGTCTATGTCTGTCTATGTCTGTCTATGTCTGTCTATGTCTGTCTATGTCTGTCTATGTCTGTCTATGTCTGTCTATGTCTGTCTATGTCTGTCTATGTCTGTCTATGTCTGTCTATGTCTGTCTATGTCTGTCTATGTCTGTCTATGTCTGTCTATGTCTGTCTATGTCTGTCTATGTCTGTCTATGTCTGTCTATGTCTGTCTATGTCTGTCTATGTCTGTCTATGTCTGTCTATGTCTGTCTATGTCTGTCTATGTCTGTCTATGTCTGTCTATGTCTGTCTATGTCTGTCTATGTCTGTCTATGTCTGTCTATGTCTGTCTATGTCTGTCTATGTCTGTCTATGTCTGTCTATGTCTGTCTATGTCTGTCTATGTCTGTCTATGTCTGTCTATGTCTGTCTATGTCTGTCTATGTCTGTCTATGTCTGTCTATGTCTGTCTATGTCTGTCTATGTCTGTCTATGTCTGTCTATGTCTGTCTATGTCTGTCTATGTCTGTCTATGTCTGTCTATGTCTGTCTATGTCTGTCTATGTCTGTCTATGTCTGTCTATGTCTGTCTATGTCTGTCTATGTCTGTCTATGTCTGTCTATGTCTGTCTATGTCTGTCTATGTCTGTCTATGTCTGTCTATGTCTGTCTATGTCTGTCTATGTCTGTCTATGTCTGTCTATGTCTGTCTATGTCTGTCTATGTCTGTCTATGTCTGTCTATGTCTGTCTATGTCTGTCTATGTCTGTCTATGTCTGTCTATGTCTGTCTATGTCTGTCTATGTCTGTCTATGTCTGTCTATGTCTGTCTATGTCTGTCTATGTCTGTCTATGTCTGTCTATGTCTGTCTATGTCTGTCTATGTCTGTCTATGTCTGTCTATGTCTGTCTATGTCTGTCTATGTCTGTCTATGTCTGTCTATGTCTGTCTATGTCTGTCTATGTCTGTCTATGTCTGTCTATGTCTGTCTATGTCTGTCTATGTCTGTCTATGTCTGTCTATGTCTGTCTATGTCTGTCTATGTCTGTCTATGTCTGTCTATGTCTGTCTATGTCTGTCTATGTCTGTCTATGTCTGTCTATGTCTGTCTATGTCTGTCTATGTCTGTCTATGTCTGTCTATGTCTGTCTATGTCTGTCTATGTCTGTCTATGTCTGTCTATGTCTGTCTATGTCTGTCTATGTCTGTCTATGTCTGTCTATGTCTGTCTATGTCTGTCTATGTCTGTCTATGTCTGTCTATGTCTGTCTATGTCTGTCTATGTCTGTCTATGTCTGTCTATGTCTGTCTATGTCTGTCTATGTCTGTCTATGTCTGTCTATGTCTGTCTATGTCTGTCTATGTCTGTCTATGTCTGTCTATGTCTGTCTATGTCTGTCTATGTCTGTCTATGTCTGTCTATGTCTGTCTATGTCTGTCTATGTCTGTCTATGTCTGTCGATTTCTGTCTATGTTTGTCTATGTCTATCTTTGTCTGTCTATATGTGTCTGTCTGTCTATCAGTCTGCCTGTCTGTCTATTTGTTCGTCTGTCAAGAATAGCTTAAACAGCATAATTTTTTAAGCTCTTCTTTATTAGTTTAAAACGTTTGGTGTTGATTAAAAAGTATCAAATTCATATCCCTTACTTTTAAAAATTGGTAAATGAGGAGTTAAAAAATAAACAGGAGCTAAATGTTAAATCGGTCTATTTATGCCATACAGGTTCCGCTAGTTTTTGAAATGTCCAAGTTCACTTTTCCAATTTCTTATCAAAAAACATTTAATCATTTCGTATTGGTCAGTAACTAAAAAGTGTTTAGTTTGAATGTTATTCAAAACAAAGCAGCTGGGATTTTAAAATTTAAAATTACACACTAAAAGATTTAGAAGTATTTGTTGTTATTATTTGAAGCAAAAAAAGTTTTTACACATACGATTACTTTGTTTGTTTAAAGCTAAAAACTTTTCATTAAAACTCAGCAGTTATATTTTTTTTTTCTAAAAAAATTTTACATTTTATATTTAAGTACAAATACTTGTGTAATTTTATATATTTTTACTTACATACTTGCACATGCACAAGTATAAGTATACTTGTAATATTACATGAGAAAGGACTTAAGTAAAACCTTGAGAGAAAGTCCTGTTTGTGAACACACTCATAAACACACACACACATACGCACACCCAAGTGTGAGCTTAAACTACAAAAACTTCAAGTCTTGCAGAAATTTCTAATACAATCAAAAAATGTGTGAATGTGTTTGTGTTTTAGAAAATGTTGAGAGGAAGAACACATGAAAATAAGTTTATCGAACAGCTGCAACATGTAAGAGCTTGGGTAAGCAAAAGTATTAAAACAAGATTGACACATGAACACACACATACATATAAATATTTGCTTCGGAAAACCAGATCATGCCCAGCTGTTCTAAAATGATGAAGTGTTTTCAGAAGGAGGAAATTATAAAAGAAAACTATTGTTCTTAAAAGAGCACTAAAATAAATTTTGAAAAATAGAGTCAAAAATTAATTATATTTACAGACAAATCTTGACTCATTTCTATTTATCCTGAGCTGACAAAAAGTTTATTCATTTGACATTAATTAAGTTAAAATAATAAAAATCTTTCATTAAAAACTGCAGGGTACTTACAATAATGCTTACTTTCTACATTCAAACCTTACAAACGTATTTAGCAAATACTTAAAAATTCACATTTTCACCAAAATGCTTTTGTCAACTCATGAGTGTTTATATTTTTAAAAAAATGTATAAACCAACACGAGAAAATTATTTGAAAAATAAAACATTAAAAAGAGTTTTATGTTACGGAAAAAAGGTTTAAATTAAGTGTTGACTGTGGTAAAATATAATAAAAATTAAGCCATAGTTTTTTGATTGAAAACAATAGTAATTGGTTAAGCACTGAAAGGTAGAAATAAACAAAAAAGGTAGCGGTAAAGTCTGCCATGCTTGACTTATTGATGCCCTACACCACTATGGTCAGATGTGGACCAATTGTAAACAATTTCATAAATCTTTCCTAATTCTTAGATACATATATTTTGAAACATAATGAAAAACTACACTTATATGCAAATAGCCTTACTAGCTAGACAACCCATAAAGTGATTCTGAGTCGATCGGTGTACTTTCAATTGAGTGCCAAACTAATATTTTTTATGAGGTTCAAATATTATTGAGTAAATTTTTGATTGCATATCCCTAGGCGTGGTATTAGGGAGACGAATTTGTGGGAAATAATTGAAATAACTCCGAAACTACTTCATGGATTTTTAATGTT
Organism: Stomorhina lunata; assembly: GCA_933228675.1. Taxonomy (NCBI): domain Eukaryota; kingdom Metazoa; phylum Arthropoda; class Insecta; order Diptera; family Rhiniidae; genus Stomorhina; species Stomorhina lunata. The sequence goes on from OW121740.1 coordinate 22,135,297, forward strand.
AATGACTTAAAATAAAGCCACTTTAGTTGTCTTTTACAGGTGGCACAAAAATAAACTTCCGATGTTTTTTTGCTATAATTTAAAAAAAAATGAAAGACTTTGATTCTTCTTGTGGATTATTTTTATTTGGCCTTTTAATTTTTTTATACCCTTCACCACCATAGGTGGAAAGGGTATTATAAGTTTGTGCTGATATTTGTAACGTATAGAAATATTTATCTTAGACCCACCTTTTAGTATACCAATAGGCTTAGAATCACTTTCTGAGTCGATTTAGCGATGTCCGTCTGTCCGTCTGGCTGGCTGGCTGGACCCCCATGTAAACCTTGTAATCAAACTACAGGTCGCAATTCTAAAGATAATTTGATGAAATTTGGTATAGATAATTTTTTTGACAATGGGACAATGGCTATTGAAATTAGTCAAAATCGGTCCATTATTTATGGTACCTCCCATAGGTCCCACTTCCCGGAATTGATATATTGGCCATAAATATCAATATTTTTCATGAAATTTAAAACAGATACTGCTTATGTAAACTTAAATCGCTGTATCAAATTTCGTTGAAATCGGTCCACATTTGACCATAGCTCCCATACAAACTCTTCTTTAAAAACGCACTAAATGAGACAAAAAATCACTAAAACGCACGTAAATCTAAAGATAATGGAAATTTTGAGTTTATTTTTCGCATACATAATTTTTGTAACAACTGTAGTCAACTTGCCAAATTTCGAGATAATCGGTCCACATTTGACTCTAGCTCTCATATAAGTGCAAATGACGGAAACAGGTTGAATATATAAGTTTTGAGAAAATGTTTGTATGATGGCAAAATTTAGCAAATATTTGTCTTTATACAGGAAAAATAACACCTTTGACCTTAGTGGTGAAGGGTATCGTATGGTCGACTTGACCGACTATAGCGCTTTCTTACTTGTTTTACATCAAGTCAAGAATATGATGTCATGTAAATGACCGCCGCCACAGTTGATTGTCATTTGAGCCCTTTTTATGGCATTTTCCATCACTTTGGCCAAAACTTCCGGCGATAGGTCCTCACATTCTTGACGGATATTGTCTTTAAGAGCTGCAAGAGTCTGAGGCTGGTTGACATAAACCCGCGACTTCGAAAAGCCCCACAATAAGAAGTCTGTAGCGGTCAAATCAGGGGATCTTGCTGCCCAGTGCAAATCGCCAAAACGGGAGATTAGGCGCCCGGGAAATGCATCCTTCAGCATATCGGTTGTGGCACGTGCAGTGTGTGCCGTTGCACCGTCCTGTTGGAACCACATGTTTTCCAATCCCAATTCATCAAGTTGCGGCAATAAGAACTCGTTAATCATTGCTTTGTAGCGCTCACCATTCACAGTAACCGTTTGGCCCGCGACGTCTTCGGAGAAAAAAGGTCCGATGACTCCTATAGCGAAAATAGCACACCATACAGTGACTTTGAGCGGCTGTAAGGCTCTTCGCGGATTTTCTGCGCCCTAGAGTCGTAAATTTAGCTTATTTACGTACCCGATAAGATGGATTCAATTTCGAACTGTTGTAAAATAAGGCAATCCTTAATGTACAATGTAATTTTATTTAAAACTTAAATTTAAACTTGAGTCCAACCTACGGTTTAGAAGTTACAGACTTATTTCCGACTATTTCTCATTTAATCTTTTATGCCCCCAAATTGGAACATTTCATTTTTATTTCAAATAGTTTTTCCTAGTATTTTATATTACATAGACCCACTTGTTAATAAACTAATTTAAATAAAAATTATTTAATTACAAAAAAATATTTACTTGTTATTTGCATAATTTAACAAATTGTAGCTGTTGTTATTCACACATTCTGTCAGTACATGCATTTAACATTAAAATGTTGGACACAAACAATTACACGCAATACATCCGATTACTTTAGGGGGTTCAAATCCTGTAAAATATTCATAATGGAAATATTGAAAACTGCATTTTTACAACGATTTGTCTAAATATATACCTATTTTTACACATTAATTTCCAGAAATTTTTGATTGCCCCCTTTTCCGATTTTTTCAGATTCCCTTACTTAATACCCCCATAAAAACATCGCGTAAATTGTTTTATATAAATATTTATGCAAAGTTTGTACAATAATTTTATTTCAGCTTAATTTTGCTTTGGGAAAAAAACCCCAAACCATGTTTTGTTTTATTATTTCCTATTGAAAAAGTAAATAAAGGGAATAATACTAAATAAAATAAAATTTATTTTGTATTATTTTGCAAATGAGCAATTTATTTGCATAAACAAAAGCGGATGTTGAAGATCGGAAATTGAATAACAAAAATTCAAATATTTGAGATAATTAGTGTGTTATAATATTGTAAGAGATTATTACTATTATTATGATAAAAGTATTATTTTTCGAGAGCATATGTGAACAATGATTATAACATAATATTTGACAGATGTTGCAGATTTACGTTTAATTAATTGTTAAATAAGAATGAAGAATTGGGTGAAATTTTTAGGAGTTATAGTAGGAGTTAAGAAATAATACAAATCAAAATGGTCAAGAAATTTTCGTAACAAAATGTTCATTGTTTGTATAAATTAATAAATTTTCGTATGTGCCGAAACCATCTAGATTCCTAAAAAATACAGAAGACTTATCATACCCTTCACCACCATAGATGGAAAGGGTATATTGGGTTTGTGCTGATGTTTGTAACGCATGGAATTATTGGTCTGAGACCAACCTTTTATATTTTAATACTGGCTTGTATTAATATAAAGTTCGTTTGTGCAAAATTTAGTGCCCATACCTGACACAGTTTATAATTTAATAACTTTAACTGGCGTTTGTGGTTACCGGGAATGGTTTTTATATGAAAGCTATGGTCAAAAATGGACCAATTCCTATAAAATTTGACATACTGACTAAAAGCTGCATAAAACTTCTCTGTTTTAAATTTAGTAGCCATAGATTTTACAATTTTATTCAATTTATCAGCATAAATGTGATTCCCGGGACAGGGTTATATGGGTGCTCCAACTAAATGTAAACCGATTTTATCCATTTTCAGCACACAATTTCTACAAGATATCGAAAATACTTTTGCTAAAGTTTGTGTCTCTAGCTCTTGTAGTTAAGGAACTATCGCGCTTTTCTCTGACGGAAAGACGGATATAAACCGTATTTTCTTTTTGTATTTTTGTGTTTCCGTAAGTTTTTTATATGGGAGCTATGGTCAAATAGTAACCGATTGTAACAAAATTTTGCACACTGGTTGGCATTGATATAAGACCTCCTCGTGCTAAATTTAGTGGTTATATCTATTATAGTCTTAGATTTATTGGCATTTAAGTGTATTTTAGGTTAAATTTGGGCTTTTTCCGTAAGTTTTTTGTTTGGAAGCTATGACTAAATGTGAACTGATTTTGATTAAATTATTATTTGCTGGTTAGGGCTTACGCAAAACTTCTATATACCAAATTTTATCATCATAGCTATTATAGTTTGTTATATATTAGCAAATAAGCGATTAGCGTAGGCGAGGTTATACGTTAACCGATTTTGCCCAATTTCAATACCAAAATTTTCTCAGAGATGAAGAATGTTTTAACTAAGTTTCAGTGAGCTAGATCCTTTCGTTTAGGCGTTATCGTGATTTCAACAGACGGACAGACAGACGGACAGACAGACGGACAGACAGACAGACAGACAGACAGACAGACAGACAGACAGACAGACAGACAGACAGACAGACAGACAGACAGACAGACAGACAGACAGACAGACAGACAGATAGACAGACAGGCAGGCACACAGACAGACAGACAGACAGACAGACAGACAGACAGACAGACAGACGTATTTTCTTTTTGTGTTTCCGTAAGTTTTTTATATGGGAGCTATGGTCAAATAGTAACCGATTGTAACAAAATTTTGCACACTGGCTGGCATTGACATAAGACCTCCTCGTGCTAAATTAGGTGATTATATCTATTATAGTCTTAGATTTATTGGCATTTAAGTGTATTTTAGGTTAAATTTGGGCTTTTTCCGTAAGTTTTTTGTTTGGAAGCTATGACTAAATGTGAACGGATTTTGATTAAATTATTATTTGCTGGTTAGGGCTTACGCAAAACTTCTATATAACAAATTTTATCATCATAGCTATTATAGTTTGTTATATATTAGCAAATAAGCGATTAGCGTAGGCGATTTTAAACGTTAACCGATTTTGCCCAATTTCAATACCAAAATTTTCTCAGAGATGAAGAATGTTTTTACTAAGTTTCAGTGAGCTAGATCCTTTCGTTTAGGCGTTATCGTGATTTCAACAGACGGACAGACAGACGGACAGACAGACAGACAGACAGACAGACAGACAGACAGACAGACAGACAGACAGACGTACAGACAGACAGACAGGCAAACAGACAGACAGACAGACAGACAGACAGACAGACAGACAGACAGACAGACAGACAGACAGACAGACAGACAGACATACAGACAGACAGACAGACAGACAGACAGACAGACAGACAGACAGACAGATAGACAGACAGACAGACAGACAGACAGACAGACAGACAGACAGACAGACAGACAGACAGACAGACAGACAGACAGACAGACAGACAGACAGACAGACAGACAGACAGACAGACAGATAGACAGACAGGCAAGCAGACACACAGACAGACAGACTGACATCGCTCAATCGTCTTAGAATTTCATAAGGATTCAGAATGTAAAGGGTGGTTAAATTGTAAGGGCTGATGTTGAGTGTGAACCACACTTAAACGCCAAGCTTTTTATTTGACATTTCTCTATTTCAGACTTACTCAATTTTAACCGTGGAGAGTTACACAATCCAACAATGTGTTAAAGTTATCCAGACTTATTATGAAAATGTACGTTCAAATCAAAATGCATATCGTGCACTTCGTGATTTTTTTGGTCAATTTGATCGTCCAAATGTGCGTACAATCGCAAAATCGTGGAAAAATTCGAGCAAACCGGGTCTGTAGAAGATGTATGAACACCAGTGCATGCTCGTATTGTAGAAAATATTGCTGCTGTTCTCGATAGTGTGGCTGAAGAGCCGTCCACCTCAACTCGTCGTCGTGCCCAACAATTGCACCTCTCACGCTTGTCGTTGATGAACATTATGCATAAAGAATTGCATTTACGCGCTTACAAGGTGCAATTGGCTCAAGAACTAAAGCCTCTTGACCATTCCAAACGTCGTGACTGGGCAGAATGGTGGCAAGAAATGGCAACAGTGGCTGATCAATTTTCGAAGAAAATCATCTTCAGTGATGATTCGTCAATGTACAGAATTGCCGGATTTTGGGCGAATGAGAATCCAAGAGTGATTGTCGAAAAACCAATGCACCCACAGGGTGACTGTTTGGTGCGGTTTATGGGCTGGCGGCATCATCGGGCCGTATTTTTTCCAAAATGAGGCCGGTCAGGCAGTTACTGTGAATGGTGTTCGCTATCGTGAGATGATAACGAACTTTTTATGGCCCGAATTGGAAGATGTGGACGATATGTGGTTTCAGCAGGACGGTGCCACTTGCCACACAGCTAACGAAACAATGGCTCTTTTGCTCAACAAATTCAATGTCCGTGTTATCTCACGTAATGGCGATGTCAATTGGCCGCCAAGATCATGTGATTTGACGCCGTTGGACTTTTTTCTTTGGGGTTATTTGAAAGAAAAGGTGTACGTCGATAAGCCAGCAACAATCCAAGAGCTAAAGGATGAGATAATTCGCCACATTAACGGCATAGAACCTCCATTATGCCTCAGGGTCATCGAAAATTTGGACCATCGGATGAAGGTGTGCCGCCGTGGTCGCGGCGCCCATTTGGCCGATATTTTGTTCCATACATAATTGAGTAATACCAATATATCATAATAAAATAAATCTATAATAATTTCCTAATAGTTTGTGTTTTATTCAAAATCAACATCGGCCCTTGAAGTTTAACCACCCGATATATCGTTTTTGATTTTTGAGCCAATATTAAGGAAATTACAAACGGAATGACAATCCCTATATACCCCCCATTCATTTTGATGCTGGGTATAAAAATGGAGTGAAAAACTTTTTTTTTTCAAACATTAGAACTACACATTGAAAAAAATACCTATTTAAGTTAAAAGTATAAAAAAACGGCCGACTATTTTGTTTTGTTCTGTTCTCTTTTCGCCGACCCATTATTTGCCAAAGGCTTTTCTACATGAGTAAAGTAAAATTGGTTGTTTGATAACACTTTTGAATAATCTGTGTAAAGGAAGGTAGCTTAATGCGTCGACCTATGGTGGTTGCATAATGTAACCTATTATTTGATATCATAACACGTTCAATATTCTTCACATGTCGTTAAATGCAATCTTAACTTTATTTTCAAATTTCTCTACTTTACTTTCCCCTTTGCCATTAGAAAAATTTTACAAAATTTTCATATGTAAAACTAACACTTAAAAGAAAGTTCAAGTGCAATTTGAAAGTTTTTTCCTTAGTTTATTTGGCAATTGGTTTTTTTCCTCTAGTCTTTTATTTGTTCAAGATTTTTTATTTTTTTATTTTTGCATTCTTTCTTATTTACATTACGTGCCACAATTTTGATATACTGATTAAGTGGATGCAGCAGCAGGATAACAAAATCTAGAAAAGAAAACCAAATGTAAAGAAATCTTTAATAAAAACTTTTATCTAAAAATAAAATACAAAAATATATAGAAAAAACTAACGAACAGCATTAAGGTCATAAAAAGTAAATAAAAACTATTTGAGTTTCGAAAATTTTTAACATGTTTGACAAAATAAAAAAAAAACTTATTTAAAAAATGGGAAGAACATTTGGTTGGAAAATAAAATCATTATGACTCTGGCAAGGATGTTAAGGGAAGGAAACAGATTTAAGAAAATTTGTTTTTTTAAAATAGGATATTCTAATGTAGGGCAATATGTTGTTTCTCAAAATAAAATTAAAGATTTTTTAAGAGTTTAAATTCTAGTATCAAATTTTGATATCTAAGATATTTGATAACCATATTTCACTAAAAATTCTTAGAATAACTGGAAATACAATTTTGGCTATATTTTAAAAAATTTCCTTCGAAAATGAAGAGGGCTTTTTTATAAGTTTTATTTTTCGCCAACTTTTAAGTGCAACAAAAATAAAAACAGGGAAGTATTTTTTGCTAAAGGATCTCTTTAAGTGAAATTTTTAAACAAACCTTTAAAGTACAGAAGTAAAACCGGCAAAAAAGGACACCAACTATAAAACTTTTATTACAAACACAATAAATATATGAATAGTTCAAAGGAAAAACTAAAGGAAAAAGTAATATTGGTAAGAACATCGTTGAGGTAGTTAGTATTGGGGTTCTTAGGTTTTTCTCATCTCTTTTACTATACCCTACACCAGCTTATAAAGGAGGGTTATAATTAGTATGTGTTAATGTTTGTAACATAAAAAGCGATATGAAACCCATCACTAAACTTCTTTCTGTTTGTCTGTATGTTTGCTTGTGTGTCTGTCTGTCTGTTTGTCTGCCTGTCTATCTGTTTGTCTGTCTGGTAAGAATATAGTTAATATGGGTAGAATATAGTTAAAGCTAAACTATAGTACGACTATAGTGGAACTATAGTAATACTAAAGTGGATCTATAGTAAGACTATAGTTCCGCTATAGTAAGACCATAATGTAATATTTTATACTATAGTGGAACATTTCTAAGACTTAGTGGGACAATATAGTTTGACTATAGTTGAACATTAGTAATACTATAATGGAGCTATAGTAAGACTATAGTGGAACTATAGTAAGACTATAGTGGAAATATAGTAAGACTATAGTGGAACTATAGTAAAACTATTGTAAGGCTTTAATGGATTTTTAGTAATACTATAGTTTCACTATAGTAAGACCATAGTTGAACTTTAGTTAGATTATAGTAGAACTATAGTAAGACTATAGTGGAACTATAGTAAGACTATAGTGGAAAAATAGGAAGACTATAGTAGAAGTATAGTAAGACTATAGTGGAACTATAGTAAGACTATAGTGGAACTATAGTAAGACTATAGTGGAACTATAGTTAGACTATAATTGAACTATAATTAGACAATAGTGGAACTATAGTTAGACTATAATGGAACTATAGTAAGACTAGAGTGAAACTATAGTAAGACTATAGCGGAACTATAGTAAGACTATAGTGGAAAGATAGTAAAACTATAGTGGAACTATAGCAAGACTATAGTGGAAAAATAGGAAGACTATAGTAGAAGTATTGTAAGACTATAGTGGAACTATAGTAAGACTATAGTGGAACTATAGTAAGACTATAGTGGAACTATAGTTAGACTATAGTTGAACTATAATTAGACAATAGTGGAACTATAGTTAGACTATAATGGAACTATAGTAAGACTAGAGTGAAACTATAGTAAGACTATAGTGGAACTATAGTTAGACTATAGTTGAACTATAATTAGACTATAGTGGAACTATAGTTAGACTATAATGGAACTATAGTAAGACTATAGTGGAACTATAATAAGACTATAGTGAAACTATAGTAAGACTATAGCTGAACTATAGTAAGACTATAGTGGAAAGATAGTAAAACTATAGTGGAACTATAGTTACACTATAGTGGAACTATAGTAACACTAAAGTGGAATTATAGTTAGACTATAGTTGAACTATAGTTAGGCTATAGTGGAACTATAGTAAGACTATAGTGGAACTATAGTTAGACTATAGTTGAACTATAGTTAGACTATAGTGGAACTATAGTAAGACTATAGTGGAACTATAGTAAGACTATAGTGGAACTATAGTAAGACTATAGTGGAACTATAGTAAGACTATAGCGGAACTATAGTAAGACTATAGTGGAACTATAGTAAGACTATTGTGGAACTATAGTAAGACTATAGTGGAAAGATAGTAAAACTATAGTGGAAAAATAGTAAAACTATAGTGGAACTATAGTAAGACTATAGTGGAAAAATAGGAAGACTACAGTAGAAGCATAGTAAGACTATAGTGGAACCATAGTAAGACTATAGTTAGACTATAGTTGAACTATAGTTAGACTATAATGGAACTATAGTAAGACTAAAGTGGAACTATAGTAAGACTATTGTGGAACTACAGTAAGACTATAGTGGAACTATAGTAAGACTATAGTGGAACTATAGTAAAACTATAGTGGAACTATAGTAAGACTATAGTTAGACTATAGTTGAACTATAGTTAGACTATAGTGGAACTATAGTAAGACTATAGTGGAACTATAGTAAGACTATTGTGGAACTATATTAAGACTATAGCGGAACTATAGTAAGACTATAGAGGAAAGATAGTAAAACTATAGTGGAAAGATAGTAAAACTATAGTGGAAGACTATAGTAAGAAGTATAGTAAGACTATAGTGGAACTATAGTAAGACTATAGTGGAACTATAGTAAGACTATAGTGGAACTATAGTAAGACTATAGATAGACTATAGTTGAACTATAGTTAGACTATAGTGGAAATATAGTTAGACTATAATGGAACTATAGTAAGACTAGAGTGGAACTATAGTAAGACTATAGTGAAACTATAGTTAGACTATAGTGAAAAAATAGTAAGACTATAGTGGAACTATAGTAGAACTGTAGTGAAACTATAGTAAGACCCTAATTAAACTATAGTGGAACTATAGTAAGACTAAAGTGGAATTATAGTTAGACTATAGTTGAACTATATTTAGGCCATAGTGGGACTATAGTAAGACTATAGTGGAACTATAGTTAGACTATAGTTGAACTATAGTTGAACTATAGTGAAACTATAGTTAGACTATATTGGAACTATAGTAAGACTTTCATGGAACTATAATAAGACTATAGTGGAACTATAGTAAGACTATAGTGGAACTATAGTAAGACTATAGTGGAACTATAGTAAGACTATAGTGAAACTATAGTTAGACTATTGAGGAACTATAATAAGACTATAGTGGCACTGTAGTAAGACTAAAGTAGAACTATAGAATGACTATAGTGGAACTATAGTAAGACTATAGTGAAACTATAGTTAGACTGTAGTGGAAATATAGTAAGACTAAAATGGAACTATAGTTAGACTGTTGTGGAACTATAGTAAGACTATAATGAACCATAGTTAGACTATAGTGGAACTATAGTAAGACTATAGTGAAACTATGGTGAGACTATAGTGAAACTATAGTTAGACTATAGTGGAACTTTAGTAAGACTATAATGGAACTATAGTTAAACTATAGTGGAACTATAGTAAGACTATAATAGAACAATAGTGAGACTATAGTGAAACTATAGTAAGGCTATAGTGGAACTATAGTTAGGCTATAGTGGAACTATAGTAAGACTATAGTGAAACTATTGTAAGACTATAGTGGGACTATAGTAAGACTATCATGGAACTATAGTAAGACTATAGTAAAACTGTAGGAAGACTATATTGAAACTAAAGTGAGAGTGTAGAACATTATAGACCGGTCTTCACTTACTTATACACTTTAGTTATCCTTGCGCATTCTACACTTTTAGTTGTTTAGAAAAATGGTCAGATTTTTATATTTGTTAAAGTTGTTTTGAGGAAAATAAATTCGAAAAAAAAACGAAAAAACTTTTCTTTTTGATCGTTATTCTACAAAAGCAAACGAAAAAAAAAATTAAAAACATTTTTATGGGAAAAGTTTTGCTACAAAACAATTTGAAAAAAAAAAATCCTTTTCATGGAATGATGTTCACTTTTGCTTAAAGCTTTCACGTTTTTTACTAATACGTTCATACATATAACCAAGTATTTGTTACAATTTTTGTCAATACTGGTTTAATTTTAAAAATAAATACGTAAAAACTGCTCTGAAATCTTATTTTAAATTAAATTTTTATAGCCTTAAAGTACTCATGGTTTTTATTTATATATGATTTAAAAAGAAAAAAAAACTGAAAAAAAATTCTGATACACTATTAATTTTTTTGAGTGCCTTAAATTTAAATATGCATTTGTCATGCCAACTTTTTTCTCTGTGTCATATGTGGGGTAATATAAATATAAAATTTATATAAAATTCTGTAACAGGATTTTTATTTTAAAACTTTTTGCATTACTTTGGACATTAGTATAAAATAATAATAAAAAGGTTGTAAAAATAATGAGCAAAAACTTGTGTATATTTTTTGAGTTTAACTCTAGGTGTTTGCATATCATTAAATTGTTATTACAAATATTTGTTAATACCCTTCACCAATAGGTGATGAGGTATTAAAGACTTGTCAATCAGTTTGTGCATTTTTCAACTTTTTTTTCATAATTTTTGTATTGTCCTCAAAATCAACTGAAAACCTCAAGTCAACATAATCAAGTA
>OW121740.1:22151721-22166763 GCA_933228675.1 Stomorhina lunata
ACATACATACATACATACATACGTACGTACATACATACATGCATACATACATACATACATACATACATACATACATACATGCATGCATGCATGCATGCATACATACATACATACATACATACATACATACATACATACATACATACATACATACATACATACATACATACATACATACATACATACATACATACATACATACATACGTACGTACGTACGTACATACATACATACATACATACATACATACATACATACATACATACATACATACATACATACATACATACATACATACATACATACATACATACATACATACATACATACATACATACATACATACATACATACATACATACATACATACATACATACAGACAGACAGACAGACAGACAGACGAACAGACAGACACACAGACAGACGGTCTTAGAATTTCATAAGGATTAGAATTTCATAAGGATTCAGAATATATATCGTTTCTGATTTTTGAGCCAATATTAAGGAAATTACAAACGGAATAACAATCTCAATATACCCCCATTCTTTTTGATGGTGGGTATAAAAACTCTAAATGGCTGTAACTTTTTTATTATGCATTTAAATTTGGGATGACTAAAATTTTTCAATTTTCATTTTTTCAATTTTTTTCATATAAAATTAGATCTTTTACAAAAAAACTTTAAATGCCTGTTTCTTATTATGCTTTTAAATGAAAAACGGATGAAATTTTGGAATCGCTAAATTTTTTTTAATAAAAAATCAAAATTTTTGATATAAAATTAGACTTTTTTACAAAAAAAAAAACTTTAAATGGCTGTAGCTTTCTTATTATGCATTTAAATGAAAAACGGATGAAGTTTTGGGATCACTAAAATTTTTCATATAAAAATCAAAATTTTTCATATAAAATGAGATTTTTTTTACAAAAAAACTTTAAATGGCTGTAACTTTCTTATTATGCGTTTAAATAGAAAACAGATGGAATTTTGGGATCACTAAAATTTTTCACAAAAAATCAAAATTTTTTATATTAAATGAGATTTTCTGACAAAAAAAAAACTTTAAAGTTTTATTTGCTGTCATGGAATATCACAAAATGTCTCTTGGTTTTTTGGAAAAACATTTAATAAAAGATAAATAAAATTTATAGAATAGTTTTTTTGTCTTATAAATTTTCAATATAAAATAGAAATTTGTTTGTTATGAAAAATATTTTTGATGATTTTAAAAATATTTAATAAATTGCATGAAACAAATGTTATAAAACTGTTTTTTGTTTAAGATTAACCACATGGGTACACTTTTTCTATACATAAATAAGTTTTATACAAACGAGCTTAAAATGTCTTTTAGTTAAAAATACTTTATTTAATTGATAAAGGATGAAAACGAAGAAAATTTTACAACAATAGTCATCAAACCTTTTCTTATGACACAAAAAGATTTAAGACGTATCAACTTTTTTTCGATTAATCAAAAGACTTTTATTGATACATATCAAAGGGAAAATATTGAGCAAAAGCAAATTTGTATGAGTTTTGGTTGATTAAGGTCTTAAAATGATTAGATTTATATTTATTTGTACTCTAGAGATAAAATTCTTAAATGACTAGATTTTTATATATTTATATTCTAGAGAGTTTAAAGCATAAGATAATTAAAAAAGTATTTTTATCATATAAATAGGGACTTTGATATTTAACTTTGAAAATTTTCTTCGTTATCACTCATTTCATATAAAATTTGGAAATTGCTTAAAATATTTTCTTAAGAAAATCTAAGGCATATAATGATTTATGCAAAATTGTCTTTCGTTCTAACTATTATCAAGTTATTCTCCTCTTATCAATTAATTCTTTTCAATTTGTCATGGCAAATAGTTTAAAACATTTTAAAATTTTGCTAGAAAAATTTTAATTTAGTCAAAAACTGTTAGCAAAATGTCATTGGCTTAGAATTTTGAATGCAATAAAAATTTTATTTCATTGAATTTTTTTTCTTCTTTTTTCTCTCTAAAATTGATTTCTAATTATTAAACCATTAAAATAGTTTTCTTTATATTTCTCTTAACTGATTATGACAGTTAAATAAAAGTTTATTTGGATTCCTTTTCATTCGTTTGCCATTAACACAAATGCATTTATCCAGAAGCCATTTTTAAGAGGAATTGAATAATTGAAAAAGAAATATAAAAAATATAGTTTAAATATTCTCTGAAAATTTCATTTAAAAGCTTTAACATTTTTCACAAAAATTTTTCTATGGAAATTAAATTAAGTTCTTTTTCGATTTATTTATTAATTCCTTCACTTTGTTTCCTTCTTTTTTGAGTGAATCTGATTAAAGTTGATCAATGTTTGTTTGGTTGAGGGAAATTCAATGATTTTCTATTTTATTTATGTGATTTTTGTTTTTTTTTTCCACAATATAATTTTTTTCTTGATATCGATTTGTTGGAGTGAGTTTAAATTTTCCTATTCTTGAGATTTTTATGTAAATTGTAGAATATATATATATGTATGTATTCTAAAACTTAAAGCAAATATAGATATATATTAAATAAATTGGCATATATGTATTTATATGTTAAATATTAGACCGTCTCACAAACTTAAAATATTTTGAGAATTTTGAAATTTAAAAGCTTAACTCAATTAATAATAAATAATCTCAATTTTCTTATCACAGCCACAATTTCTTAAGATTTTAGCATACTTATGTTACTTCCGACAGTGGGTCCATGAATATGAAAGACCGATTTTCACTAAATAAAAATTACTCAAGTTTACAAAATTCAACTTTTTGTATAACATTTGATCACTACTATAATTTTTATTATTCATTGTCGTCTTTTGATTATATAAATGATCGAAACATAATTTTATTCAAACTGGTCACTTTAATAAAAAAAAAATTATAAAATTTGCCATTTTTTCAAAATGTTAATCTATTATTTTTATAATAACTTTTTAATGATTTGTACGATTTTGCTGAAAGTTACAGAACTTAATAAAAAATAAAATTATCTTGAAGTCGCCTTAAATCAATTTTTTCATACAAAGTTGTTAGCACTTCAAAACAAAAACAAAAAATTTTTTGGATTTTTTTTAAAATTCGTCAAAAATCGAAGATAGCTAAATCCAACTATTTTTTTACCCACCATCAAAAAGAATGGGGAGTATATTAAGATTGTCATTCCATTTGCAATTTCCTTAATATTATTATTAAGCGATGTCCGTCTGCCGTCCGTCTGTCTGCCTATCCGTATGTCTGTCTGTCTGTTGTTGGCACGATCAAACCTTAACGGGAGCATGTAGGTCACTGAAACTTGACATAAATATTTTTCATTTCTTGGAAAATTTTGGTATTTTAATAAGGCCACATCCATTTACATTTGACCATAGCTCCCGTATAACATCGCTTAGGCCAATCGCTTATTTGCTAATAAATGACAAAGTATAATAGTAGCAATGATGATAAAATTTGGTATATGCAAGTTTTACATAAGTGCTAGGTAGCATATAAAATTGCATCCAAATCGGTTCACAGTTAACCATAGCTCCCATACAAAAAACTTGCGGAAACAGCCTAAATGCCAATAAATGATAGACTGTAACAGCTCTGGCCAGCGCGACAGCTTCTTAGCTATAAAAGATGTCTGTCTGTCTGTCTGTGTCTCTGTCTGTCTACCTGTCTGTCTGTCTGTCTGTCTGTCTGTCTGTCTGTCTGTCTGTCTGTATGTCTGTCTGTCTGTCTGTCTGTCTGTCTGTCTGTCTGTCTGTCTGTCTGTCTGTCTGTCTGTCTGTCTGTCTGTCTGTCTGTCTGTCTGTCTGTCTGTCTGTCTGTCTGTCTGTCTGTCTGTCTGTCTGTCTATATGTCTGTCTGTCTGTCTGTCTGTCTGTCTGTCTGTCTGTCTGTCTGTCTGTCTGTCTGTCTGTCTGTCTGTCTGTCTGTCTGTCTGTCTTTATTCCTGTCTGTCTGTCTGTCTGTCTGTCTGTCTATATGTCTGTCTGTCTGTCTTTATTCCTGTCTGTCTGACTGTTTGTCTGTTGAAGGCACGATATGGCCTAAGCAAAATTAGCTAAGCCTCTGAAACTTGGCAAAGATATTCTTCTTTTTTTGGCAGCATATACAATTTCATCGAAATCGGTTCACATTTTACCATAGCTCCCATACAAATTACTTACGAAATTATCGTAAATTCTACCTAAAATACACTTGAATACCAATAAATGATAAACTAATATAGCTATAGTCACCAAATTTATGTTGTATGTCAATAACAGCCAGCGTTCAAAATTTTGTCAAAATCGGTCACCATTTGACCATAGCTCCCATATAAAAAACTTACGGAAACACAAAAATACAAAAAGAAAATGGGGTTTATGTCCGTCAGATAAAAGCGCGATAGCGACTTAACGAAAAGAGCTAGAGAAACAAACTTATATAAAATTATTTTCAATATCTTGAAAAAGTTGTGTGTTTAAAATTGACGAAATCGGTTCACATTTAATTAGAGTTCCCATATAACCCCGATCAGTTGAACACATGATTGCTGATAAATTAAATACAATTGTAATAGCTACGATGACTAAATTTAGAATAGAGAAGTTTTTTGCAACTATTGGTGAGTTTATAATATCTTTAAAGAATCGGTCTATATTTGACTATAGACTATATAGGTCATCAAATAACTATCAAACAATTTTTAAATAGTAATCAAACAAGCAGAAATATCAAGGAATTCATTCTCATGGTCATGGTCAATATAAAATCGTCAAATAATCAAAAAATAGTCGTCAATCAATTATAAAACAATCAGCAAACAAACATCAATTAACCGTCTAACAATTTCTAGTCAATCGTTAAACAATTATCGACCCATCATTAAAAATCATTGAACAGTCGTTAGTTCATCATCAAACAATTATCAAACAATCACAAAACTACCGTTTAAGAATCGCCAGTTAATCGTGAAAAAATTATCAAACAATGATTAAAAATGTTCAAACAGTCATCAGTCAATCAATCATCAAACAACTATCAAACAATCGTCAAACAATTACCAAATAATAATAAAAAATCTTCAAACAATTGTCATATAATCGCCAGTTAAGCTATTATCAAGCAATAATCATATACTACCAATATCCGTTACGCTGTTTTCCGATTTTAGATAAATTAAAAAAAAGAGGGCGTAAAAGTGGGCATAGTCAATTTCTCTTTATATAGAATCCTAACCTGGACTAAGACAGACATTAAGAAAAAAACTGTCTTCATCGGTCCAGCCGTTCTCAAGTGATGCAATTTGAAAGAAAAAGGAAATATCGTCCCTATTTTCGATGCCCAGGTCGTCCTTGGTCCATTCTAAAAAAATAGAAAAAAATAAAAAATAGAAAACCTACCCAGCAAAACTTTGGTAATGGCAAGTACTCTGATAATTGGTTACCTTGTAACGACTACAACATACCATCCGAATAAATAATAAGTTATTACAGAAGTACTTATTTGTAATTAAGATGGTTATTTAAACTGAATGGCCCCGGTTCAAATCCCACCAAGGGCAACAATTTTTTTTAGTTTTTTTTGTTATTAAAAGAGTCTATTTAAATGATTTTTGAATTTTAAGAACTTAAATATTATCTTCTGTAAAAAAAAATTTGTAAAACTAACTCACGTTAATGAAAAAATACCATCATGAGTCAATTTTGATTATGTAGGGGATGTTAAATACCAAACACGATTCTAATTGGTCTTAACTGGGTAAGCCCAACTTATCTGGGTCAATTGTGGACACACACCTCCTCATGGTATCACCCGGGGAGCTAGTTTAACACCCATTAATATTGTGAGTTAACATGTTCCGAGAGTTGTCCCATAAGATCGATAAAAATGGGTTAGGGTTACGGGCTAGTAACCCTCTCTTGAAAAAAAATACAATGAAGAGGATAAAATTAGAATTGAAATATCGCACTACCTAATGTTAGAGGAGGATGTCCGAAACTTCGATAGAAAGACCAAGTAGAGGAACATTTTTCAAAGCTTGGCCTATAAAATTGGAGAATATTCGCACAAGATCGAAATCCATGGAATTCTAAAATATACTCGGATTTTGACCTTAACAGGTTGCAACATTTAAGTAAGTAAGAGTCAATCTTAAAAACTTATACAAAAAAGAAGATTTAAATTGTTTAAGTTTTAAAATAATTTTAAAAAAGTTTTAAAATAATTACAAAAAATCGTATAAAAATATTTTTCCAAAAATTACAACAAAGTAAAAAAAAGCAGGGAAAAACAAAGTTATTTTCACATGATTTTGGATCTAAAAATAAAAATTGTTTATATTAAATTTAAGCTGCTAAGTTTTCAACATATGAAGTAGCTCAGTGGAAGAGTCTCTGCCTAGCAGTCGGAGGGGGTGGGTTCGAGTCCCCATGGGATCATAAAAAAAATTTTGTATTTCGTTTAAAAATATATGTTTTTAATAAAACAACAACAAAAAAGTTGTTGCTGTTGTTGTTGTTGCTTTCAAATTGCTTACCCAAGTCATTACTTTTCTGCAATTAGTAATTACTTGCCTCCAATGACATCCCCATGTTAATGTAATGACTTAAACAGCGAATGAGTAAGTAGTTCGTGTTCAATAGTTTAACTGTTTAACTCATTATTTGGTAATGAAAAGTTTTACTGGGTATAGTAAGAAAATATCCAAATTTAAAACTTTACTTAATTCGGTGTAATCGTTTTGATCTTATCATCCATATTTGACATTTTTAATATTTGACTTATATGGTAGGGATCACGTCCGCTTGTGATTTCAAAGAAAAAACTAAGCCTATTTTACCCACAAGTCACACCTTAACATAGTGACAAAATTTCAGAAAAATCGGTTAGCTGGGTCATCCATATTTGTAATTTTTAACATTTGACTTTTATTGGAGAGGTCATACCCACTTAGATTTCAAAAAAACAACTAGCCTACTTTAAAAAAGATCGGTCCGCTGGGTCATCCATATTTGTCATTTTTAATATTTGGCTTATATGCCAACTTGAGATTTAAAAAAAGCACCGGTGTGTAAGGTCACGCCTTATTTTAGAAAAATCAGTCCGCTCGGACATCCATATTTGTCATTATAAGTATATGACTTACATGGAAGGGGTTACGCCCACTTGTAACAAAAAAAACACGTAGCCTTCTTTAGCCCCCGTTCGCGCCTTACTGCCATACTGTCAAAATTTTAGAAAAATCGCTAGCGGTCGGATTTTTCTAAAATTCTTTTCGGAGCACATTAATATCAAACAAAGAAGAAGATGGTCTTCTGATTATAAAATTGGTCGAAAATAAAATTATTTTTACCAATAAGTCCATTTTATTTCTTTTGGAACTTAACCGGTCTACAACTTATCAATACAAATCTTGATATGTTTCTGTTTAGTTACACTAATACAAAGTTAAACGGCTTCATTCCTGGAAAAATCCTCACATAAACATACTTTCAAAGCCAACCCATTAATATTATCCTTAGTTTTCTTCCTTATTATGTCTCATCAATTTCATTGTAAGAGAAAGGCAGAAAATTTATAAGACATACACACACACTTTTACCACACACTCATACATTCAAACAAACATCCTTGTCATCATCAACTGATACACACATTTGCATAATAAATCTGTTTTCAATAGATTTTCATTGCTTTTTAACATATTTTCATGTCATGAGAATGTGAGTGTGAGTAGCAAAATGAAAGCAAATGATGGAAAAATTGTACAAGTAAATGTAATAATGAATAGGAAATAAATTTTATTCTATTTATATCTTTAATTAAAATAGTTGTTACAGTTTCCGTTTTCATAGTGGAATAAATAAATAACTCAAGTACTCAATGGCGTTATACGTCTTAGGCATATTATTGGCGGATAAGTGATTTAGGAGAAGCCAATTAAGTTGATGTTTAACTACTGGATAAATAAATGATGTATAATATATATCTACATGTGCCACTTGTCTTGGCTTAAAAGTTTTTGCCAGAAAGAAGAAGGAATTTTAGTGAGTTGAAGAAAAGGCAAATTTTATTGATCAAATTAAGTTTTCATGAGACTTTTGCTATTAATATTTAATGTACGAAAGAAAAGTTTGTTGATGTGAGAGTTTTTTTTTTTTAATAAAAATGAATTCTTCTATGAAAAATTTCAAAATATTTTTATAAAAAATCCCAAAATTTCAATTAAATTTTGCATTTTTATTATTTGTATCCAAAAAATTTGTATTGAAATTTTTTCTATCAAGATTTTTATGTTAACGAAACATTAAATAAACATTTTTCTATATAAAAGTTTTGTATTGAAATTTTTCTATATAAAGACTCTATATTGAAAATTTTCTCTATGAAAATTGAATATTAAAAATGTTTCTAAATTAAAGTTTTTCTATATAAAAATTCAAATTTTTTTTTTCTTTTAAAAATAATTTTTTAACCGAAAATTTTTCTATATAGAAAAATTTTTTAACCGAAACTTTTGTACATCGAAAAAATTTCTAACCGAAAATTTTTCTATATAGAAAAAATTTTTACCGAAAATTTTTCTATACAGAAAAAATTTTTAACGGAAAATTTTTGTATATAGAAAAGTTTTTAAACGAAAAGTTTTCTATATAGCAAAAATTTTTAAACGAAAATTTTTCTATTTAGCAAAAATTTTTTAACGAAAATTTTTCTATTTAGCAAAAATTTTTAAACGAAAATTTTTCTATATAGAAAAAATTTCTAAACGAAAATTTTTCTATATAGAAAAAATTTTTAAACGAAAATTTTTCTATATAGAAAAAATTTTTAAACGAAAATTTTTCTATATAGAAAAAATGTTTAAACGAAAATTTTTCTATATAGAAAAAATTTCTAAACAAAAATTTTTCTATATAGAAAAAATTTTTAAACGAAAATTTTTCTATATAGAAAAAATTTTTAAACGAAAATTTTTCTATATAGAAAAATTTTTTTTTACCGAAAATTTTTCTATATAGAAAAATTTTTTTTACCGAAAATTTTTCTATATAGAAAAATTTTTTTACCGAAAATTTTTCTATGTAGAAAATTTTGTTTTACCGAAAATTTTTCTATATAGAAAAACTTTTTTTACCGAAAATTTGTCTATATAGAAAAACTTTTTTTACCGAAAATTTTTCTTTACAGAAAAATTTTTTTAACCGAAAATTTTTCTATATAGAAAAATTTTTTTAACCGAAAATTTTTCTATATAGAAAAATTTTTTTAACCGAAAATTTTTCTATATAGAAAAATAATTTTACCGAAAATTTTTCTATATAGAGAAATTTTTCTTATCGGAAATTTGTCTATATAGGAAAAATT
This sequence comes from Stomorhina lunata, assembly GCA_933228675.1. NCBI lineage: Eukaryota > Metazoa > Arthropoda > Insecta > Diptera > Rhiniidae > Stomorhina > Stomorhina lunata. The sequence continues at coordinate 22,161,098 of OW121740.1, forward strand.
TTTTGCCGAAAATTTTTCTATATAGAAAAAATTTTTAACCGAAAATTTTTCTATACAGAAAAAATTTTTAACGGAAAATTTTTGTATATAGAAAAGTTTTTAAACGAAAATTTTTCTATATAGCAAAAATTTTTAAACGAAAATTTTTCTATTTAGCAAAAATTTTTAAACGTAAATTTTTCTATATGGAAAAAATTTTTAAACTAAAATTTTTCTATATAGAAAAAATTTCTAAACGAAAATTTTTCTATATAGAAAAAATTTCTAAACGAAAATTTTTCTATATAGAAAAAATTTTTAAACGAAAATTTTTCTATATAGAAAAAATTTTAAAACGAAAATTTTTCTATATAGAAAAAATGTTTAAACGAAAATTTTTCTATATAGAAAAAATTTCTAAACGAAAATTTTTCTATATAGAAAAAATTTTTAATCAAAAATTTTTCTATATAGAAAAAATTTTTAAACGATAATTTTTCTATATAGAAAAAATTTTGAAACGAAAATTTTTTTTACCGAAAATTTTTCTATATAGAAAAATTTTTTTTTACCGAAAATTTTTCTATATAGAAAAATTTTTTTTACCCAAAATTTTTCTATATAGAAAAATTTTTTTACCGAAAATTTTTCTATGTAGAAAATTTTGTTTTACCGAAAATTTTTCTATATAGAAAAACTTTTTTTACCGAAAATTTTTCTATATAGAAAAACTTTTTTTACCGAAAATTTTTCTTTATAGAAAAATTTTTTTAACCGAAAATTCTTCTATATAGAAAAATTTTTTTAACCGAAAATTTTTCTATATAGAAAAATTTTTTTAACCGAAAATTTTTCTATATAGAAAAATTATTTTACCGAAAATTTTTCTATATAGAGAAATTTTTCTTATCGGAAATTTGTCTATATAGGAAAAATTTTTTGCCGAAAATTTTTCTATATAGAAAAAATTTTTAACCGAAAATTTTTCTATACAGAAAAGATTTTTAACGGAAAATTTTTGTATATAGAAAAGTTTTTAAACGAAAATTTTTCTATATAGCAAAAATTTTTAAACGAAAATTTTTCTATTTAGCAAAAATTTTTAAACGTAAATTTTTCTATATGGAAAAAATTTTTAAACTAAAATTTTTCTATATAGAAAAAATTTCTAAACGAAAATTTTTCTATATAGAAAAAATTTCTAAACGAAAATTTTTCTATATAGAAAAAATTTTTAAACGAAAATTTTTCTATATAGAAAAAATTTTAAAACGAAAATTTTTCTATATAGAAAAAATGTTTAAACGAAAATTTTTCTATATAGAAAAAATTTCTAAACGAAAATTTTTCTATATAGAAAAAATTTTTAAACAAAAATTTTTCTATATAGAAAAAATTTTTAAACGAAAATTTTTCTATATAGAAAAAATTTTGAAACGAAAATTTTTTTTACCGAAAATTTTTCTATATAGAAAAATTTTTTTTACCGAAAATTTTTCTATGTAGAAAAATTTTTTTTACCGAAAATTTTTCTATATAGAAAAATTTTTTTTACCGAAAATTTTTCTATATAGAAAAATTTTTTTTACCGAAAATTTTTCTATATAGAAAAATTTTTGAAACGAAAATTTTTTTTACCGAAAATTTTTCTATATAGAAAAATTTTTTTTACCGAAAATTTTTCTATATAGAAAAATTTTTTTTACCGAAAATTTTTCTTTATAGAAAAAGTTTTTTTACCGAAAATTTTTCTATATAGAAAAAATTTTTAGCCGATAATTTTTCTATATATAAAAATTATTTACGAGAATCATGTTGTGTTTTCTTTGACATTTTGCATTGTCGCTATAATTCGTATTTTGATTGACTCTCAAATTAGATATAATGCGAGGTTTTCGTTCTGTATAGAATTAGGGATACTTCTTTTCAATTCGTGGCCTTAGCAGGAGAAGTTAAAGGTTATCCACGACAATAGTTTTAATTTTTCAAAAAGTCTGGTAAATAAGAACTTAGGGTTTTTTTTAATGTTAGATTGAAATGTTACTAACTTTAAATGTGTCTTCTGTAAGCAAGGTTAACAAAAGCTCTCCAGAAGCATTACAAAAATTTTTGAATTAAATTTTGGATGTCTGCCTTCACAGATGCCTTGTACCTCAAATTTACTCAAAGACCTAAAGCTGTTCAAAAAGGGCTATTATTAAAATTACCCAACTCTTACTCAATTAAAGTTACACCTACACAGTTTCTTTGACTTAAAACAAAGTTTTAAGAAAATAAAAAGAAATATTTCTTTTTAAAATTACACCCCGAATGTAAAGAAGGAACAATAAATAAAGTAGAAAGTAAGTAATCATTTAAAATAAAAGAAAACGAAATATAATTACATTAAAGTATAATTTAACTTTTAAATAAACAAATTTTACGCAAATGTATTGTATTCTTCGTATTGTATATAAACGTGTAAATGTATATACTTGATACATAAATAAGTATATAAACGCGTGTTTAAGAATAATTACTACTTTTTACTTTATTAAATGAAATTTCCCTGGTACTCTCGTGTATATGAAAATACTTTTTTTTGCCTTCAATTTTGTAATTTTTGTTAATGGAAAATGAGTAAGAAATTTGTTTATACAGTTTTAAACTGCAAACTTTTCAATGATGTCCTTTGTAACAGGTATATATGTATGTAAGTGTGTTAGTGTTAGTAAGTGTGCATGTCTGCCTGTATTCATGTATATGTATGTAAAGGTTTATTATAAATAAATATGAAAATAATTGTATTTGTTTTTGTTATTGTTGTTTCTTAATGTAATTTCATTACAATTTTGTTTAAAACAAAAAAAAAGTACAACAACAAATCGAAGGGAAGCAGAAAGCGCCCAAGAAAAAATATATGAAACTTCAAGAAAAACAAAGTTGTATAATTGAATTTTTATTATTACTCGCACTCGCAAAATAATAAAGGAGATGTAAAATATAAAAATAATAAAGAATGAAAAGAACGTTCAGCAAACCAAAACTCCCTCACAGATATTTTTGTATAAATGAGTGAAAGGAATCATAAAAATCTTTGAATCCAAACCACATCCAGCTCCTCGAGTCGTTTATGCTTGATGCGTACTTACCATCAAGGAGCAGGTGTTGAAGGAGTCAAGTCGTAATGAAGGGAAATGAAATTTCTATATGAAACGCACAAATTAAACTTAAGTGAAATTGAAAAAGTTTTATGATTTAAAAAATAAAATTTATAGAGCAGCCAGGTACAGTGGGACAAAAATAATATAATAAACAAATATTTTAAGACTATACTATGACTAGACTATGACTAGACTATGACTAGACTATGACTAGACTATGACTAGACTATGACTAGACTATGACTAGACTATGACTAGACTATGACTAGACTATGACTAGACTATGACTAGACTATGACTAGACTATGACTAGACTATGACTAGACTATGACTAGACTATGACTAGACTATGACTAGACTATGACTAGACTATGACTAGACTATGACTAGACTATGACTAGACTATGACTAGACTATGACTAGACTATGACTAGACTATGACTAGACTATGACTAGACTATGACTAGACTATGACTAGACTATGACTAGACTATGACTAGACTATGACTAGACTATGACTAGACTATGACTAGACTATGACTAGACTATGACTAGACTATGACTAGACTATGACTAGACTATGACTAGACTATGACTAGACTATGACTAGACTATGACTAGACTATGACTAGACTATGACTAGACTATGACTAGACTATGACTAGACTATGACTAGACTATGACTAGACTATGACTAGACTATGACTAGACTATGACTAGACTATGACTAGACTATGACTAGACTATGACTAGACTATGACTAGACTATGACTAGACTATGACTAGACTATGACTAGACTATGACTAGACTATGACTAGACTATGACTAGACTATGACTAGACTATGACTAGACTATGACTAGACTATGACTAGACTATGACTAGACTATGACTAGACTATGACTAGACTATGACTAGACTATGACTAGACTATGACTAGACTATGACTAGACTATGACTAGACTATGACTAGACTATGACTAGACTATGACTAGACTATGACTAGACTATGACTAGACTATGACTAGACTATGACTAGACTATGACTAGACTATGACTAGACTATGACTAGACTATGACTAGACTATGACTAGACTATGACTAGACTATGACTAGACTATGACTAGACTATGACTAGACTATGACTAGACTATGACTAGACTATGACTAGACTATGACTAGACTATGACTAGACTATGACTAGACTATGACTAGACTATGACTAGACTATGACTAGACTATGACTAGACTATGACTAGACTATGACTAGACTATGACTAGACTATGACTAGACTATGACTAGACTATGACTAGACTATGACTAGACTATGACTAGACTATGACTAGACTATGACTAGACTATGACTAGACTATGACTAGACTATGACTAGACTATGACTAGACTATGACTAGACTATGACTAGACTATGACTAGACTATGACTAGACTATGACTAGACTATGACTAGACTATGACTAGACTATGACTAGACTATGACTAGACTATGACTAGACTATGACTAGACTATGACTAGACTATGACTAGACTATGACTAGACTATGACTAGACTATGACTAGACTATGACTAGACTATGACTAGACTATGACTAGACTATGACTAGACTATGACTAGACTATGACTAGACTATGACTAGACTATGACTAGACTATGACTAGACTATGACTAGACTATGACTAGACTATGACTAGACTATGACTAGACTATGACTAGACTATGACTAGACTATGACTAGACTATGACTAGACTATGACTAGACTATGACTAGACTATGACTAGACTATGACTAGACTATGACTAGACTATGACTAGACTATGACTAGACTATGACTAGACTATGACTAGACTATGACTAGACTATGACTAGACTATGACTAGACTATGACTAGACTATGACTAGACTATGACTAGACTATGACTAGACTATGACTAGACTATGACTAGACTATGACTAGACTATGACTAGACTATGACTAGACTATGACTAGACTATGACTAGACTATGACTAGACTATGACTAGACTATGACTAGACTATGACTAGACTATGACTAGACTATGACTAGACTATGACTAGACTATGACTAGACTATGACTAGACTATGACTAGACTATGACTAGACTATGACTAGACTATGACTAGACTATGACTAGACTATGACTAGACTATGACTAGACTATGACTAGACTATGACTAGACTATGACTAGACTATGACTAGACTATGACTAGACTATGACTAGACTATGACTAGACTATAACTAGACTATGACTAGACTATGACTAGACTATGACTAGACTATGACTAGACTATGACTAGACTATGACTAGACTATGACTAGACTATGACTAGACTATGACTAGACTATGACTAGACTATGACTAGACTATGACTAGACTATGACTAGACTATGACTAGACTATGACTAGACTATGACTAGACTATGACTAGACTATGACTAGACTATGACTAGACTATGACTAGACTATGACTAGACTATGACTAGACTATGACTAGACTATGACT